>OY720345.1:11964333-12564333 GCA_963082975.1 Labia minor
AAATTATTTTTTTATGCCGAAAACCTATGGTCATCCTACGATGACCTTTCATAATTTTTACGGGAAAATTAATAAATGAAATTTTTAAAAATAAATAATAAATTCGTTCATTTTACATCATAAAAATATTAAAAAAATATATTATTGATATTTCTGATGAATAATTATTTTTTTATGCCGAAAACCTAGGGTCATCCTACGATGACCTTTCATAATTTTTACGGGAAAATTAAAAAATGAAATTTTTAAAAATAAATAATAAATTCGTTCATTTTACATCATAAAAATATTAAAAAAATATATTATTCAAATTTCTTACTAAAAATTATTTTTTTATGCCGAAAACCTAGGGTCATCCTACGATGACCTTTCATAATTTTTACGGGAAAATTAAAAAATGAAATTTTTAAAAATAAATAATAAATTCGTTCATTTTACATCATATAAATATTAAAAAAATATATTATTGATATTTCTGATGAATAATTATTTTTTTATCCCGAAAACCTAGGGTCATCCTACGATGACCTTTCATAATTTTTACGGGAAAATTAAAAAATGAAATTTTTAAAAATAAATAATAAATTCGTTCATTTTACATCATATAAATATTAAAAAAATATATTATTGATATTTCTGATGAATAATTATTTTTTTATGCCGAAAACCTAGGGTCATCCTACGATGACCTTTCATAATTTTTACGGGAAAATTAAAAAATGAAATTTTTAAAATTAAATAATAAATTCGTTAATTTTACATCATAAAAATATTAAAAAAATATATTATTGATATTTCTGATGAATAATTATTTTTTTATGCCGAAAACCTAGGGTCATCCTACGATGACCTTTCATAATTATTACGGGAAAATTAAAAAATGAAATTTTTAAAAATAAATAATAAATTCGTTAATTTTACATCATATAAATATTAAAAAAATATATTATTGATATTTCTGATGAATAATTATTTTTTTATGCCGAAAACCTAGGGTCATCCTACGATGACCTTTCATAATTTTTACGGGAAAATTAAAAAATGAAATTTTTAAAAATAAATAATAAATTCGTTCATTTTACATCATATAAATATTAAAAAAATATATTATTGATATTTCTGATGAATAATTATTTTTTTATGCCGAAAACCTAGGGTCATCCTACGATGACCTTTCATAATTTTTACGGGAAAATTAAAAAATGAAATTTTTAAAAATAAATAATAAATTCGTTCATTTTACATCATAAAAATATTAAAAAAATATATTATTGATATTTCTGATGAATAATTATTTTTTTTATGCCGAAAACCTAGGGTCATCCTACGATGACCTTTCATAAATTTTACGGGAAAATTAAAAAATGAATTTTTTAAAAATAAATAATAAATTCGTTCATTTTACATCATAAAAATATTAAAAAAATATATTATTCATATTTCTTACTAAAAATTATTTTTTTATGCCGAAAACCTAGGGTCATCCTACGATGACCTTTCATAATTTTTACGGGAAAATTAAAAAATGAAATTTTTAAAAATAAATAATAAATTCGTTCATTTTACATCATAAAAATATTAAAAAAATATATTATTCAAATTTCTTACTAAAAATTATTTTTTTATGCCGAAAACCTAGGGTCATCCTACGATGACCTTTCATAATTTTTACGGGAAAATTAAAAAATGAAATTTTTAAAAATAAATAATAAATTCGTTCATTTTACATCATATAAATATTAAAAAAAAATATTATTGATATTTCTGATGAATAATTATTTTTTTATGCCGAAAACGTATGGTCATCCTACGATGACCTTTCATAATTTTTACGGGAAAATTAAAAAATGAAATTTTGAAAAATAAATAATAAATTCGTTCATTTTACATCATATAAATATTAAAAAAATATATTATTGATATTTCTGATGAATAGTTATTTTTTTATGCCGAAAACCTAGGGTCATCCTACGATGACCTTTCATAATTTTTACGGGAAAATTAAAAAATGAAATTTTTAAAAATAAATAATAAATTCGTTCATTTTGCATCATAAAAATATTAAAAAAATATATTATTCATATTTCTTACTAAAAATTATTTTTTTATGCCGAAAACTTAGGGTCATCCTACGATGACTTTTCATAATTTTTACGGGAAAATTAAAAAATGAAATTTTTAAAAATAAATAATAAATTCGTTCATTTTACATCATATAAATATTAAAAAAATATATTATTGATATTTCTGATGAATAGTTATTTTTTTATGCCGAAAACCTAGGGTCATCCTACGATGACCTTTCATAATTTTTACGGGAAAATTAAAAAATGAAATTTTTAAAAATAAATAATAAATTCGTTCATTTTACATCATAAAAATATTAAAAAAATATATTATTCATATTTCTTACTAAAAATTATTTTTTTATGCCGAAAACCTAGGGTCATCCTACGATGACCTTTCATAATTTTTACGGGAAAATTAAAAAATGAAATTTTTAAAAATAAATAATAAATTCGTTCATTTTACATCATAAAAATATTAAAAAAATATATTATTGATATTTCTGATGAATAATTATTTTTTTTATGCCGAAAACCTAGGGTCATCCTACGATGACCTTTCATAATTTTTACGGGAAAATTAAAAAATGAATTTTTTAAAAATAAATAATAAATTCGTTCATTTTACATCATAAAAATATTAAAAAAATATATTATTGATATTTCTGATGAATAATTATTTTTTTTATGCCGAAAACCTAGGGTCATCCTACGATGACCTTTCATAATTTTTACGGGAAAATTAAAAAATGAAATTTTTAAAAATAAATAATAAATTCGTTAATTTTACATCATAAAAATATTAAAAAAATATATTATTGATATTTCTGATGAATAATTATTTTTTTATGCCGAAAACCTAGGGTCATCCTACGATGACCTTTCATAATTTTTACGGGAAAATTAAAAAATGAAATTTTTAAAAATAAATAATAAATTCGTTCATTTTACATCATAAAAATATTAAAAAAATATATTATTGATATTTCTGATGAATAATTATTTTTTTTATGCCGAAAACCTAGGGTCATCCTACGATGACCTTTCATAATTTTTACGGGAAAATTAAAAAATGAATTTTTTAAAAATAAATAATAAATTCGTTCATTTTACATCAAAAAATATTAAAAAAATATATTATTCATATTTCTTACTAAAAATTATTTTTTTATGCCGAAAACCTAGGGTCATCCTACGATGACCTTTCATAATTTTTACGGGAAAATTAAAAAATGAAATTTTTAAAAATAAATAATAAATTCGTTAATTTTACATCATATAAATATTAAAAAAATATATTATTGATATTTCTGATGAATAATTATTTGTTTATGCCGAAAACCTAGGGTCATCCTACGATGACCTTTCATAATTTTTACGGGAAAATTAAAAAATGAAATTTTTAAAAATAAATAATAAATTCGTTCATTTTGCATCATAAAAATATTAAAAAAATATATTATTCATATTTCTTACTAAAAATTATTTTTTTATGCCGAAAACCTAGGGTCATCCTACGATGACCTTTCATAATTTTTACGGGAAAATTAATAAATGAAATTTTTAAAAATAAATAATAAATTCGTTCATTTTACATCATAAAAATATTAAAAAAATATATTATTGATATTTCTGATGAATAATTATTTTTTTATGCCGAAAACCTAGGGTCATCCTACGATGACCTTTCATAATTTTTACGGGAAAATTAAAAAATGAAATTTTTAAAAATAAATAATAAATTCGTTCATTTTACATCATAAAAATATTAAAAAAATATATTATTCAAATTTCTTACTAAAAATTATTTTTTTATGCCGAAAACCTAGGGTCATCCTACGATGAACTTTCATAATTTTTACAGGAAAATTAAAAAATGAAATTTTTAAAAATAAATAATAAATTCGTTCATTTTACATCATATAAATATTAAAAAAAAATATTATTGATATTTCTGATGAATAATTATTTTTTTATGCCGAAAATGTATGGTCATCCTACGATGACCTTTCATAATTTTTACGGGAAAATTAAAAAATGAAATTTTGAAAAATAAATAATAAATTCGTTCATTTTACATCATATAAATATTAAAAAAATATATTATTGATATTTCTGATGAATAGTTATTTTTTTATGCCGAAAACCTAGGGTCATCCTACGATGACCTTTCATAATTTTTACGGGAAAATTAAAAAATGAAATTTTTAAAAATAAATAATAAATTCGTTCATTTTACATCATATAAATATTAAAAAAATATATTATTGATATTTCTGATGAATAATTATTTTTTTATGCCGAAAACCTAGGGTCATCCTACGATGACCTTTCATAATTTTTACGGGAAAATTAAAAAATGAAATTTTTAAAAATAAATAATAAATTCGTTCATTTTACATCATAAAAATATTAAAAAAATATATTATTGATATTTCTGATGAATAATTATTTTTTTTATGCCGAAAACCTAGGGTCATCCTACGATGACCTTTCATAATTTTTACGGGAAAATTAAAAAATGAATTTTTTAAAAATAAATAATAAATTCGTTCATTTTACATCATAAAAATATTAAAAAAATATATTATTCATATTTCTTACTAAAAATTATTTTTTTATGCCGAAAACCTAGGGTCATCCTACGATGACCTTTCATAATTTTTACGGGAAAATTAAAAAATGAAATTTTTAAAAATAAATAATAAATTCGTTAATTTTACATCATATAAATATTAAAAAAATATATTATTGATATTTCTGATGAATAATTATTTTTTTATGCCGAAAACCTAGGGTCATCCTACGATGACCTTTCATAATTTTTACGGGAAAATTAAAAAATGAAATTTTTAAAAATAAATAATAAATTCGTTCATTTTGCATCATAAAAATATTAAAAAAATATATTATTCATATTTCTTACTAAAAATTATTTTTTTATGCCGAAAACCTAGGGTCATCCTACGATGACCTTTCATAATTTTTACGGGAAAATTAATAAATGAAATTTTTAAAAATAAATAATAAATTCGTTCATTTTACATCATAAAAATATTAAAAAAATATATTATTGATATTTCTGATGAATAATTATTTTTTTATGCCGAAAACCTAGGGTCATCCTACGATGACCTTTCATAATTTTTACGGGAAAATTAAAAAATGAAATTTTTAAAAATAAATAATAAATTCGTTCATTTTACATCATAAAAATATTAAAAAAATATATTATTCAAATTTCTTACTAAAAATTATTTTTTTATGCGGAAAACCTAGGGTCATCCTACGATGACCTTTCATAATTTTTACGGGAAAATTAAAAAATGAAATTTTTAAAAATAAATAATAAATTCGTTCATTTTACATAATATAAATATTAAAAAAAAATATTATTGATATTTCTGATGAATAATTATTTTTTTATGCCGAAAACGTATGGTCATCCTACGATGACCTTTCATAATTTTTACGGGAAAATTAAAAAATGAAATTTTTAAAAATAAATAATAAATTCGTTAATTTTACATCATATAAATATTAAAAAAATATATTATTGATCTTTCTGATGAATAATTATTTGTTTATGCCGAAAACCTAGGGTCATCCTACGATGACCTTTAATAATTTTTACGGGAAAATTAAAAAATGAAATTTTTAAAAATAAATAATAAATTCGTTCATTTTACATCATATAAATATTAAAAAAATATATTATTGATATTTCTGATGAATAATTATTTTTTTATGCCGAAAACCTAGGGTCATCCTACGATGACCTTTCATAATTTTTACGGGAAAATTAAAAAATGAAATTTTTAAAAATATATAATAAATTCGTTCATTTTACATCATATAAATATTAAAAAAATATATTATTGATATTTCTGATGAATAATTATTTGTTTATGCCGAAAACCTAGGGTCATCCTACGATGACCTTTCATAATTTTTACGGGAAAATTAAAAAATGAAATTTTTAAAAATAAATAATAAATTCGTTCATTTTACATCATATAAATATTAAAAAAATATATTATTGATATTTCTGATGAATAATTATTTTTTTATGCCGAAAACCTAGGGTCATCCTACGATGACCTTTCATAATTTTTACGGGAAAATTAAAAAATGAAATTTTTACGGGAAAATTAAAAAATGAAATTTTGAAATATAAATAATAAATTCGTTCATTTTACATCATATAAATATTAAAAAAATATATTATTGATATTTCTGATGAATAGTTATTTTTTTATGCCGAAAAACTAGGGTCATCCTACGATGACCTTTCATAATTTTTACTGGAAAATTAAAAAATGAAATTTTTAAAAATAAATAATAAATTCGTTCATTTTACATCATATAAATATTAAAAAAATATATTATTGATATTTCTGATGAATAATTATTTTTTTATCCCGAAAACCTAGGGTCATCCTACGATGACCTTTCATAATTTTTACGGGAAAATTAAAAAATGAAATTTTTAAAAATAAATAATAAATTCGTTAATTTTACATCATAAAAATATTAAAAAAATATATTATTGATATTTCTGATGAATAATTATTTTTTTATGCCGAAAACCTAGGGTCATCCTACGATGACCTTTCATAATTTTTACGGGAAAATTAAAAAATGAAATTTTTAAAAATAAATAATAAATTCGTTAATTTTACATCATATAAATATTAAAAAAATATATTATTGATATTTCTGATGAATAATTATTTTTTTATGCCGAAAACCTAGGGTCATCCTACGATGACCTTTCATAATTTTTACGGGAAAATTAAAAAATGAAATTTTTAAAAATAAATAATAAATTCGTTCATTTTACATCATATAAATATTAAAAAAATATATTATTGATATTTCTGATGAATAATTATTTGTTTATGCCGAAAACCTAGGGTCATCCTACGCTGACCTTTCATAATTTTTACGGGAAAATTAAAAAATGAATTTTTTAAAAATAAATAATAAATTCGTTCATTTTACATCATAAAAATATTAAAAAAATATATTATTCATATTTCTTACTAAAAATTATTTTTTTATGCCGAAAACCTAGGGTCATCCTACGATGACCTTTCATAATTTTTACGGGAAAATTAAAAAATGAAATTTTTAAAAATAAATAATAAATTCGTTAATTTTACATCATATAAATATTAAAAAAATATATTATTGATCTTTCTGATGAATAATTATTTGTTTATGCCGAAAACCTAGGGTCATCCTACGATGACCTTTAATAATTTTTACGGGAAAATTAAAAAATGAAATTTTTAAAAATAAGTAATAAATTCGTTCATTTTACATCATATAAATATTAAAAAAATATATTATTGATATTTCTGATGAATAATTATTTTTTTATGCCGAAAACCTAGGGTCATCCTACGATGACCTTTCATAATTATTACGGGAAAATTAAAAAATGAAATTTTTAAAAATAAATAATAAATTCGTTAATTTTACATCATATAAATATTAAAAAAATATATTATTGATATTTCTGATGAATAATTATTTTTTTATGCCGAAAACCTAGGGTCATCCTACGATGACCTTTCATAATTTTTACGGGAAAATTAAAAAATGAAATTTTTAAAAATAAATAATAAATTCGTTCATTTTACATCATATAAATATTAAAAAAATATATTATTGATATTTCTGATGAATAATTATTTGTTTATGCCGAAAACCTAGGGTCATCCTACGATGACCTTTCATAATTTTTACGGGAAAATTAAAAAATGAAATTTTTAAAAATATATAATAAATTCGTTCATTTTACATCATATAAATATTAAAAAAATATATTATTGATATTTCTGATGAATAATTATTTTTTTTATGCCGAAAACCTAGGGTCATCCTACGATGACCTTTCATAATTTTTACGGGAAAATTAAAAAATGAATTTTTTAAAAATAAATAATAAATTCGTTCATTTTACATCATAAAAATATTAAAAAAATATATTATTCATATTTCTTACTAAAAATTATTTTTTTATGACGAAAACCTAGGGTCATCCTACGATGACCTTTCATAATTTTTACGGGAAAATTAAAAAATGAAATTTTTAAAAATAAATAATAAATTCGTTAATTTTACATCATATAAATATTAAAAAAATATATTATTGATATTTCTGATGAATAATTATTTGTTTATTCCGAAAACCTAGGGTCATCCTACGATGACCTTTCATAATTTTTACGGGAAAATTAAAAAATGAAATTTTTAAAAATAAATAATAAATTCGTTCATTTTGCATCATAAAAATATTAAAAAAATATATTATTCATATTTCTTACTAAAAATTATTTTTTTATGCCGAAAACCTATGGTCATCCTACGATGACCTTTCATAATTTTTACGGGAAAATTAATAAATGAAATTTTTAAAAATAAATAATAAATTCGTTCATTTTACATCATAAAAATATTAAAAAAATATATTATTGATATTTCTGATGAATAATTATTTTTTTATGCCGAAAACCTAGGGTCATCCTACGATGACCTTTCATAATTTTTACGGGAAAATTAAAAAATGAAATTTTTAAAAATAAATAATAAATTCGTTCATTTTACATCATAAAAATATTAAAAAAATATATTATTCAAATTTCTTACTAAAAATTATTTTTTTATGCCGAAAACCTAGGGTCATCCTACGATGACCTTTCATAATTTTTACGGGAAAATTAAAAAATGAAATTTTTAAAAATAAATAATAAATTCGTTCATTTTACATCATATAAATATTAAAAAAATATATTATTGATATTTCTGATGAATAATTATTTTTTTATCCCGAAAACCTAGGGTCATCCTACGATGACCTTTCATAATTTTTACGGGAAAATTAAAAAATGAAATTTTTAAAAATAAATAATAAATTCGTTCATTTTACATCATATAAATATTAAAAAAATATATTATTGATATTTCTGATGAATAATTATTTTTTTATGCCGAAAACCTAGGGTCATCCTACGATGACCTTTCATAATTTTTACGGGAAAATTAAAAAATGAAATTTTTAAAATTAAATAATAAATTCGTTAATTTTACATCATAAAAATATTAAAAAAATATATTATTGATATTTCTGATGAATAATTATTTTTTTATGCCGAAAACCTAGGGTCATCCTACGATGACCTTTCATAATTATTACGGGAAAATTAAAAAATGAAATTTTTAAAAATAAATAATAAATTCGTTAATTTTACATCATATAAATATTAAAAAAATATATTATTGATATTTCTGATGAATAATTATTTTTTTATGCCGAAAACCTAGGGTCATCCTACGATGACCTTTCATAATTTTTACGGGAAAATTAAAAAATGAAATTTTTAAAAATAAATAATAAATTCGTTCATTTTACATCATATAAATATTAAAAAAATATATTATTGATATTTCTGATGAATAATTATTTTTTTATGCCGAAAACCTAGGGTCATCCTACGATGACCTTTCATAATTTTTACGGGAAAATTAAAAAATGAAATTTTTAAAAATAAATAATAAATTCGTTCATTTTACATCATAAAAATATTAAAAAAATATATTATTGATATTTCTGATGAATAATTATTTTTTTTATGCCGAAAACCTAGGGTCATCCTACGATGACCTTTCATAAATTTTACGGGAAAATTAAAAAATGAATTTTTTAAAAATAAATAATAAATTCGTTCATTTTACATCATAAAAATATTAAAAAAATATATTATTCATATTTCTTACTAAAAATTATTTTTTTATGCCGAAAACCTAGGGTCATCCTACGATGACCTTTCATAATTTTTACGGGAAAATTAAAAAATGATATTTTTAAAAATAAATAATAAATTCGTTCATTTTACATCATAAAAATATTAAAAAAATATATTATTCAAATTTCTTACTAAAAATTATTTTTTTATGCCGAAAACCTAGGGTCATCCTACGATGACCTTTCATAATTTTTACGGGAAAATTAAAAAATGAAATTTTTAAAAATAAATAATAAATTCGTTCATTTTACATCATATAAATATTAAAAAAAAATATTATTGATATTTCTGATGAATAATTATTTTTTTATGCCGAAAACGTATGGTCATCCTACGATGACCTTTCATAATTTTTACGGGAAAATTAAAAAATGAAATTTTGAAAAATAAATAATAAATTCGTTCATTTTACATCATATAAATATTAAAAAAATATATTATTGATATTTCTGATGAATAGTTATTTTTTTATGCCGAAAACCTAGGGTCATCCTACGATGACCTTTCATAATTTTTACGGGAAAATTAAAAAATGAAATTTTTAAAAATAAATAATAAATTCGTTCATTTTGCATCATAAAAATATTAAAAAAATATATTATTCATATTTCTTACTAAAAATTATTTTTTTATGCCGAAAACTTAGGGTCATCCTACGATGACTTTTCATAATTTTTACGGGAAAATTAAAAAATGAAATTTTTAAAAATAAATAATAAATTCGTTCATTTTACATCATATAAATATTAAAAAAATATATTATTGATATTTCTGATGAATAGTTATTTTTTTATGCCGAAAACCTAGGGTCATCCTACGATGACCTTTCATAATTTTTACGGGAAAATTAAAAAATGAAATTTTTAAAAATAAATAATAAATTCGTTCATTTTACATCATAAAAATATTAAAAAAATATATTATTCATATTTCTTACTAAAAATTATTTTTTTATGCCGAAAACCTAGGGTCATCCTACGATGACCTTTCATAATTTTTACGGGAAAATTAAAAAATGAAATTTTTAAAAATAAATAATAAATTCGTTCATTTTACATCATATAAATATTAAAAAAATATATTATTGATATTTCTGATGAATAATTATTTTTTTATGCCGAAAACGTATGGTCATCCTACGATGACCTTTCATAATTTTTACGGGAAAACTAAAAAATGAAATTTTTAAAAATAAATAATAAATTCGTTCATTTTACATCATAAAAATATTAAAAAAATATATTATTGATATTTCTGATGAATAATTATTTTTTTTATGCCGAAAACCTAGGGTCATCCTACGATGACCTTTCATAATTTTTACGGGAAAATTAAAAAATGAATTTTTTAAAAATAAATAATAAATTCGTTCATTTTACATCATAAAAATATTAAAAAAATATATTATTGATATTTCTGATGAATAATTATTTTTTTTATGACGAAAACCTAGGGTCATCCTACGATGACCTTTCATAATTTTTACGGGAAAATTAAAAAATGAAATTTTTAAAAATAAATAATAAATTCGTTAATTTTACATCATAAAAATATTAAAAAAATATATTATTGATATTTCTGATGAATAATTATTTTTTTATGCCGAAAACCTAGGGTCATCCTACGATGACCTTTCATAATTTTTACGGGAAAATTAAAAAATGAAATTTTTAAAAATAAATAATAAATTCGTTCATTTTACATCATAAAAATATTAAAAAAATATATTATTGATATTTCTGATGAATAATTATTTTTTTTATGCCGAAAACCTAGGGTCATCCTACGATGACCTTTCATAATTTTTACGGGAAAATTAAAAAATGAATTTTTTAAAAATAAATAATAAATTCGTTCATTTTACATCATAAAAATATTAAAAAAATATATTATTCATATTTCTTACTAAAAATTATTTTTTTATGCCGAAAACCTAGGGTCATCCTACGATGACCTTTCATAATTTTTACGGGAAAATTAAAAAATGAAATTTTTAAAAATAAATAATAAATTCGTTAATTTTACATCATATAAATATTAAAAAAATATATTATTGATATTTCTGATGAATAATTATTTGTTTATGCCGAAAACCTAGGGTCATCCTACGATGACCTTTCATAATTTTTACGGGAAAATTAATAAATGAAATTTTTAAAAATAAATAATAAATTCGTTCATTTTACATCATAAAAATATTAAAAAAATATATTATTGATATTTCTGATGAATAATTATTTTTTTATGCCGAAAACCTAGGGTCATCCTACGATGACCTTTCATAATTTTTACGGGAAAATTAAAAAATGAAATTTTTAAAAATAAATAATAAATTCGTTCATTTTACATCATATAAATATTAAAAAAAAATATTATTGATATTTCTGATGAATAATTATTTTTTTATGCCGAAAATGTATGGTCATCCTACGATGACCTTTCATAATTTTTACGGGAAAATTAAAAAATGAAATTTTGAAAAATAAATAATAAATTCGTTCATTTTACATCATATAAATATTAAAAAAATATATTATTGATATTTCTGATGAATAGTTATTTTTTTATGCCGAAAACCTAGGGTCATCCTACGATGACCTTTCATAATTTTTACGGGAAAATTAAAAAATGAAATTTTTAAAAATAAATAATAAATTCGTTCATTTTACATCATATAAATATTAAAAAAATATATTATTGATATTTCTGATGAATAATTATTTTTTTATGCCGAAAACCTAGGGTCATCCTACGATGACCTTTCATAATTTTTACGGGAAAATTAAAAAATGAAATTTTTAAAAATAAATAATAAATTCGTTCATTTTACATCATAAAAATATTAAAAAAATATATTATTGATATTTCTGATGAATAATTATTTTTTTTATGCCGAAAACCTAGGGTCATCCTACGATGACCTTTCATAATTTTTACGGGAAAATTAAAAAATGAATTTTTTAAAAATAAATAATAAATTCGTTCATTTTACATCATAAAAATATTAAAAAAATATATTATTCATATTTCTTACTAAAAATTATTTTTTTATGCCGAAAACCTAGGGTCATCCTACGATGACCTTTCATAATTTTTACGGGAAAATTAAAAAATGAAATTTTTAAAAATAAATAATAAATTCGTTAATTTTACATCATATAAATATTAAAAAAATATATTATTGATATTTCTGATGAATAATTATTTTTTTATGCCGAAAACCTAGGGTCATCCTACGATGACCTTTCATAATTTTTACGGGAAAATTAAAAAATGAAATTTTTAAAAATAAATAATAAATTCGTTCATTTTGCATCATAAAAATATTAAAAAAATATATTATTCATATTTCTTACTAAAAATTATTTTTTTATGCCGAAAACCTAGGGTCATCCTACGATGACCTTTCATAATTTTTACGGGAAAATTAATAAATGAAATTTTTAAAAATAAATAATAAATTCGTTCATTTTACATCATAAAAATATTAAAAAAATATATTATTGATATTTCTGATGAATAATTATTTTTTTATGCCGAAAACCTAGGGTCATCCTACGATGACCTTTCATAATTTTTACGGGAAAATTAAAAAATGAAATTTTTAAAAATAAATAATAAATTCGTTCATTTTACATCATAAAAATATTAAAAAAATATATTATTCAAATTTCTTACTAAAAATTATTTTTTTATGCGGAAAACCTAGGGTCATCCTACGATGACCTTTCATAATTTTTACGGGAAAATTAAAAAATGAAATTTTTAAAAATAAATAATAAATTCGTTCATTTTACATAATATAAATATTAAAAAAAAATATTATTGATATTTCTGATGAATAATTATTTTTTTATGCCGAAAACGTATGGTCATCCTACGATGACCTTTCATAATTTTTACGGGAAAATTAAAAAATGAAATTTTGAAAAATAAATAATAAATTCGTTCATTTTACATCATATAAATATTAAAAAAATATATTATTGATATTTCTGATGAATAATTATTTTTTTATGCCGAAAACCTAGGGTCATCCTACGATGACCTTTCATAATTTTTACGGGAAAATTAAAAAATGAAATTTTTAAAAATAAATAATAAATTCGTTCATTTTACATCATAAAAATATTAAAAAAATATATTATTCATATTTCATACTAAAAATTATTTTTTTATGCCGAAAACCTAGGGTCATCCTACGATGACCTTTCATAATTTTTACGGGAAAATTAAAAAATGAAATTTTTAAAAATAAATAATAAATTCGTTCATTTTACATCATATAAATATTAAAAAAATATATTATTGATATTTCTGATGAATAATTATTTTTTTATGCCGAAAACGTATGGTCATCCTACGATGACCTTTCATAATTTTTACGGGAAAACTAAAAAATGAAATTTTTAAAAATAAATAATAAATTCGTTCATTTTACATCATAAAAATATTAAAAAAATATATTATTGATATTTCTGATGAATAATTATTTTTTTTATGCCGAAAACCTAGGGTCATCCTACGATGACCTTTCATAATTTTTCCGGGAAAATTAAAAAATGAATTTTTTAAAAATAAATAATAAATTCGTTCATTTTACATCATAAAAATATTAAAAAAATATATTATTGATATTTCTGATGAATAATTATTTTTTTTATGCCGAAAACCTAGGGTCATCCTACGATGACCTTTCATAATTTTTACGGGAAAATTAAAAAATGAAATTTTTAAAAATAAATAATAAATTCGTTCATTTTACATCATATAAATATTAAAAAAATATATTATTGATATTTCTGATGAATAATTATTTTTTTATCCCGAAAACCTAGGGTCATCCTACGATGACCTTTCATAATTTTTACGGGAAAATTAAAAAATGAAATTTTTAAAAATAACTAATAAATTCTTAATTTTACATCATAAAAATATTAAAAAAATATATTATTGATATTTCTGATGAATAGTTATTTTTTTATGCCGAAAACCTAGGGTCATCCTACGATGACCTTTCATAATTTTTACGGGAAAATTAAAAAATGAAATTTTTAAAAATAAATAATAAATTCGTTCATTTTACATCATATAAATATTAAAAAAATATATTATTGATATTTCTGATGAATAATTATTTTTTTATCCCGAAAACCTAGGGTCATCCTACGATGACCTTTCATAATTTTTACGGGAAAATTAAAAAATGAAATTTTTAAAAATAAATAATAAATTCGTTAATTTTACATCATAAAAATATTAAAAAAATATATTATTGATATTTCTGATGAATAATTATTTTTTTATGCCGAAAACCTAGGGTCATCCTACGATGACCTTTCATAATTTTTACGGGAAAATTAAAAAATGAAATTTTTAAAAATAAATAATAAATTCGTTCATTTTACATCATATAAATATTAAAAAAATATATTATTGATATTTCTGATGAATAATTATTTGTTTATGCCGAAAACCTAGGGTCATCCTACGATGACCTTTCATAATTTTTACGGGAAAATTAAAAAATGAATTTTTTAAAAATAAATAATAAATTCGTTCATTTTACATCATAAAAATATTAAAAAAATATATTATTCATATTTCTTACTAAAAATTATTTTTTTATGCCGAAAACCTAGGGTCATCCTACGATGACCTTTCATAATTTTTACGGGAAAATTAAAAAATGAAATTTTTAAAAATAAATAATAAATTCGTTCATTTTACATCATATAAATATTAAAAAAATATATTATTGATATTTCTGATGAATAATTATTTTTTTATGCCGAAAACGTATGGTCATCCTACGATGACCTTTCATAATTTTTACGGGAAAACTAAAAAATGAAATTTTTAAAAATAAATAATAAATTCGTTCATTTTACATCATAAAAATATTAAAAAAATATATTATTGATATTTCTGATGAATAATTATTTTTTTTATGCCGAAAACCTAGGGTCATCCTACGATGACCTTTCATAATTTTTACGGGAAAATTAAAAAATGAATTTTTTAAAAATAAATAATAAATTCGTTCATTTTACATCATAAAAATATTAAAAAAATATATTATTGATATTTCTGATGAATAATTATTTTTTTTATGCCGAAAACCTAGGGTCATCCTACGATGACCTTTCATAATTTTTACGGGAAAATTAAAAAATGAAATTTTTAAAAATAAATAATAAATTCGTTAATTTTACATCATAAAAATATTAAAAAAATATATTATTGATATTTCTGATGAATAATTATTTTTTTATGCCGAAAACCTAGGGTCATCCTACGATGACCTTTCATAATTTTTACGGGAAAATTAAAAAATGAAATTTTTAAAAATAAATAATAAATTCGTTCATTTTACATCATAAAAATATTAAAAAAATATATTATTGATATTTCTGATGAATAATTATTTTTTTTATGCCGAAAACCTAGGGTCATCCTACGATGACCTTTCATAATTTTTACGGGAAAATTAAAAAATGAATTTTTTAAAAATAAATAATAAATTCGTTCATTTTACATCATAAAAATATTAAAAAAATATATTATTCATATTTCTTACTAAAAATTATTTTTTTATGCCGAAAACCTAGGGTCATCCTACGATGACCTTTCATAATTTTTACGGGAAAATTAAAAAATGAAATTTTTAAAAATAAATAATAAATTCGTTAATTTTACATCATATAAATATTAAAAAAATATATTATTGATATTTCTGATGAATAATTATTTGTTTATGCCGAAAACCTAGGGTCATCCTACGATGACCTTTCATAATTTTTACGGGAAAATTAAAAAATGAAATTTTTAAAAATAAATAATAAATTCGTTCATTTTGCATCATAAAAATATTAAAAAAATATATTATTCATATTTCTTACTAAAAATTATTTTTTTATGCCGAAAACCTAGGGTCATCCTACGATGACCTTTCATAATTTTTACGGGAAAATTAATAAATGAAATTTTTAAAAATAAATAATAAATTCGTTCATTTTACATCATAAAAATATTAAAAAAATATATTATTGATATTTCTGATGAATAATTATTTTTTTATGCCGAAAACCTAGGGTCATCCTACGATGACCTTTCATAATTTTTACGGGAAAATTAAAAAATGAAATTTTTAAAAATAAATAATAAATTCGTTCATTTTACATCATAAAAATATTAAAAAAATATATTATTCAAATTTCTTACTAAAAATTATTTTTTTATGCCGAAAACCTAGGGTCATCCTACGATGAACTTTCATAATTTTTACAGGAAAATTAAAAAATGAAATTTTTAAAAATAAATAATAAATTCGTTCATTTTACATCATATAAATATTAAAAAAAAATATTATTGATATTTCTGATGAATAATTATTTTTTTATGCCGAAAATGTATGGTCATCCTACGATGACCTTTCATAATTTTTACGGGAAAATTAAAAAATGAAATTTTTAAAAATAAATAATAAATTCGTTCATTTTACATCATATAAATATTAAAAAAATATATTATTGATATTTCTGATGAATAATTATTTTTTTATGCCGAAAACCTAGGGTCATCCTACGATGACCTTTCATAATTTTTACGGGAAAATTAAAAAATGAAATTTTTAAAAATAAATAATAAATTCGTTCATTTTACATCATAAAAATATTAAAAAAATATATTATTGATATTTCTGATGAATAATTATTTTTTTTATGCCGAAAACCTAGGGTCATCCTACGATGACCTTTCATAATTTTTACGGGAAAATTAAAAAATGAATTTTTTAAAAATAAATAATAAATTCGTTCATTTTACATCATAAAAATATTAAAAAAATATATTATTCATATTTCTTACTAAAAATTATTTTTTTATGCCGAAAACCTAGGGTCATCCTACGATGACCTTTCATAATTTTTACGGGAAAATTAAAAAATGAAATTTTTAAAAATAAATAATAAATTCGTTAATTTTACATCATATAAATATTAAAAAAATATATTATTGATA
Organism: Labia minor; assembly: GCA_963082975.1. Classification (NCBI taxonomy): domain Eukaryota; kingdom Metazoa; phylum Arthropoda; class Insecta; order Dermaptera; family Spongiphoridae; genus Labia; species Labia minor. The sequence goes on from OY720345.1 coordinate 11,982,236, forward strand.
TTTCTGATGAATAATTATTTTTTTATGCCGAAAACCTAGGGTCATCCTACGATGACCTTTCATAATTTTTACGGGAAAATTAAAAAATGAAATTTTTAAAAATAAATAATAAATTCGTTCATTTTGCATCATAAAAATATTAAAAAAATATATTATTCATATTTCTTACTAAAAATTATTTTTTTATGCCGAAAACCTAGGGTCATCCTACGATGACCTTTCATAATTTTTACGGGAAAATTAATAAATGAAATTTTTAAAAATAAATAATAAATTCGTTCATTTTACATCATAAAAATATTAAAAAAATATATTATTGATATTTCTGATGAATAATTATTTTTTTATGCCGAAAACCTAGGGTCATCCTACGATGACCTTTCATAATTTTTACGGGAAAATTAAAAAATGAAATTTTTAAAAATAAATAATAAATTCGTTCATTTTACATCATAAAAATATTAAAAAAATATATTATTCAAATTTCTTACTAAAAATTATTTTTTTATGCGGAAAACCTAGGGTCATCCTACGATGACCTTTCATAATTTTTACGGGAAAATTAAAAAATGAAATTTTTAAAAATAAATAATAAATTCGTTCATTTTACATAATATAAATATTAAAAAAAAATATTATTGATATTTCTGATGAATAATTATTTTTTTATGCCGAAAACGTATGGTCATCCTACGATGACCTTTCATAATTTTTACGGGAAAATTAAAAAATGAAATTTTGAAAAATAAATAATAAATTCGTTCATTTTACATCATATAAATATTAAAAAAATATATTATTGATATTTCTGATGAATAATTATTTTTTTATGCCGAAAACCTAGGGTCATCCTACGATGACCTTTCATAATTTTTACGGGAAAATTAAAAAATGAAATTTTTAAAAATAAATAATAAATTCGTTCATTTTACATCATAAAAATATTAAAAAAATATATTATTCATATTTCATACTAAAAATTATTTTTTTTAGCCGAAAACCTAGGGTCATCCTACGATGACCTTTCATAATTTTTACGGGAAAATTAAAAAATGAAATTTTTAAAAATAAATAATAAATTCGTTCATTTTACATCATATAAATATTAAAAAAATATATTATTGATATTTCTGATGAATAATTATTTTTTTATGCCGAAAACGTATGGTCATCCTACGATGACCTTTCATAATTTTTACGGGAAAACTAAAAAATGAAATTTTTAAAAATAAATAATAAATTCGTTCATTTTACATCATAAAAATATTAAAAAAATATATTATTGATATTTCTGATGAATAATTATTTTTTTTATGCCGAAAACCTAGGGTCATCCTACGATGACCTTTCATAATTTTTCCGGGAAAATTAAAAAATGAATTTTTTAAAAATAAATAATAAATTCGTTCATTTTACATCATAAAAATATTAAAAAAATATATTATTGATATTTCTGATGAATAATTATTTTTTTTATGCCGAAAACCTAGGGTCATCCTACGATGACCTTTCATAATTTTTACGGGAAAATTAAAAAATGAAATTTTTAAAAATAAATAATAAATTCGTTCATTTTACATCATATAAATATTAAAAAAATATATTATTGATATTTCTGATGAATAATTATTTTTTTATCCCGAAAACCTAGGGTCATCCTACGATGACCTTTCATAATTTTTACGGGAAAATTAAAAAATGAAATTTTTAAAAATAACTAATAAATTCTTAATTTTACATCATAAAAATATTAAAAAAATATATTATTGATATTTCTGATGAATAGTTATTTTTTTATGCCGAAAACCTAGGGTCATCCTACGATGACCTTTCATAATTTTTACGGGAAAATTAAAAAATGAAATTTTTAAAAATAAATAATAAATTCGTTCATTTTACATCATATAAATATTAAAAAAATATATTATTGATATTTCTGATGAATAATTATTTTTTTATCCCGAAAACCTAGGGTCATCCTACGATGACCTTTCATAATTTTTACGGGAAAATTAAAAAATGAAATTTTTAAAAATAAATAATAAATTCGTTAATTTTACATCATAAAAATATTAAAAAAATATATTATTGATATTTCTGATGAATAATTATTTTTTTATGCCGAAAACCTAGGGTCATCCTACGATGACCTTTCATAATTTTTACGGGAAAATTAAAAAATGAAATTTTTAAAAATAAATAATAAATTCGTTCATTTTACATCATATAAATATTAAAAAAATATATTATTGATATTTCTGATGAATAATTATTTGTTTATGCCGAAAACCTAGGGTCATCCTACGATGACCTTTCATAATTTTTACGGGAAAATTAAAAAATGAATTTTTTAAAAATAAATAATAAATTCGTTCATTTTACATCATAAAAATATTAAAAAAATATATTATTCATATTTCTTACTAAAAATTATTTTTTTATGCCGAAAACCTAGGGTCATCCTACGATGACCTTTCATAATTTTTACGGGAAAATTAAAAAATGAAATTTTTAAAAATAAATAATAAATTCGTTAATTTTACATCATATAAATATTAAAAAAATTTATTATTGATCTTTCTGATGAATAATTATTTGTTTATGCCGAAAACCTAGGGTCATCCTACGATGACCTTTCATAATTTTTACGGGAAAATTAAAAAATGAAATTTTTAAAAATAAATAATAAATTCGTTCATTTTACATCATATAAATATTAAAAAAATATATTATTGATATTTCTGATGAATAATTATTTTTTTATGCCGAAAACCTAGGGTCATCCTACGATGACCTTTCATAATTTTTACGGGAAAATTAAAAAATGAAATTTTTAAAAATAAATAATAAATTCGTTCATTTTACATCATATAAATATTAAAAAAATATATTATTGATATTTCTGATGAATAATTATTTGTTTATGCCGAAAACGTATGGTCATCCTACGATGACCTTTCATAATTTTTACGGGAAAACTAAAAAATGAAATTTTTAAAAATAAATAATAAATTCGTTCATTTTACATCATAAAAATATTAAAAAAATATATTATTGATATTTCTGATGAATAATTATTTTTTTATGCCGAAAACGTATGGTCATCCTACGATGACCTTTCATAATTTTTACGGGAAAATTAAAAAATGAAATTTTGAAAAATAAATAATAAATTCGTTCATTTTACATCATATAAATATTAAAAAAATATATTATTGATATTTCTGATGAATAATTATTTTTTTATGCCGAAAACCTAGGGTCATCCTACGATGACCTTTCATAATTTTTACGGGAAAATTAAAAAATGAAATTTTTAAAAATAAATAATAAATTCGTTCATTTTACATCATAAAAATATTAAAAAAATATATTATTCATATTTCTTACTAAAAATTATTTTTTTATGCCGAAAACCTAGGGTCATCCTACGATGACCTTTCATAATTTTTACGGGAAAATTAAAAAATGAAATTTTTAAAAATAAATAATAAATTCGTTCATTTTACATCATATAAATATTAAAAAAATATATTATTGATATTTCTGATGAATAATTATTTTTTTATCCCGAAAACCTAGGGTCATCCTACGATGACCTTTCATAATTTTTACGGGAAAATTAAAAAATGAAATTTTTAAAAATAAATAATAAATTCGTTAATTTTACATCATAAAAATATTAAAAAAATATATTATTGATATTTCTGATGAATAATTATTTTTTTATGCCGAAAACCTAGGGTCATCCTACGATGACCTTTCATAATTTTTACGGGAAAATTAAAAAATGAAATTTTTAAAAATAAATAATAAATTCGTTCATTTTACATCATATAAATATTAAAAAAATATATTATTGATATTTCTGATGAATAATTATTTGTTTATGCCGAAAACCTAGGGTCATCCTACGATGACCTTTCATAATTTTTACGGGAAAATTAAAAAATGAATTTTTTAAAAATAAATAATAAATTCGTTCATTTTACATCATAAAAATATTAAAAAAATATATTATTCATATTTCTTACTAAAAATTATTTTTTTATGCCGAAAACCTAGGGTCATCCTACGATGACCTTTCATAATTTTTACGGGAAAATTAAAAAATGAAATTTTTAAAAATAAATAATAAATTCGTTAATTTTACATCATATAAATATTAAAAAAATATATTATTGATCTTTCTGATGAATAATTATTTGTTTATGCCGAAAACCTAGGGTCATCCTACGATGACCTTTCATAATTTTTACGGGAAAATTAAAAAATGAAATTTTTAAAAATAAATAATAAATTCGTTCATTTTACATCATATAAATATTAAAAAAATATATTATTGATATTTCTGATGAATAATTATTTTTTTATGCCGAAAACCTAGGGTCATCCTACGATGACCTTTCATAATTTTTACGGGAAAATTAAAAAATGAAATTTTTAAAAATAAATAATAAATTCGTTCATTTTACATCATATAAATATTAAAAAAATATATTATTGATATTTCTGATGAATAATTATTTGTTTATGCCGAAAACCTAGGGTCATCCTACGATGACCTTTCGTAATTTTTACGGGAAAATTAAAAAATGAAATTTTTAAAAATAAATAATAAATTCGTTAATTTTACATCATAAAAATATTAAAAAAATATATTATTGATATTTCTGATGAATAATTATTTTTTTATGCCGAAAACCTAGGGTCATCCTACGAGGACCTTTCATAATTTTTACGGGAAAATTAAAAAATGAAATTTTTAAAAATAAATAATAAATTCGTTCATTTTACATCATATAAATATTAAAAAAATATATTATTGATATTTCTGATGAATAATTATTTGTTTATGCCGAAAACCTAGGGTCATCCTACGATGACCTTTCATAATTTTTACGGGAAAATTAAAAAATGAATTTTTTAAAAATAAATAATAAATTCGTTCATTTTACATCATAAAAATATTAAAAAAATATATTATTCATATTTCTTACTAAAAATTATTTTTTTATGCCGAAAACCTAGGGTCATCCTACGATGACCTTTCATAATTTTTACGGGAAAATTAAAAAATGAAATTTTTAAAAATAAATAATAAATTCGTTAATTTTACATCATATAAATATTAAAAAAATATATTATTGATCTTTCTGATGAATAATTATTTGTTTATGCCGAAAACCTAGGGTCATCCTACGATGACCTTTCATAATTTTTACGGGAAAATTAAAAAATGAAATTTTTAAAAATAAATAATAAATTCGTTCATTTTACATCATATAAATATTAAAAAAATATATTATTGATATTTCTGATGAATAATTATTTTTTTATGCCGAAAACCTAGGGTCATCCTACGATGACCTTTCATAATTTTTACGGGAAAATTAAAAAATGAAATTTTTAAAAATAAATAATAAATTCGTTCATTTTACATCATATAAATATTAAAAAAATATATTATTGATATTTCTGATGAATAATTATTTGTTTATGCCGAAAACCTAGGGTCATCCTACGATGACCTTTCATAATTTTTACGGGAAAATTAAAAAATGAATTTTTTAAAAATAAATAATAAATTCGTTCATTTTACATCATAAAAATATTAAAAAAATATATTATTCATATTTCTTACTAAAAATTATTTTTTTATGCCGAAAACCTAGGGTCATCCTACGATGACCTTTCATAATTTTTACGGGAAAATTAAAAAATGAAATTTTTAAAAATAAATAATAAATTCGTTAATTTTACATCATATAAATATTAAAAAAATATATTATTGATCTTTCTGATGAATAATTATTTGTATATGCCCAAAACCTAGGGTCATCCTACGATGACCTTTCATAATTTTTACGGGAAAATTCAAAAATGAAATTTTTAAAAATAAATAATAAATTCGTTCATTTTACATCATATAAATATTAAAAAAATATATTATTGATATTTCTGATGAATAATTATTTTTTTATGCCGAAAACCTAGGGTCATCCTACGATGACCTTTCATAATTTTTACGGGAAAATTAAAAAATGAAATTTTTAAAAATAAATAATAAATTCGTTCATTTTACATCATATAAATATTAAAAAAATATATTATTGATATTTCTGATCAATAATTATTTGTTTATGCCGAAAACCTAGGGTCATCCTACGATGACCTTTCATAATTTTTACGGGAAAATTAAAAAATGAAATTTTTAAAAATAAATAATAAATTCGTTCATTTTGCATCATAAAAATATTAAAAAAATATATTATTCATATTTCTTACTAAAAATTATTTTTTTATGCCGAAAACCTAGGGTCATCCTACGATGACCTTTCATAATTTTTACGGGAAAATTAAAAAATGAAATTTTTAAAAATAAATAATAAATTCGTTCATTTTACATCATATAAATATTAAAAAAATATATTATTGATATTTCTGATGAATAATTATTTTTTTATGCCGAAAACCTAGGGTCATCCTACGATGACCTTTCATAATTTTTACGGGAAAATTAAAAAATGAAATTTTTAAAAATAAATAATAAATTCGTTCATTTTACATCATAAAAATATTAAAAAAATATATTATTGATATTTCTGATGAATAATTATTTTTTTTATGGCGAAAACCTAGGGTCATCCTACGATGACCTTTCATAATTTTTACGGGAAAATTAAAAAATGAATTTTTTAAAAATAAATAATAAATTCGTTCATTTTACATCATAAAAATATTAAAAAAATATATTATTCATATTTCTTAATAAAAATTATTTTTTTATGCCGAAAACCTAGGGTCATCCTACGATGACCTTTCATAATTTTTACGGGAAAATTAAAAAATGAAATTTTTAAAAATAAATAATAAATTCGTTAATTTTACATCATATAAATATTAAAAAAATATATTATTGATATTTCTGATGAATAATTATTTGTTTATGCCGAAAACCTAGGGTCATCCTACGATGACCTTTCATAATTTTTACGGGAAAATTAAAAAATGAAATTTTTAAAAATAAATAATAAATTCGTTCATTTTGCATCATAAAAATATTAAAAAAATATATTATTCATATTTCTTACTAAAAATTATTTTTTTATGCCGAAAACCTAGGGTCATCCTACGATGACCTTTCATAATTTTTACGGGAAAATTAATAAATGAAATTTTTAAAAATAAATAATAAATTCGTTCATTTTACATCATATAAATATTAAAAAAAAATATTATTGATATTTCTGATGAATAATTATTTTTTTATGCCGAAAACGTATGGTCATCCTACGATGACCTTTCATAATTTTTACGGGAAAACTAAAAAATGAAATTTTTAAAAATAAATAATAAATTCGTTCATTTTACATCATAAAAATATTAAAAAAATATATTATTGATATTTCTGATGAATAATTATTTTTTTTATGCCGAAAACCTAGGGTCATCCTACGATGACCTTTCATAATTTTTACGGGAAAATTAAAAAATGAAATTTTTAAAAATAAATAATAAATTCGTTCATTTTACATCATATAAATATTAAAAAAATATATTATTGATATTTCTGATGAATAATTATTTTTTTATGCCGAAAACCTAGGGTCATCCTACGATGACCTTTCATAATTTTTACGGGAAAATTAAAAAATGAAATTTTTAAAAATAAATAATAAATTCGTTCATTTTACATCATAAAAATATTAAAAAAATATATTATTGATATTTCTGATGAATAATTATTTTTTTTATGGCGAAAACCTAGGGTCATCCTACGATGACCTTTCATAATTTTTACGGGAAAATTAAAAAATGAATTTTTTAAAAATAAATAATAAATTCGTTCATTTTACATCATAAAAATATTAAAAAAATATATTATTCATATTTCTTAATAAAAATTATTTTTTTATGCCGAAAACCTAGGGTCATCCTACGATGACCTTTCATAATTTTTACGGGAAAATTAAAAAATGAAATTTTTAAAAATAAATAATAAATTCGTTAATTTTACATCATATAAATATTAAAAAAATATATTATTGATATTTCTGATGAATAATTATTTGTTTATGCCGAAAACCTAGGGTCATCCTACGATGACCTTTCATAATTTTTACGGGAAAATTAAAAAATGAAATTTTTAAAAATAAATAATAAATTCGTTCATTTTGCATCATAAAAATATTAAAAAAATATATTATTCATATTTCTTACTAAAAATTATTTTTTTATGCCGAAAACCTAGGGTCATCCTACGATGACCTTTCATAATTTTTACGGGAAAATTAATAAATGAAATTTTTAAAAATAAATAATAAATTCGTTCATTTTACATCATATAAATATTAAAAAAAAATATTATTGATATTTCTGATGAATAATTATTTTTTTATGCCGAAAACGTATGGTCATCCTACGATGACCTTTCATAATTTTTACGGGAAAACTAAAAAATGAAATTTTTAAAAATAAATAATAAATTCGTTCATTTTACATCATAAAAATATTAAAAAAATATATTATTGATATTTCTGATGAATAATTATTTTTTTTATGCCGAAAACCTAGGGTCATCCTACGATGACCTTTCATAATTTTTACGGGAAAATTAAAAAATGAAATTTTTAAAAATAAATAATAAATTCGTTCATTTTACATCATATAAATATTAAAAAAATATATTATTGATATTTCTGATGAATAATTATTTTTTTATCCCGAAAACCTAGGGTCATCCTACGATGACCTTTCATAATTTTTACGGGAAAATTAAAAAATGAAATTTTTAAAAATAAATAATAAATTCGTTAATTTTACATCATAAAAATATTAAAAAAATATATTATTGATATTTCTGATGAATAATTATTTTTTTATGCCGAAAACCTAGGGTCATCCTACGATGACCTTTCATAATTTTTACGGGAAAATTAAAAAATGAAATTTTTAAAAATAAATAATAAATTCGTTCATTTTACATCATATAAATATTAAAAAAATATATTATTGATATTTCTGATGAATAATTATTTTTTTATGCCGAAAACCTAGGGTCATCCTACGATGACCTTTCATAATTTTTACGGGAAAATTAAAAAATGAAATTTTTAAAAATAAATAATAAATTCGTTAATTTTACATCATATAAATATTAAAAAAATATATTATTGATAATTCTGATGAATAATTATTTGTTTATGCCGAAAACCTAGGGTCATCCTACGATGACCTTTCATAATTTTTACGGGAAAATTAAAAAATGAAATTTTTAAAAATAAATAATAAATTCGTTCATTTTACATCATAAAAATATTAAAAAAATATATTATTGATATTTCTGATGAATAATTATTTTTTTTATGCCGAAAACCTAGGGTCATCCTAAGATGACCTTTCATAATTTTTACGGGAAAATTAAAAAATGAAATTTTTAAAAATAAATAATAAATTCGTTCATTTTACATCATATAAATATTAAAAAAATATATTATTGATATTTCTGATGATTAATTATTTTTTTATCCCGAAAACCTAGGGTCATCCTACGATGACCTTTCATAATTTTTACGGGAAAATTAAAAAATGAAATTTTTAAAAATAAATAATAAATTCGTTCATTTTACATCATAAAAATATTAAAAAAATATATTATTCAAATTTCTTACTAAAAATTATTTTTTTATGCCGAAAACCTAGGGTCATCCTACGATGACCTTTCATAATTTTTACGGGAAAATTAAAAAATGAAATTTTTAAAAATAAATAATAAATTCGTTCATTTTACATCATATAAATATTAAAAAAAAATATTATTGATATTTCTGATGAATAATTATTTTTTTATGCCGAAAACGTATGGTCATCCTACGATGACCTTTCATAATTTTTACGGGAAAATTAAAAAATGAAATTTTGAAAAATAAATAATAAATTCGTTCATTTTACATCATATAAATATTAAAAAAATATATTATTGATATTTCTGATGAATAATTATTTTTTTATGCCGAAAACCTAGGGTCATCCTACGATGACCTTTCATAATTTTTACGGGAAAATTAAAAAATGAAATTTTTAAAAATAAATAATAAATTCGTTCATTTTACATCATAAAAATATTAAAAAAATATATTATTCATATTTCTTACTAAAAATTATTTTTTTATGCCGAAAACCTAGGGTCATCCTACGATGACCTTTCATAATTTTTACGGGAAAATTAAAAAATGAAATTTTTAAAAATAAATAATAAATTCGTTCATTTTACATCATATAAATATTAAAAAAAATATATTATTGATATTTCTGATGAATAATTATTTTTTTATGCCGAAAACGTATGGTCATCCTACGATGACCTTTCATAATTTTTACGGGAAAACTAAAAAATGAAATTTTTAAAAATAAATAATAAATTCGTTCATTTTACATCATAAAAATATTAAAAAAATATATTATTGATATTTCTGATGAATAATTATTTTTTTTATGCCGAAAACCTAGGGTCATCCTACGATGACCTTTCATAATTTTTACGGGAAAATTAAAAAATGAATTTTTTAAAAATAAATAATAAATTCGTTCATTTTACATGATAAAAATATTAAAAAAATATATTATTGATATTTCTGATGAATAATTATTTTTTTTATGCCGAAAACCTAGGGTCATCCTACGATGACCTTTCATAATTTTTACGGGAAAATTAAAAAATGAAATTTTTAAAAATAAATAATAAATTCGTTCATTTTACATCATATAAATATTAAAAAAATATATTATTGATATTTCTGATGAATAATTATTTTTTTATCCCGAAAACCTAGGGTCATCCTACGATGACCTTTCATAATTTTTACGGGAAAATTAAAAAATGAAATTTTTAAAAATAAATAATAAATTCGTTCATTTTACATCATAAAAATATTAAAAAAATATATTATTTATATTTCTTACTAAAAAATATTTTTTTATGCCGAAAACCTAGGGTCATCCTACGATGACCTTTCATAATTTTTACGGGAAAATTAAAAAATGAAATTTTTAAAAATAAATAATAAATTCGTTAATTTTACATCATAAAAATATTAAAAAAATATATTATTGATATTTCTGATGAATAATTATTTTTTTATGCCGAAAACCAAGGGTCATCCTCCGATGACCTTTCATAATTTTTACGGGAAAATTAAAAAATGAATTTTTTAAAAATAAATAATAAATTCGTTCATTTTACATCATAAAAATATTAAAAAAATATATTATTCATATTTCTTACTAAAAATTATTTTTTTATGCCGAAAACCTAGGGTCATCCTACGATGACCTTTCATAATTTTTACGGGAAAATTAAAAAATGAAATTTTTAAAAATAAATAATAAATTCGTTCATTTTGCATCATAAAAATATTAAAAAAATATATTATTCATATTTCTTACTAAAAATTATTATTTTATGCCGAAAACCTAGGGTCATCCTACGATGACCTTTCATAATTTTTACGGGAAAATTAATAAATGAAATTTTTAAAAATAAATAATAAATTCGTTCATTTTACATCATAAAAATATTAAAAAAATATATTATTGATATTTCTGATGAATAATTATTTTTTTATGCCGAAAACCTAGGGTCATCCTACGATGACCTTTCATAATTTTTACGGGAAAATTAAAAAATGAAATTTTTAAAAATAAATAATAAATTCGTTCATTTTACATCATAAAAATATTAAAAAAATATATTATTCATATTTCTTACTAAAAATTATTTTTTTATGCCGAAAACCTAGGGTCATCCTACGATGACCTTTCATAATTTTTACGGGAAAATTAAAAAATGAAATTTTTAAAAATAAATAATAAATTCGTTCATTTTACATCATATAAATATTAAAAAAAAATATTATTGATATTTCTGATGAATAATTATTTTTTTATGCCGAAAACGTATGGTCATCCTACGATGACCTTTCATAATTTTTACGGGAAAACTAAAAAATGAAATTTTTAAAAATAAATAATAAATTCGTTCATTTTACATCATAAAAATATTAAAAAAATATATTATTGATATTTCTGATGAATAATTATTTTTTTTATGCCGAAAACCTAGGGTCATCCTACGATGACCTTTCATAATTTTTACGGGAAAATTAAAAAATGAAATTTTTAAAAATAAATAATAAATTCGTTCATTTTACATCATATAAATATTAAAAAAATATATTATTGATATTTCTGATGAATAATTATTTTTTTATCCCGAAAACCTAGGGTCATCCTAAGATGACCTTTCATAATTTTTACGGGAAAATTAAAAAATGAAATTTTTAAAAATAAATAATAAATTCGTTAATTTTACATCATAAAAATATTAAAAAAATATATTATTGATATTTCTGATGAATAATTATTTTTTTATGCCGAAAACCTAGGGTCATCCTACGATGACCTTTCATAATTTTTACGGGAAAATTAAAAAATGAAATTTTTAAAAATAAATAATAAATTCGTTCATTTTACATCATATAAATATTAAAAAAATATATTATTGATATTTCTGATGAATAATTATTTTTTTATGCCGAAAACCTAGGGTCATCCTACGATGACCTTTCATAATTTTTACGGGAAAATTAAAAAATGAAATTTTTAAAAATAAATAATAAATTCGTTAATTTTACATCATATAAATATTAAAAAAATATATTATTGATATTTCTGATGAATAATTATTTGTTTATGCCGAAAACCTAGGGTCATCCTACGATGACCTTTCATAATTTTTACGGGAAAATTAAAAAATGAAATTTTTAAAAATAAATAATAAATTCGTTCATTTTACATCATAAAAATATTAAAAAAATATATTATTGATATTTCTGATGAATAATTATTTTTTTTATGCCGAAAACCTAGGGTCATCCTACGATGACCTTTCATAATTTTTACGGGAAAATTAAAAAATGAAATTTTTAAAAATAAATAATAAATTCGTTCATTTTACATCATATAAATATTAAAAAAATATATTATTGATATTTCTGATGATTAATTATTTTTTTATCCCGAAAACCTAGGGTCATCCTACGATGACCTTTCATAATTTTTACGGGAAAATTAAAAAATGAAATTTTTAAAAATAAATAATAAATTCGTTAATTTTACATCATAAAAATATTAAAAAAATATATTATTGATATTTCTGATGAATAATTATTTTTTTATGCCGAAAACCTAGGGTCATCCTACGATGACCTTTCATAATTTTTACGGGACAATTAAAAAATGAAATTTTTAAAAATAAATAATAAATTCGTTCATTTTACATCATATAAATATTAAAAAAATATATTATTGATATTTCTGATGAATAATTATTTTTTTATGCCGAAAACCTAGGGTCATCCTACGATGACCTTTCATAATTTTTACGGGAAAATTAAAAAATGAAATTTTTAAAAATAAATAATAAATTCGTTAATTTTACATCATATAAATATTAAAAAAATATATTATTGATATTTCTGATGAATAATTATTTTTTTATGCCGAAAACCTAGGGTCATCCTACGATGACCTTTCATAATTTTTACGGGAAAATTAAAAAATGAAATTTTTAAAAATAAATAATAAATTCGTTAATTTTACATCATATAAATATTAAAAAAATATATTATTGATATTTCTGATGAATAATTATTTGTTTATGCCGAAAACCTAGGGTCATCCTACGATGACCTTTCATAATTTTTACGGGAAAATTAAAAAATGAAATTTTTAAAAATAAATAATAAATTCGTTAATTTTACATCATATAAATATTAAAAAAATATATTATTGATATTTCTGATGAATAATTATTTGTTTATGCCGAAAACCTAGGGTCATCCTACGATGACCTTTCATAATTTTTACGGGAAAATTAAAAAATGAAATTTTTAAAAATAAATAATAAATTCGTTAATTTTACATCATATAAATATTAAAAAAATATATTATTGATATTTCTGATGAATAATTATTTGTTTATGCCGAAAACCTAGGGTCATCCTACGATGACCTTTCATAATTTTTACGGGAAAATTAAAAAATGAAATTTTTAAAAATAAATAATAAATTCGTTCATTTTACATCATATAAATATTAAAAAAAAATATTATTGATATTTCTGATGAATAATTATTTTTTTATGCCGAAAACGTATGGTCATCCTACGATGACCTTTCATAATTTTTACGGGAAAATTAAAAAATGAAATTTTGAAAAATAAATAATAAATTCGTTCATTTTACATCATATAAATATTAAAAAAATATATTATTGATATTTCTGATGAATAGTTATTTTTTTATGCCGAAAACCTAGGGTCATCCTACGATGACCTTTCATAATTTTTACGGGAAAATTAAAAAATGAAATTTTTAAAAATAAATAATAAATTCGTTCATTTTACATCATATAAATATTAAAAAAATATATTATTGATATTTCTGATGAATAATTATTTTTTTATCCCGAAAACCTAGGGTCATCCTACGATGACCTTTCATAATTTTTACGGGAAAATTAAAAAATGAAATTTTTAAAAATAAATAATAAATTCGTTAATTTTACATCATAAAAATATTAAAAAAATATATTATTGATATTTCTGATGAATAATTATTTTTTTATGCCGAAAACCTAGGGTCATCCTACGATGACCTTTCATAATTTTTACGGGAAAATTAAAAAATGAAATTTTTAAAAATAAATAATAAATTCGTTAATTTTACATCATATAAATATTAAAAAAATATATTATTGATATTTCTGATGAATAATTATTTGTTTATGCCGAAAACCTAGGGTCATCCTACGATGACCTTTCATAATTTTTACGGGAAAATTAAAAAATGAAATTTTTAAAAATAAATAATAAATTCGTTCATTTTACATCATATAAATATTAAAAAAAAATATTATTGATATTTCTGATGAATAATTATTTTTTTATGCCGAAAACGTATGGTCATCCTACGATGACCTTTCATAATTTTTACGGGAAAATTAAAAAATGAAATTTTGAAAAATAAATAATAAATTCGTTCATTTTACATCATATAAATATTAAAAAAATATATTATTGATATTTCTGATGAATAGTTATTTTTTTATGCCGAAAACCTAGGGTCATCCTACGATGACCTTTCATAATTTTTACGGGAAAATTAAAAAATGAAATTTTTAAAAATAAATAATAAATTCGTTCATTTTACATCATATAAATATTAAAAAAATATATTATTGATATTTCTGATGAATAATTATTTTTTTATCCCGAAAACCTAGGGTCATCCTACGATGACCTTTCATAATTTTTACGGGAAAATTAAAAAATGAAATTTTTAAAAATAAATAATAAATTCGTTAATTTTACATCATAAAAATATTAAAAAAATATATTATTGATATTTCTGATGAATAATTATTTTTTTATGCCGAAAACCTAGGGTCATCCTACGATGACCTTTCATAATTTTTACGGGAAAATTAAAAAATGAAATTTTTAAAAATAAATAATAAATTCGTTAATTTTACATCATATAAATATTAAAAAAATATATTATTGATATTTCTGATGAATAATTATTTTTTTATGCCGAAAACCTAGGGTCATCCTACGATGACCTTTCATAATTTTTACGGGAAAATTAAAAAATGAAATTTTTAAAAATAAATAATAAATTCGTTAATTTTACATCATATAAATATTAAAAAAATATATTATTGATATTTCTGATGAATAATTATTTGTTTATGCCGAAAACCTAGGGTCATCCTACGATGACCTTTCATAATTTTTACGGGAAAATTAAAAAATGAAATTTTTAAAAATAAATAATAAATTCGTTCATTTTGCATCATAAAAATATTAAAAAAATATATTATTCATATTTCTTACTAAAAATTATTTTTTTATGCCGAAAACCTAGGGTCATCCTACGATGACCTTTCATAATTTTTACGGGAAAATTAATAAATGAAATTTTTAAAAATAAATAATAAATTCGTTCATTTTACATCATAAAAATATTAAAAAAATATATTATTGATATTTCTGATGAATAATTATTTTTTTATGCCGAAAACCTAGGGTCATCCTACGATGACCTTTCATAATTTTTACGGGAAAATTAAAAAATGAAATTTTTAAAAATAAATAATAAATTCGTTCATTTTACATCATAAAAATATTAAAAAAATATATTATTCATATTTCTTACTAAAAATTATTTTTTTATGCCGAAAACCTAGGGTCATCCTACGATGACCTTTCATAATTTTTACGGGACAATTAAAAAATGAAATTTTTAAAAATAAATAATAAATTCGTTCATTTTACATCATATAAATATTAAAAAAAAATATTATTGATATTTCTGATGAATAATTATTTTTTTATGCCGAAAACGTATGGTCATCCTACGATGACCTTTCATAATTTTTACGGGAAAACTAAAAAATGAAATTTTTAAAAATAAATAATAAATTCGTTCATTTTACATCATAAAAATATTAAAAAAATATATTATTGATATTTCTGATGAATAATTATTTTTTTTATGCCGAAAACCTAGGGTCATCCTACGATGACCTTTCATAATTTTTACGGGAAAATTAAAAAATGAATTTTTTAAAAATAAATAATAAATTCGTTCATTTTACATCATAAAAATATTAAAAAAATATATTATTGATATTTCTGATGAATAATTATTTTTTTATCCCGAAAACCTAGGGTCATCCTACGATGACCTTTCATAATTTTTACGGGAAAATTAAAAAATGAAATTTTTAAAAATAAATAATAAATTCGTTAATTTTACATCATAAAAATATTAAAAAAATATATTATTGATATTTCTGATGAATAATTATTTTTTTATGCCGAAAACCTAGGGTCATCCTACGATGACCTTTCATAATTTTTACGGGAAAATTAAAAAATGAAATTTTTAAAAATAAATAATAAATTCGTTCATTTTACATCATATAAATATTAAAAAAATATATTATTGATATTTCTGATGAATAATTATTTGTTTATGCCGAAAACCTAGGGTCATCCTACGATGACCTTTCATAATTTTTACGGGAAAATTAAAAAATGAATTTTTTAAAAATAAATAATAAATTCGTTCATTTTACATCATAAAAATATTAAAAAAATATATTATTCATATTTCTTACTAAAAATTATTTTTTTATGCCGAAAACCTAGGGTCATCCTACGATGACCTTTCATAATTTTTACGGGAAAATTAAAAAATGAAATTTTTAAAAATAAATAATAAATTCGTTAATTTTACATCATATAAATATTAAAAAAATATATTATTGATCTTTCTGATGAATAATTATTTGTTTATGCCGAAAACCTAGGGTCATCCTACGATGACCTTTCATAATTTTTACGGGAAAATTAAAAAATGAAATTTTTAAAAATAAATAATAAATTCGTTCATTTTACATCATATAAATATTAAAAAAATATATTATTGATATTTCTGATGAATAATTATTTTTTTATGCCGAAAACCTAGGGTCATCCTACGATGACCTTTCATAATTTTTACGGGAAAATTAAAAAATGAAATTTTTAAAAATAAATAATAAATTCGTTCATTTTACATCATATAAATATTAAAAAAAATATATTATTGATATTTCTGATGAATAATTATTTGTTTATGCCGAAAACCTAGGGTCATCCTACGATGACCTTTCATAATTTTTACGGGAAAATTAAAAAATGAAATTTTTAAAAATAAATAATAAATTCGTTAATTTTACATCATAAAAATATTAAAAAAATATATTATTGATATTTCTGATGAATAATTATTTTTTTATGCCGAAAACCTAGGGTCATCCTACGATGACCTTTCATAATTTTTACGGGAAAATTAAAAAATGAAATTTTTAAAAATAAATAATAAATTCGTTCATTTTACATCATATAAATATTAAAAAAATATATTATTGATATTTCTGATGAATAATTATTTGTTTATGCCGAAAACCTAGGGTCATCCTACGATGACCTTTCATAATTTTTACGGGAAAATTAAAAAATGAATTTTTTAAAAATAAATAATAAATTCGTTCATTTTACATCATAAAAATATTAAAAAAATATATTATTCATATTTCTTACTAAAAATTATTTTTTTATGCCGAAAACCTAGGGTCATCCTACGATGACCTTTCATAATTTTTACGGGAAAATTAAAAAATGAAATTTTTAAAAATAAATAATAAATTCGTTAATTTTACATCATATAAATATTAAAAAAATATATTATTGATCTTTCTGATGAATAATTATTTGTTTATGCCGAAAACCTAGGGTCATCCTACGATGACCTTTCATAATTTTTACGGGAAAATTAAAAAATGAAATTTTTAAAAATAAATAATAAATTCGTTCATTTTACATCATATAAATATTAAAAAAATATATTATTGATATTTCTGATGAATAATTATTTTTTTATGCCGAAAACCTAGGGTCATCCTACGATGACCTTTCATAATTTTTACGGGAAAATTAAAAAATGAAATTTTTAAAAATAAATAATAAATTCGTTCATTTTACATCATATAAATATTAAAAAAATATATTATTGATATTTCTGATGAATAATTATTTGTTTATGCCGAAAACCTAGGGTCATCCTACGATGACCTTTCATAATTTTTACGGGAAAATTAAAAAATGAAATTTTTAAAAATAAATAATAAATTCGTTCATTTTACATCATAAAAATATTAAAAAAATATATTATTCATATTTCTTACTAAAAATTATTTTTTTATGCCGAAAACCTAGGGTCATCCTACGATGACCTTTCATAATTTTTACGGGAAAATTAAAAAATGAAATTTTTAAAAATAAATAATAAATTCGTTCATTTTACATCATATAAATATTAAAAAAATATATTATTGATATTTCTGATGAATAATTATTTTTTTATGCCGAAAACCTAGGGTCATCCTACGATGACCTTTCATAATTTTTACGGGAAAATTAAAAAATGAAATTTTTAAAAATAAATAATAAATTCGTTCATTTTACATCATAAAAATATTAAAAAAATATATTATTGATATTTCTGATGAATAATTATTTTTTTTATGCCGAAAACCTAGGGTCATCCTACGATGACCTTTCATAATTTTTACGGGAAAATTAAAAAATGAATTTTTTAAAAATAAATAATAAATTCGTTCATTTTACATCATAAAAATATTAAAAAAATATATTATTCATATTTCTTACTAAAAATTATTTTTTTATGCCGAAAACCTAGGGTCATCCTACGATGACCTTTCATAATTTTTACGGGAAAATTAAAAAATGAAATTTTTAAAAATAAATAATAAATTCGTTAATTTTACATCATATAAATATTAAAAAAATATATTATTGATATTTCTGATGAATAATTATTTGTTTATGCCGAAAACCTAGGGTCATCCTACGATGACCTTTCATAATTTTTACGGGAAAATTAAAAAATGAAATTTTTAAAAATAAATAATAAATTCGTTCATTTTGCATCATAAAAATATTAAAAAAATATATTATTCATATTTCTTACTAAAAATTATTTTTTTATGCCGAAACCCTAGGTTCATCCTACGATGACCTTTCATAATTTTTACGGGAAAATTAATAAATGAAATTTTTAAAAATAAATAATAAATTCGTTCATTTTACATCATAAAAATATTAAAAAAATATATTATTGATATTTCTGATGAATAATTATTTTTTTATGCCGAAAACCTAGGGTCATCCTACGATGACCTTTCATAATTTTTACGGGAAAATTAAAAAATGAAATTTTTAAAAATAAATAATAAATTCGTTCATTTTACATCATAAAAATATTAAAAAAATATATTATTCAAATTTCTTACTAAAAATTATTTTTTTATGCCGAAAACCTAGGGTCATCCTACGATGACCTTTCATAATTTTTACGGGAAAATTAAAAAATGAAATTTTTAAAAATAAATAATAAATTCGTTCATTTTACATCATATAAATATTAAAAAAAAATATTATTGATATTTCTGATGAATAATTATTTTTTTATGCCGAAAACGTATGGTCATCCTACGATGACCTTTCATAATTTTTACGGGAAAATTAAAAAATGAAATTTTGAAAAATAAATAATAAATTCGTTCATTTTACATCATATAAATATTAAAAAAATATATTATTGATATTTCTGATGAATAGTTATTTTTTTATGCCGAAAACCTAGGGTCATCCTACGATGACCTTTCATAATTTTTACGGGAAAACTAAAAAATGAAATTTTTAAAAATAAATAATAAATTCGTTCATTTTACATCATAAAAATATTAAACAAATATATTATTGATATTTCTGATGAATAATTATTTTTTTATCCCGAAAACCTAGGGTCATCCTACGATGACCTTTCATAATTTTTACGGGAAAATTAAAAAATGAAATTTTTAAAAATAAATAATAAATTCGTTAATTTTACATCATAAAAATATTAAAAAAATATATTATTGATATTTCTGATGAATAATTATTTTTTTATGCCGAAAACCTAGGGTCATCCTACGATGACCTTTCATAATTTTTACGGGAAAATTAAAAAATGAAATTTTTAAAAATAAATAATAAATTCGTTAATTTTACATCATATAAATATTAAAAAAATATATTATTGATATTTCTGATGAATAATTATTTTTTTATGCCGAAAACCTAGGGTCATCCTACGATGACCTTTCATAATTTTTACGGGAAAATTAAAAAATGAAATTTTTAAAAATAAATAATAAATTCGTTCATTTTACATCATATAAATATTAAAAAAATATATTATTGATATTTCTGATGAATAATTATTTGTTTATGCCGAAAACCTAGGGTCATCCTACGATGACCTTTCATAATTTTTACGGGAAAATTAAAAAATGAAATTTTTAAAAATAAATAATAAATTCGTTCATTTTACATCATATAAATATTAAAAAAATATATTATTGATATTTCTGATGAATAATTATTTGTTTATGCCGAAAACCTAGGGTCATCCTACGATGACCTTTCATAATTTTTACGGGAAAATTAAAAAATGAATTTTTTAAAAATAAATAATAAATTCGTTCATTTTACATCATAAAAATATTAAAAAAATATATTATTCATATTTCTTACTAAAAATTATTTTTTTATGCCGAAAACCTAGGGTCATCCTACGATGACCTTTCATAATTTTTACGGGAAAATTAAAAAATGAAATTTTTAAAAATAAATAATAAATTCGTTAATTTTACATCATATAAATATTAAAAAAATATATTATTGATCTTTCTGATGAATAATTATTTGTTTATGCCGAAAACCTAGGGTCATCCTACGATGACCTTTCATAATTTTTACGCGAAAATTAAAAAATGAAATTTTTAAAAATAAATAATAAATTCGTTCATTTTACATCATATAAATATTAAAAAAATATATTATTGATATTTCTGATGAATAATTATTTTTTTATGCCGAAAACCTAGGGTCATCCTACGATGACCTTTCATAATTTTTACGGGAAAATTAAAAAATGAAATTTTTAAAAATAAATAATAAATTCGTTCATTTTACATCATATAAATATTAAAAAAATATATTATTGATATTTCTGATGAATAATTATTTGTTTATGCCGAAAACCTAGGGTCATCCTACGATGACCTTTCATAATTTTTACGGGAAAATTAAAAAATGAAATTTTTAAAAATAAATAATAAATTCGTTCATTTTACATCATAAAAATATTAAAAAAATATATTATTCATATTTCTTACTAAAAATTATTTTTTTATGCCGAAAACCTAGGGTCATCCTACGATGACCTTTCATAATTTTTACGGGAAAATTAAAAAATGAAATTTTTAAAAATAAATAATAAATTCGTTCATTTTACATCATATAAATATTAAAAAAATATATTATTGATATTTCTGATGAATAATTATTTTTTTATGCCGAAAACCTAGGGTCATCCTACGATGACCTTTCATAATTTTTACGGGAAAATTAAAAAATGAAATTTTTAAAAATAAATAATAAATTCGTTCATTTTACATCATAAAAATATTAAAAAAATATATTATTGATATTTCTGATGAATAATTATTTTTTTTATGCCGAAAACCTAGGGTCATCCTACGATGACCTTTCATAATTTTTACGGGAAAATTAAAAAATGAATTTTTTAAAAATAAATAATAAATTCGTTCATTTTACATCATAAAAATATTAAAAAAATATATTATTCATATTTCTTACTAAAAATTATTTTTTTATGCCGAAAACCTAGGGTCATCCTACGATGACCTTTCATAATTTTTACGGGAAAATTAAAAAATGAAATTTTTAAAAATAAATAATAAATTCGTTAATTTTACATCATATAAATATTAAAAAAATATATTATTGATATTTCTGATGAATAATTATTTGTTTATGCCGAAAACCTAGGGTCATCCTACGATGACCTTTCATAATTTTTACGGGAAAATTAAAAAATGAAATTTTTAAAAATAAATAATAAATTCGTTCATTTTGCATCATAAAAATATTAAAAAAATATATTATTCATATTTCTTACTAAAAATTATTTTTTTATGCCGAAACCCTAGGTTCATCCTACGATGACCTTTCATAATTTTTACGGGAAAATTAATAAATGAAATTTTTAAAAATAAATAATAAATTCGTTCATTTTACATCATAAAAATATTAAAAAAATATATTATTGATATTTCTGATGAATAATTATTTTTTTATGCCGAAAACCTAGGGTCATCCTACGATGACCTTTCATAATTTTTACGGGAAAATTAAAAAATGAAATTTTTAAAAATAAATAATAAATTCGTTCATTTTACATCATAAAAATATTAAAAAAATATATTATTCAAATTTCTTACTAAAAATTATTTTTTTATGCCGAAAACCTAGGGTCATCCTACGATGACCTTTCATAATTTTTACGGGAAAATTAAAAAATGAAATTTTTAAAAATAAATAATAAATTCGTTCATTTTACATCATATAAATATTAAAAAAAAATATTATTGATATTTCTGATGAATAATTATTTTTTTATGCCGAAAACGTATGGTCATCCTACGATGACCTTTCATAATTTTTACGGGAAAATTAAAAAATGAAATTTTGAAAAATAAATAATAAATTCGTTCATTTTACATCATATAAATATTAAAAAAATATATTATTGATATTTCTGATGAATAGTTATTTTTTTATGCCGAAAACCTAGGGTCATCCTACGATGACCTTTCATAATTTTTACGGGAAAACTAAAAAATGAAATTTTTAAAAATAAATAATAAATTCGTTCATTTTACATCATAAAAATATTAAAAAAATATATTATTGATATTTCTGATGAATAATTATTTTTTTATCCCGAAAACCTAGGGTCATCCTACGATGACCTTTCATAATTTTTACGGGAAAATTAAAAAATGAAATTTTTAAAAATAAATAATAAATTCGTTAATTTTACATCATAAAAATATTAAAAAAATATATTATTGATATTTCTGATGAATAATTATTTTTTTATGCCGAAAACCTAGGGTCATCCTACGATGACCTTTCATAATTTTTACGGGAAAATTAAAAAATGAAATTTTTAAAAATAAATAATAAATTCGTTAATTTTACATCATATAAATATTAAAAAAATATATTATTGATATTTCTGATGAATAATTATTTTTTTATGCCGAAAACCTAGGGTCATCCTACGATGACCTTTCATAATTTTTACGGGAAAATTAAAAAATGAAATTTTTAAAAATAAATAATAAATTCGTTCATTTTACATCATATAAATATTAAAAAAATATATTATTGATATTTCTGATGAATAATTATTTGTTTATGCCGAAAACCTAGGGTCATCCTACGATGACCTTTCATAATTTTTACGGGAAAATTAAAAAATGAATTTTTTAAAAATAAATAATAAATTCGTTCATTTTACATCATAAAAATATTAAAAAAATATATTATTCATATTTCTTACTAAAAATTATTTTTTTATGCCGAAAACCTAGGGTCATCCTACGATGACCTTTCATAATTTTTACGGGAAAATTAAAAAATGAAATTTTTAAAAATAAATAATAAATTCGTTAATTTTACATCATATAAATATTAAAAAAATATATTATTGATCTTTCTGATGAATAATTATTTGTATATGCCCAAAACCTAGGGTCATCCTACGATGACCTTTCATAATTTTTACGGGAAAATTCAAAAATGAAATTTTTAAAAATAAATAATAAATTCGTTCATTTTACATCATATAAATATTAAAAAAATATATTATTGATATTTCTGATGAATAATTATTTTTTTATGCCGAAAACCTAGGGTCATCCTACGATGACCTTTCATAATTTTTACGGGAAAATTAAAAAATGAAATTTTTAAAAATAAATAATAAATTCGTTCATTTTACATCATATAAATATTAAAAAAATATATTATTGATATTTCTGATGAATAATTATTTGTTTATGCCGAAAACCTAGGGTCATCCTACGATGACCTTTCATAATTTTTACGGGAAAATTAAAAAATGAAATTTTTAAAAATAAATAATAAATTCGTTCATTTTGCATCATAAAAATATTAAAAAAATATATTATTCATATTTCTTACTAAAAATTATTTTTTTATGCCGAAAACCTAGGGTCATCCTACGATGACCTTTCATAATTTTTACGGGAAAATTAAAAAATGAAATTTTTAAAAATAAATAATAAATTCGTTCATTTTACATCATATAAATATTAAAAAAATATATTATTGATATTTCTGATGAATAATTATTTTTTTATGCCGAAAACCTAGGGTCATCCTACGATGACCTTTCATAATTTTTACGGGAAAATTAAAAAATGAAATTTTTAAAAATAAATAATAAATTCGTTCATTTTACATCATAAAAATATTAAAAAAATATATTATTGATATTTCTGATGAATAATTATTTTTTTTATGGCGAAAACCTAGGGTCATCCTACGATGACCTTTCATAATTTTTACGGGAAAATTAAAAAATGAATTTTTTAAAAATAAATAATAAATTCGTTCATTTTACATCATAAAAATATTAAAAAAATATATTATTCATATTTCTTAATAAAAATTATTTTTTTATGCCGAAAACCTAGGGTCATCCTACGATGACCTTTCATAATTTTTACGGGAAAATTAAAAAATGAAATTTTTAAAAATAAATAATAAATTCGATAATTTTACATCATATAAATATTAAAAAAATATATTATTGATATTTCTGATGAATAATTATTTGTTTATGCCGAAAACCTAGGGTCAACCTACGATGACCTTTCATAATTTTTACGGGAAAATTAAAAAATGAAATTTTTAAAAATAAATAATAAATTCGTTCATTTTACATCATAAAAATATTAAAAAAATATATTATTCATATTTCTTACTAAAAATTATTTTTTTATGCCGAAAACCTAGGGTCATCCTACGATGACCTTTCATAATTTTTACGGGAAAATTAAAAAATGAAATTTTTAAAAATAAATAATAAATTCGTTCATTTTACATCATAAAAATATTTAAAAAATATTTTATTGATATTTCTGATGAATAATTATTTTTTTTATGCCGAAAACCTAGGGTCATCCTACGATGACCTTTCATAATTTTTACGGGAAAATTAAAAAATGAATTTTTTAAAAATAAATAATAAATTCGTTCATTTTACATCATAAAAATATTAAAAAAATATATTATTCATATTTCTTACTAAAAATTATTTTTTTATGCCGAAAACCTAGGGTCATCCTACGATGACCTTTCATAATTTTTACGGGAAAATTAAAAAATGAAATTTTTAAAAATAAATAATAAATTCGTTCATTTTACATCATAAAAATATTAAAAAAATATATTATTGATATTTCTGATGAATAATTATTTTTTTATGCCGAAAACATAGGGTCATCCTACGATGACCTTTCATAATTTTTACGGGAAAATTAAAAAATGAAATTTTTAAAAATAAATAATAAATTCGTTAATTTTACATCATAAAAATATTAAAAAAATATATTATTGATATTTCTGATGAAAAATTATTTTTTTATGCCGAAAACCTAGGGTCATCCTACGATGACCTTTCATAATTTTTACGGGAAAATTAAAAAATGAATTTTTTAAAAATAAATAATAAATTCGTTCATTTTACATCATAAAAATATTAAAAAAATATATTATTCATATTTCTTACTAAAAATTATTTTTTTATGCCGAAAACCTAGGGTCATCCTACGATGACCTTTCATAATTTTTACGGGAAAATTAAAAAATGAAATTTTTAATAATAAATAATAAATTCGGTAATTTTACATCATATAAATATTAAAAAAATATATTATTGATATTTCTGATGAATAATTATTTGTTTATGCCGAAAACCTAGGGTCATCCTACGATGACCTTTCATAATTTTTACGGGAAAATTAAAAAATGAAATTTTTAAAAATAAATAATAAATTCGTTCATTTTACATCATAAAAATATTAAAAAAATATATTATTCATATTTCTTACTAAAAATTATTTTTTTATGCCGAAAACCTAGGGTCATCCTACGATGACCTTTCATAATTTTTACGGGAAAATTAAAAAATGAAATTTTTAAAAATAAATAATAAATTCGTTCATTTTACATCATAAAAATATTAAAAAAATATATTATTGATATTTCTGATGAATAATTATTTTTTTATGCCGAAAACCTAGGGTCATCCTACGATGACCTTTCATAATTTTTACGGGAAAATTAAAAAATGAAATTTTTAAAAATAAATAATAAATTCGTTAATTTTACATCATATAAATATTAAAAAAATATATTATTCATATTTCTTACTAAAAATTATTTTTTTATGCCGAAAACCTAGGGTCATCCTACGATGACCTTTCATAATTTTTACGGGAAAATTAAAAAATGAATTTTTTAAAAATAAATAATAAATTCGTTCATTTTACATCATAAAAATATTAAAAAAATATATTATTCATATTTCTTACTAAAAATTATTTTTTTATGCCGAAAACCTAGGGTCATCCTACGATGACCTTTCATAATTTTTACGGGAAAATTAAAAAATGAAATTTTTAATAATAAATAATAAATTCGTTAATTTTACATCATATAAATATTAAAAAAATATATTATTGATATTTCTGATGAATAATTATTTTTTTATGCCGAAAACCTAGGGTCATCCTATGATGACCTTTCATAATTTTTACGGGAAAATTAAAAAATGAAATTTTTAAAAATAAATAATAAATTCGTTAATTTTACATCATAAAAATATTAAAAAAATATATTATTGATATTTCTGATGAAAAATTATTTTTTTATGCCGAAAACCTAGGATCATCCTACGATGACCTTTCATAATTTTTACGGGAAAATTAAAAAATGAAATTTTTAAAAGTAAATAATAAATTCGTTCATTTTACATCATAAAAATATTAAAAAAATATATTATTCATATTTCTTACTAAAAATTATTTTTTTATGCCGAAAACCTAGGGTCATCCTACGATGACCTTTCATAATTTTTACGGGAAAATTAAAAAATGAAATTTTTAAAAATAAATAATAAATTCGTTAATTTTACATCATATAAATATTAAAAAAATATATTATTCATATTTCTTACTAAAAATTATTTTTTTATGCCGAAAACCTAGGGTCATCCTACGATGACCTTTCATAATTTTTACGGGAAAATTAAAAAATGAAATTTTTAATAATAAATAATAAATTCGTTAATTTTACATCATATAAATATTAAAAAAATATATTATTGATATTTCTGATGAATAATTATTTTTTTATGCCGAAAACCTAGGGTCATCCTATGATGACCTTTCATAATTTTTACGGGAAAATTAAAAAATGAAATTTTTAAAAATAAATAATAAATTCGTTAATTTTACATCATAAAAATATTAAAAAAATATATTATTGATATTTCTGATGAAAAATTATTTTTTTATGCCGAAAACCTAGGATCATCCTACGATGACCTTTCATAATTTTTACGGGAAAATTAAAAAATGAAATTTTTAAAAGTAAATAATAAATTCGTTCATTTTACATCATAAAAATATTAAAAAAATATATTATTCATATTTCTTACTAAAAATTATTTTTTTATGCCGAAAACCTAGGGTCATCCTACGATGACCTTTCATAATTTTTACGGGAAAATTAAAAAATGAAATTTTTAAAAATAAATAATAAATTCGTTAATTTTACATCATATAAATATTAAAAAAATATATTATTGATATTTCTGATGAATAATTATTTGTTTATGCCGAAAACCTAGGGTCAACCTACGATGACCTTTCATAATTTTTACGGGAAAATTAAAAAATGAAATTTTTAAAAATAAATAATAAATTCGTTCATTTTACATCATAAAAATATTAAAAAAATATATTATTCATATTTCTTACTAAAAATTATTTTTTTATGCCGAAAACCTAGGGTCATCCTACGATGACCTTTCATAATTTTTACGGGAAAATTAAAAAATGAAATTTTTAAAAATAAATAATAAATTCGTTCATTTTACATCATAAAAATATTAAAAAAATATTTTATTGATATTTCTGATGAATAATTATTTTTTTTATGCCGAAAACCTAGGGTCATCCTACGATGACCTTTCATAATTTTTACGGGAAAATTAAAAAATGAATTTTTTAAAAATAAATAATAAATTCGTTCATTTTACATCATAAAAATATTAAAAAAATATATTATTCATATTTCTTACTAAAAATTATTTTTTTATGCCGAAAACCTAGGGTCATCCTAC
This sequence comes from Labia minor, assembly GCA_963082975.1. Taxonomy (NCBI): domain Eukaryota; kingdom Metazoa; phylum Arthropoda; class Insecta; order Dermaptera; family Spongiphoridae; genus Labia; species Labia minor. The sequence continues at coordinate 12,011,284 of OY720345.1, forward strand.
GATGACCTTTCATAATTTTTACGGGAAAATTAAAAAATGAAATTTTTAAAAATAAATAATAAATTCGTTCATTTTACATCATAAAAATATTAAAAAAATATATTATTGATATTTCTGATGAAAAATTATTTTTTTATGCCGAAAACCTAGGATCATCCTACGATGACCTTTCATAATTTTTACGGGAAAATTAAAAAATGAAATTTATAAAAATAAATAATAAATTCGTTCATTTTACATCATAAAAATATTAAAAAAATATATTATTGATATTTCTGATGAATAATTATTTTTTTATGCCGAAAACCTAGGGTCATCCTACGATGACCTTTCATAATTTTTACGGGAAAATTAAAAAATGAAATTTTTAAAAATAAATAATAAATTCGTTAATTTTACATCATATAAATATTAAAAAAATATATTATTGATATTTCTGATGAATAATTATTTTTTTATGCCGAAAACCTAGGGTCATCCTACGATGACCTTTCATAATTTTTACGGGAAAATTAAAAAATGAAATTTTTAAAAATAAATAATAAATTCGTTAATTTTACATAATAAAAATATTAAAAAAATATATTATTGATATTTCTGATGAAAAATTATTTTTTTATGCCGAAAACCTAGGATCATCCTACGATGACCTTTCATAATTTTTACGGGAAAATTAAAAAATGAATTTTTTAAAAATAAATAATAAATTCGTTCATTTTACATCATAAAAATATTAAAAAAATATATTATTCATATTTCTTACTAAAAATTATTTTTTTATGCCGAAAACCTAGGGTCATCCTACGATGACCTTTCATAATTTTTACGGGAAAATTAAAAAATGAAATTTTTAAAAATAAATAATAAATTCGTTCATTTTACATCATATAAATATTAAAAAAATATATTATTGATATTTCTGATGAATAATTATTTTTTTATGCCGAAAACCTAGGGTCATCCTACGATGACCTTTCATAATTTTTACGGGAAAATTAAAAAATGAAATTTTTAAAAATAAATAATAAATTCGTTAATTTTACATCATAAAAATATTAAAAAAATATATTATTGATATTTCTGATGAATAATTATTTTTTTATGCCGAAAACCTAGGGTCATCCTACGATGACCTTTCATAATTTTTACGGGAAAATTAAAAAATGAAATTTTTAAAAATAAATAATAAATTTGTTCATTTTACATCATATAAATATTAAAAAAATATATTATTGATATTTCTGATGAATAATTATTTTTTTATGCCGAAAACCTAGGGTCATCCTACTATGACCTTTCATAATTTTTACGGGAAAATTAAAAAATGAAATTTTTAAAAATAAATAATAAATTCGTTCATTTTACATCATATAAATATTAAAAAAATATATTATTGATATTTCTGATGAATAATTATTTTTTTATGCCGAAAACCTAGGGTCATCCTACGATGACCTTTCATAATTTTTACGGGAAAATTAAAAAATGAATTTTTTAAAAATAAATAATAAATTCGTTCATTTTACATCATAAAAATATTAAAAAAATATATTATTCATATTTCTTACTAAAAATTATTTTTTTATGGCGAAAACCTAGGGTCATCCTACGATGACCTTTCATAATTTTTACGGGAAAATTAAAAAATGAAATTTTTAAAAATAAATAATAAATTCGTTAATTTTACATCATATAAATATTAAAAAAATATATTATTGATATTTCTGATGAATAATTATTTTTTTATGCCGAAAACCTAGGGTCATCCTACGATGACCTTTCATAATTTTTACGGGAAAATTAAAAAATGAAATTTTTAAAAATAAATAATAAATTCGTTCATTTTACATCATAAAAATATTAAAAAAATATATTATTCATATTTCTTACTAAAAATTATTTTTTTATGCCGAAAACCTAGGGTCATCCTACGATGACCTTTCATAATTTTTACGGGAAAATTAAAAAATGAAATTTTTAAAAATAAATAATAAATTCGTTCATTTTACATCATATAAATATTAAAAAAATATATTATTGATATTTCTGATGAATAATTATTTTTTTATGCCGAAAACCTAGGGTCATCCTACGATGACCTTTCATAATTTTTACGGGAAAATTAAAAAATGAAATTTTTAAAAATAAATAATAAATTCGTTCATTTTACATCATATAAATATTAAAAAAATATATTATTGATATTTCTGATGAATAATTATTTTTTTATGCCGAAAACCTAGGGTCATCCTACGATGACCTTTCATAATTTTTACGGGAAAATTAAAAAATGAAATTTTTAAAAATAAATAATAAATTCGTTCATTTTACATCATATAAATATTAAAAAAATATATTATTGATATTTCTGATGAATAATTATTTTTTTATGCCGAAAACCTAGGGTCATCCTACGATGACCTTTCATAATTTTTACGGGAAAATTAAAAAATGAAATTTTTAAAAATAAATAATAAATTCGTTAATTTTACATCATAAAAATATTAAAAAAATATATTATTGATATTTCTGATGAATAATTATTTTTTTATGCCGAAAACCTAGGGTCATCCTACGATGACCTTTCATAATTTTTACGGGAAAATTAAAAAATGAAATTTTTAAAAATAAATAATAAATTCGTTCATTTTACATCATATAAATATTAAAAAAATATATTATTGATATTTCTGATGAATAATTATTTGTTTATGCCGAAAACCTAGGGTCATCCTACGATGACCTTTCATAATTTTTACGGGAAAATTAAAAAATGAAATTTTTGAAAATAAATAATAAATTCGTTAATTTTACATCATATAAATATTAAAAAAATATATTATTGATATTTCTGATGAATAATTATTTGTTTATGCCGAAAACCTAGGGTCATCCTACGATGACCTTTCATAATTTTTACGGGAAAATTAAAAAATGAAATTTTTAAAAATAAATAATAAATTCGTTCATTTTACATAATAAAAATATTAAAAAAATATATTATTGATATTTCTGATGAATAATTATTTGTTTATGCCGAAAACCTAGGGTCATCCTACGATGACCTTTCATAATGTTTACGGGAAAATTAAAAAATGAATTTTTTAAAAATAAATAATAAATTCGTTCATTTTACATCATAAAAATATTAAAAAAATATATTATTCATATTTCTTACTAAAAATTATTTTTTTATGCCGAAAACCTAGGGTCATCCTACGATGACCTTTCATAATTTTTACGGGAAAATTAAAAAATGAAATTTTTAATAATAAATAATAAATTCGTTAATTTTACATCATATAAATATTAAAAAAATATATTATTGATATTTCTGATGAATAATTATTTGTTTATGCCGAAAACCTAGGGTCATCCTACGATGACCTTTCATAATTTTTACGGGAAAATTAAAAAATGAAATTTTTAAAAATAAATAATAAATTCGTTCATTTTACATCATAAAAATATTAAAAAAATATATTATTCATATTTCTTACTAAAAATTATTTTTTTATGCCGAAAACCTAGGGTCATCCTACGATGACCTTTCATAATTTTTACGGGAAAATTAAAAAATGAAATTTTTAAAAATAAATAATAAATTCGTTCATTTTACATCATAAAAATATTAAAAAAATATATTATTGATATTTCTGATGAATAATTATTTTTTTATGCCGAAAACCTAGGGTCATCCTACGATGACCTTTCATAATTTTTACGGGAAAATTAAAAAATGAAATTTTTAAAAATAAATAATAAATTCGTTAATTTTACATCATATAAATATTAAAAAAATATATTATTGATATTTCTGATGAATAATTATTTTTTTATGCCGAAAACCTAGGGTCATCCTACGATGACCTTTCATAATTTTTACGGGAAAATTAAAAAATGAAATTTTTAAAAATAAATAATAAATTCGTTAATTTTACATAATAAAAATATTAAAAAAATATATTATTGATATTTCTGATGAAAAATTATTTTTTTATGCCGAAAACCTAGGATCATCCTACGATGACCTTTCATAATTTTTACGGGAAAATTAAAAAATGAAATTTTTAAAAGTAAATAATAAATTCGTTCATTTTACATCATAAAAATATTAAAAAAAATATATTATTCATATTTCTTACTAAAAATTATTTTTTTATGCCGAAAACCTAGGGTCATCCTACGATGACCTTTCATAATTTTTACGGGAAAATTAAAAAATGAAATTTTTAAAAATAAATAATAAATTCGTTAATTTTACATCATATAAATATTAAAAAAATATATTATTGATATTTCTGATGAATAATTATTTGTTTATGCCGAAAACCTAGGGTCAACCTACGATGACCTTTCATAATTTTTACGGGAAAATTAAAAAATGAAATTTTTAAAAATAAATAATAAATTCGTTCATTTTACATCATAAAAATATTAAAAAAATATATTATTCATATTTCTTACTAAAAATTATTTTTTTATGCCGAAAACCTAGGGTCATCCTACGATGACCTTTCATAATTTTTACGGGAAAATTAAAAAATGAAATTTTTAAAAATAAATAATAAATTCGTTCATTTTACATCATAAAAATATTAAAAAAATATTTTATTGATATTTCTGATGAATAATTATTTTTTTTATGCCGAAAACCTAGGGTCATCCTACGATGACCTTTCATAATTTTTACGGGAAAATTAAAAAATGAATTTTTTAAAAATAAATAATAAATTCGTTCATTTTACATCATAAAAATATTAAAAAAATATATTATTCATATTTCTTACTAAAAATTATTTTTTTATGCCGAAAACCTAGGGTCATCCTACGATGACCTTTCATAATTTTTACGGGAAAATTAAAAAATGAAATTTTTAAAAATAAATAATAAATTCGTTCATTTTACATCATAAAAATATTAAAAAAATATATTATTGATATTTCTGATGAATAATTATTTTTTTATGCCGAAAACCTAGGGTCATCCTACGATGACCTTTCATAATTTTTACGGGAAAATTAAAAAATGAAATTTTTAAAAATAAATAATAAATTCGTTAATTTTACATCATAAAAATATTAAAAAAATATATTATTGATATTTCTGATGAAAAATTATTTTTTTATGCCGAAAACCTAGGGTCATCCTACGATGACCTTTCATAATTTTTACGGGAAAATTAAAAAATGAATTTTTTAAAAATAAATAATAAATTCGTTCATTTTACATCATAAAAATATTAAAAAAATATATTATTCATATTTCTTACTAAAAATTATTTTTTTATGCCGAAAACCTAGGGTCATCCTACGATGACCTTTCATAATTTTTACGGGAAAATTAAAAAATGAAATTTTTAATAATAAATAATAAATTCGGTAATTTTACATCATATAAATATTAAAAAAATATATTATTGATATTTCTGATGAATAATTATTTGTTTATGCCGAAAACCTAGGGTCATCCTACGATGACCTTTCATAATTTTTACGGGAAAATTAAAAAATGAAATTTTTAAAAATAAATAATAAATTCGTTCATTTTACATCATAAAAATATTAAAAAAATATATTATTCATATTTCTTACTAAAAATTATTTTTTTATGCCGAAAACCTAGGGTCATCCTACGATGACCTTTCATAATTTTTACGGGAAAATTAAAAAATGAAATTTTTAAAAATAAATAATAAATTCGTTCATTTTACATCATAAAAATATTAAAAAAATATATTATTGATATTTCTGATGAATAATTATTTTTTTATGCCGAAAACCTAGGGTCATCCTACGATGACCTTTCATAATTTTTACGGGAAAATTAAAAAATGAAATTTTTAAAAATAAATAATAAATTCGTTAATTTTACATCATATAAATATTAAAAAAATATATTATTGATATTTCTGATGAATAATTATTTGTTTATGCCGAAAACCTAGGGTCATCCTACGATGACCTTTCATAATTTTTACGGGAAAATTAAAAAATGAAATTTTTGAAAATAAATAATAAATTCGTTAATTTTACATCATATAAATATTAAAAAAATATATTATTGATATTTCTGATGAATAATTATTTTTTTATGCCGAAAACCTAGGGTCATCCTACGATGACCTTTCATAATTTTTACGGGAAAATTAAAAAATGAAATTTTTAAAAATAAATAATAAATTCGTTAATTTTACATCATAAAAATATTAAAAAAATATTATTGATATTTCTGATGAAAAATTATTTTTTTATGCCGAAAACCTAGGGTCATCCTACGATGACCTTTCATAATTTTTACGGGAAAATTAAAAAATGAATTTTTTAAAAATAAATAATAAATTCGTTCATTTTACATCATAAAAATATTAAAAAAATATATTATTCATATTTCTTACTAAAAATTATTTTTTTATGCCGAAAACCTAGGGTCATCCTACGATGACCTTTCATAATTTTTACGGGAAAATTAAAAAATGAAATTTTTAATAATAAATAATAAATTCGTTAATTTTACATCATATAAATATTAAAAAAATATATTATTGATATTTCTGATGAATAATTATTTGTTTATGCCGAAAACCTAGGGTCATCCTACGATGACCTTTCATAATTTTTACGGGAAAATTAAAAAATGAAATTTTTAAAAATAAATAATAAATTCGTTCATTTTACATCATAAAAATATTAAAAAAATATATTATTCATATTTCTTACTAAAAATTATTTTTTTATGCCGAAAACCTAGGGTCATCCTACGATGACCTTTCATAATTTTTACGGGAAAATTAAAAAATGAAATTTTTAAAAATAAATAATAAATTCGTTCATTTTACATCATAAAAATATTAAAAAAATATATTATTGATATTTCTGATGAATAATTATTTTTTTATGCCGAAAACCTAGGGTCATCCTACGATGACCTTTCATAATTTTTACGGGAAAATTAAAAAATGAAATTTTTAAAAATAAATAATAAATTCGTTAATTTTACATCATATAAATATTAAAAAAATATATTATTGATATTTCTGATGAATAATTATTTTTTTATGCCGAAAACCTAGGGTCATCCTATGATGACCTTTCATAATTTTTACGGGAAAATTAAAAAATGAAATTTTTAAAAATAAATAATAAATTCGTTAATTTTACATCATAAAAATATTAAAAAAATATATTATTGATATTTCTGATGAAAAATTATTTTTTTATGCCGAAAACCTAGGATCATCCTACGATGACCTTTCATAATTTTTACGGGAAAATTAAAAAATGAAATTTTTAAAAGTAAATAATAAATTCGTTCATTTTACATCATAAAAATATTAAAAAAATATATTATTCATATTTCTTACTAAAAATTATTTTTTTATGCCGAAAACCTAGGGTCATCCTACGATGACCTTTCATAATTTTTACGGGAAAATTAAAAAATGAAATTTTTAAAAATAAATAATAAATTCGTTAATTTTACATCATATAAATATTAAAAAAATATATTATTGATATTTCTGATGAATAATTATTTGTTTATGCCGAAAACCTAGGGTCAACCTACGATGACCTTTCATAATTTTTACGGGAAAATTAAAAAATGAAATTTTTAAAAATAAATAATAAATTCGTTCATTTTACATCATAAAAATATTAAAAAAATATATTATTCATATTTCTTACTAAAAATTATTTTTTTATGCCGAAAACCTAGGGTCATCCTACGATGACCTTTCATAATTTTTACGGGAAAATTAAAAAATGAAATTTTTAAAAATAAATAATAAATTCGTTCATTTTACATCATAAAAATATTAAAAAAATATTTTATTGATATTTCTGATGAATAATTATTTTTTTTATGCCGAAAACCTAGGGTCATCCTACGATGACCTTTCATAATTATTACGGGAAAATTAAAAAATGAATTTTTTAAAAATAAATAATAAATTCGTTCATTTTACATCATAAAAATATTAAAAAAATATATTATTCATATTTCTTACTAAAAATTATTTTTTTATGCCGAAAACCTAGGGTCATCCTACGATGACCTTTCATAATTTTTACGGGAAAATTAAAAAATGAAATTTTTAAAAATAAATAATAAATTCGTTCATTTTACATCATAAAAATATTAAAAAAATATATTATTGATATTTCTGATGAAAAATTATTTTTTTATGCCGAAAACCTAGGATCATCCTACGATGACCTTTCATAATTTTTACGGGAAAATTAAAAAATGAAATTTTTAAAAATAAATAATAAATTCGTTCATTTTACATCATATAAATATTAAAAAAATATATTATTGATATTTCTGATGAATAATTATTTTTTTATGCCGAAAACCTAGGGTCATCCTACGATGACATTTCATAATTTTTACGGGAAAATTAAAAAATGAAATTTTTAAAAATAAATAATAAATTCGTTCATTTTACATCATATAAATATTAAAAAAATATATTATTGATATTTCTGATGAATAATTATTTTTTTATGCCGAAAACCTAGGGTCATCCTACGATGACCTTTCATAATTTTTACGGGAAAATTAAAAAATGAAATTTTTAAAAATAAATAATAAATTCGTTAATTTTACATCATAAAAATATTAAAAAAATATATTATTGATATTTCTGATGAATAATTATTTTTTTATGCCGAAAACCTAGGGTCATCCTACGATGACCTTTCATAATTTTTACGGGAAAATTAAAAAATGAAATTTTTAAAAATAAATAATAAATTCGTTAATTTTACATCATATAAATATTAAAAAAATATATTATTGATATTTCTGATGAATAATTATTTTTTTATGCCGAAAACCTAGGGTCATCCTACTATGACCTTTCATAATTTTTACGGGAAAATTAAAAAATGAAATTTTTAAAAATAAATAATAAATTCGTTCATTTTACATCATATAAATATTAAAAAAATATATTATTGATATTTCTGATGAATAATTATTTGTTTATGCCGAAAACCTAGGGTCATCCTACGATGACCTTTCATAATTTTTACGGGAAAATTAAAAAATGAAATTTTTAAAAATAAATAATAAATTCGTTCATTTTACATAATAAAAATATTAAAAAAATATATTATTGATATTTCTGATGAATAATTATTTTTTTATGCCGAAAACCTAGGGTCATCCTACGATGACCTTTCATAATTTTTACGGGAAAATTAAAAAATGAAATTTTTAAAAATAAATAATAAATTCGTTAATTTTACATCATAAAAATATTAAAAAAATATATTATTGATATTTCTGATGAAAAATTATTTTTTTATGCCGAAAACCTAGGGTCATCCTACGATGACCTTTCATAATTTTTACGGGAAAATTAAAAAATGAAATTTTTAAAAATAAATAATAAATTCGTTCATTTTACATCATAAAAATATTAAAAAAATATATTATTGATATATCTGATGAATAATTATTTTTTTTTATGCCGAAAACCTAGGGTCATCCTACGATGACCTTTCATAATTTTTACGGGAAAATTAAAAAATGAATTTTTTAAAAATAAATAATAAATTCGTTCATTTTACATCATAAAAATATTAAAAAAATATATTATTCATATTTCTTACTAAAAATTATTTTTTTATGCCGAAAACCTAGGGTCATCCTACGATGACCTTTCATAATTTTTACGGGAAAATTAAAAAATGAAATTTTTAAAAATAAATAATAAATTCGTTAATTTTACATCATATAAATATTAAAAAAATATATTATTGATATTTCTGATGAATAATTATTTGTTTATGCCGAAAACCTAGGGTCATCCTACGATGACCTTTCATAATTTTTACGGGAAAATTAAAAAATGAAATTTTTAAAAATAAATAATAAATTCGTTCATTTTACATCATAAAAATATTAAAAAAATATATTATTCATATTTCTTACTAAAAATTATTTTTTTATGCCGAAAACCTAGGGTCATCCTACGATGACCTTTCATAATTTTTACGGGAAAATTAAAAAATGAAATTTTTAAAAATAAATAATAAATTCGTTCATTTTACATCATAAAAATATTAAAAAAATATATTATTGATATTTCTGATGAATAATTATTTTTTTATGCCGAAAACCTAGGGTCATCTTACGATGACCTTTCATAATTTTTACGGGAAAATTAAAAAATGAAATTTTTAAAAATAAATAATAAATTCGTTCATTTTACATCATATAAATATTAAAAAAATATATTATTGATATTTCTGATGAATAATTATTTTTTTATGCCGAAAACCTAGGGTCATCCTACGATGACCTTTCATAATTTTTACGGGAAAATTAAAAAATGAAATTTTTAAAAATAAATAATAAATTCGTTCATTTTACATCATATAAATATTAAAAAAATATATTATTGAAATTTCTGATGAATAATTATTTTTTTATCCCGAAAACCTAGGGTCATCCTTCGATGACCCTTCATAATTTTTACGGGAAAATTTAAAAATGAAATTTTTAAAAATAAATAATAAATTCGTTAATTTTACATCATAAAAATATTAAAAAAATATATTATTGATATTTCTGATGAATAATTATTTTTTGATGCCGAAAACCTAGGGTCATCCTACGATGACCTTTCATAATTTTTATGGGAAAATTAAAAAATGAAATTTTTAAAAATAAATAATAAATTCGTTAATTTTACATCATATAAATATTAAAAAAATATATTATTGATATTTCTGATGAATAATTATTTGTTTATGCCGAAAACCTAGGGTCATCCTACGATGACCTTTTATAATTTTTACGGGAAAATTAAAAAATGGAATTTTTAAAAATAAATAATAAATTCGTTCATTTTACATCATAAAAATATTAAAAAAATATATTATTGATATTTCTGATGAATAATTATTTTTTTATGCCGAAAACCTAGGGTCATCCTACGATGACCTTTCATAATTTTTACGGGAAAATTAAAAAAAGAAATTTTTAAAAATAAATAATAAATTCGTTAATTTTACATCATAAAAATATTAAAAAAATATATTATTGATATTTCTGATGAAAAATTATTTTTTTATGCCGAAAACATAGGGTCATCCTACGATGACCTTTCATAATTTTTAGGGGAAAATTAAAAAATGAAATTTTTAAAAATAAATAATAAATTCGTTCATTTTACATCATAAAAATATTAAAAAAATATATTATTGATATTTCTGATGAATAATTATTTTTTTATGCCGAAAACCTAGGGTCATCCTACGATGACCTTTCATAATTTTTACGGGAAAATTAAAAAATGAAATTTTTAAAAATAAATAATAAATTCGTTAATTTTACATCATAAAAATATTAAAAAAATATATTATTGATATTTCTGATGAAAAATTATTTTTTTATGCCGAAAACCTAGGGTCATCCTACGATGACCTTTCATAATTTTTACGGGAAAATTAAAAAATGAAATTTTTAAAAGTAAATAATAAATTCCTTCATTTTACATCATAAAAATATTAAAAAAATATATTATTCATATTTCTTACTAAAAATTATTTTTTTATGCCGAAAACCTAGGGTCATCCTACGATGACCTTTCATAATTTCTACGGGAAAATAAAAAATGAAATTTTTAAAAATAAATAATAAATTCGTTAATTTTACATCATATAAATATTAAAAAAATATATTATTGATATATCTGATGAATAATTATTTTTTTTTATGCCGAAGACCTAGGGTCATCCTACGATGACCTTTCATAATTTTTACGGGAAAATTAAAAAATGAATTTTTTAAAAATAAATAATAAATTCGTTCATTTTACATCATAAAAATATTAAAAAAATATATTATTCATATTTCTTACTAAAAATTATTTTTTTATGCCGAAAACCTAGGGTCATCCTACGATGACCTTTCATAATTTTTACGGGAAAATTAAAAAATGAAATTTTTAAAAATAAATAATAAATTCGTTCATTTTACATCATTTAAATATTAAAAAAATATATTATTGATATTTCTGATGAATAATTATTTTTTTATGCCGAAAACCTAGGGTCATCCTACGATGACATTTCATAATTTTTACGGGAAAATTAAAAAATGAAATTTTTAAAAATAAATAATAAATTCGTTCATTTTACATCATATAAATATTAAAAAAATATATTATTGATATTTCTGATGAATAATTATTTTTTTATGCCGAAAACCTAGGGTCATCCTACGATGACCTTTCATAATTTTTACGGGAAAATTAAAAAATGAAATTTTTAAAAATAAATAATAAATTCGTTAATTTTACATCATAAAAATATTAAAAAAATATATTATTGATATTTCTGATGAATAATTATTTTTTTATGCCGAAAACCTAGGGTCATCCTACGATGACCTTTCATAATTTTTACGGGAAAATTAAAAAATGAAATTTTTAAAAATAAATAATAAATTCGTTAATTTTACATCATATAAATATTAAAAAAATATATTATTGATATTTCTGATGAATAATTATTTTTTTTTATGCCGAAAACCTAGGGTCATCCTACTATGACCTTTCATAATTTTTACGGGAAAATTAAAAAATGAAATTTTTAAAAATAAATAATAAATTCGTTCATTTTACATCATATAAATATTAAAAAAATATATTATTGATATTTCTGATGAATAATTATTTGTTTATGCCGAAAACCTAGGGTCATCCTACGATGACCTTTCATAATTTTTACGGGAAAATTAAAAAATGAAATTTTTAAAAATAAATAATAAATTCGTTCATTTTACATCATAAAAATATTAAAAAAATATATTATTGATATATCTGATGAATAATTATTTTTTTTTATGCCGAAAACCTAGGGTCATCCTACGATGACCTTTCATAATTTTTACGGGAAAATTAAAAAATGAATTTTTTAAAAATAAATAATAAATTCGTTCATTTTACATCATAAAAATATTAAAAAAATATATTATTCATATTTCTTACTAAAAATTATTTTTTTATGCCGAAAACCTAGGGTCATCCTACGATGACCTTTCATAATTTTTACGGGAAAATTAAAAAATGAAATTTTTAAAAATAAATAATAAATTCGTTAATTTTACATCATATAAATATTAAAAAAATATATTATTGATATTTCTGATGAATAATTATTTGTTTATGCCGAAAACCTAGGGTCATCCTACGATGACCTTTCATAATTTTTACGGGAAAATTAAAAAATGAAATTTTTAAAAATAAATAATAAATTCGTTCATTTTACATCATAAAAATATTAAAAAAATATATTATTCATATTTCTTACTAAAAATTATTTTTTTATGCCGAAAACCTAGGGTCATCCTACGATGACCTTTCATAATTTTTACGGGAAAATTAAAAAATGAAATTTTTAAAAATAAATAATAAATTCGTTCATTTTACATCATAAAAATATTAAAAAAATATATTATTGATATTTCTGATGAATAATTATTTTTTTATGCCGAAAACCTAGGGTCATCTTACGATGACCTTTCATAATTTTTACGGGAAAATTAAAAAATGAAATTTTTAAAAATAAATAATAAATTCGTTCATTTTACATCATATAAATATTAAAAAAATATATTATTGATATTTCTGATGAATAATTATTTTTTTATGCCGAAAACCTAGGGTCATCCTACGATGACCTTTCATAATTTTTACGGGAAAATTAAAAAATGAAATTTTTAAAAATAAATAATAAATTCGTTCATTTTACATCATATAAATATTAAAAAAATATATTATTGAAATTTCTGATGAATAATTATTTTTTTATCCCGAAAACCTAGGGTCATCCTTCGATGACCCTTCATAATTTTTACGGGAAAATTTAAAAATGAAATTTTTAAAAATAAATAATAAATTCGTTAATTTTACATCATAAAAATATTAAAAAAATATATTATTGATATTTCTGATGAATAATTATTTTTTGATGCCGAAAACCTAGGGTCATCCTACGATGACCTTTCATAATTTTTATGGGAAAATTAAAAAATGAAATTTTTAAAAATAAATAATAAATTCGTTAATTTTACATCATATAAATATTAAAAAAATATATTATTGATATTTCTGATGAATAATTATTTGTTTATGCCGAAAACCTAGGGTCATCCTACGATGACCTTTTATAATTTTTACGGGAAAATTAAAAAATGGAATTTTTAAAAATAAATAATAAATTCGTTCATTTTACATCATAAAAATATTAAAAAAATATATTATTGATATTTCTGATGAATAATTATTTTTTTATGCCGAAAACCTAGGGTCATCCTACGATGACCTTTCATAATTTTTACGGGAAAATTAAAAAAAGAAATTTTTAAAAATAAATAATAAATTCGTTAATTTTACATCATAAAAATATTAAAAAAATATATTATTGATATTTCTGATGAAAAATTATTTTTTTATGCCGAAAACATAGGGTCATCCTACGATGACCTTTCATAATTTTTAGGGGAAAATTAAAAAATGAAATTTTTAAAAATAAATAATAAATTCGTTCATTTTACATCATAAAAATATTAAAAAAATATATTATTGATATTTCTGATGAATAATTATTTTTTTATGCCGAAAACCTAGGGTCATCCTACGATGACCTTTCATAATTTTTACGGGAAAATTAAAAAATGAAATTTTTAAAAATAAATAATAAATTCGTTAATTTTACATCATAAAAATATTAAAAAAATATATTATTGATATTTCTGATGAAAAATTATTTTTTTATGCCGAAAACCTAGGGTCATCCTACGATGACCTTTCATAATTTTTACGGGAAAATTAAAAAATGAAATTTTTAAAAGTAAATAATAAATTCCTTCATTTTACATCATAAAAATATTAAAAAAATATATTATTCATATTTCTTACTAAAAATTATTTTTTTATGCCGAAAACCTAGGGTCATCCTACGATGACCTTTCATAATTTCTACGGGAAAATAAAAAATGAAATTTTTAAAAATAAATAATAAATTCGTTAATTTTACATCATATAAATATTAAAAAAATATATTATTGATATATCTGATGAATAATTATTTTTTTTTATGCCGAAGACCTAGGGTCATCCTACGATGACCTTTCATAATTTTTACGGGAAAATTAAAAAATGAATTTTTTAAAAATAAATAATAAATTCGTTCATTTTACATCATAAAAATATTAAAAAAATATATTATTCATATTTCTTACTAAAAATTATTTTTTTATGCCGAAAACCTAGGGTCATCCTACGATGACCTTTCATAATTTTTACGGGAAAATTAAAAAATGAAATTTTTAAAAATAAATAATAAATTCGTTCATTTTACATCATAAAAATATTAAAAAAATATTTTATTGATATTTCTGATGAATAATTATTTTTTTTATGCCGAAAACCTAGGGTCATCCTACGATGACCTTTCATAATTATTACGGGAAAATTAAAAAATGAATTTTTTAAAAATAAATAATAAATTCGTTCATTTTACATCATAAAAATATTAAAAAAATATATTATTCATATTTCTTACTAAAAATTATTTTTTTATGCCGAAAACCTAGGGTCATCCTACGATGACCTTTCATAATTTTTACGGGAAAATTAAAAAATGAAATTTTTAAAAATAAATAATAAATTCGTTCATTTTACATCATAAAAATATTAAAAAAATATATTATTGATATTTCTGATGAAAAATTATTTTTTTATGCCGAAAACCTAGGATCATCCTACGATGACCTTTCATAATTTTTACGGGAAAATTAAAAAATGAAATTTTTAAAAATAAATAATAAATTCGTTCATTTTACATCATATAAATATTAAAAAAATATATTATTGATATTTCTGATGAATAATTATTTTTTTATGCCGAAAACCTAGGGTCATCCTACGATGACATTTCATAATTTTTACGGGAAAATTAAAAAATGAAATTTTTAAAAATAAATAATAAATTCGTTCATTTTACATCATATAAATATTAAAAAAATATATTATTGATATTTCTGATGAATAATTATTTTTTTATGCCGAAAACCTAGGGTCATCCTACGATGACCTTTCATAATTTTTACGGGAAAATTAAAAAATGAAATTTTTAAAAATAAATAATAAATTCGTTAATTTTACATCATAAAAATATTAAAAAAATATATTATTGATATTTCTGATGAATAATTATTTTTTTATGCCGAAAACCTAGGGTCATCCTACGATGACCTTTCATAATTTTTACGGGAAAATTAAAAAATGAAATTTTTAAAAATAAATAATAAATTCGTTAATTTTACATCATATAAATATTAAAAAAATATATTATTGATATTTCTGATGAATAATTATTTTTTTATGCCGAAAACCTAGGGTCATCCTACTATGACCTTTCATAATTTTTACGGGAAAATTAAAAAATGAAATTTTTAAAAATAAATAATAAATTCGTTCATTTTACATCATATAAATATTAAAAAAATATATTATTGATATTTCTGATGAATAATTATTTGTTTATGCCGAAAACCTAGGGTCATCCTACGATGACCTTTCATAATTTTTACGGGAAAATTAAAAAATGAAATTTTTAAAAATAAATAATAAATTCGTTCATTTTACATAATAAAAATATTAAAAAAATATATTATTGATATTTCTGATGAATAATTATTTTTTTATGCCGAAAACCTAGGGTCATCCTACGATGACCTTTCATAATTTTTACGGGAAAATTAAAAAATGAAATTTATAAAAATAAATAATAAATTCGTTAATTTTACATCATAAAAATATTAAAAAAATATATTATTGATATTTCTGATGAAAAATTATTTTTTTATGCCGAAAACCTAGGGTCATCCTACGATGACCTTTCATAATTTTTACGGGAAAATTAAAAAATGAAATTTTTAAAAATAAATAATAAATTCGTTCATTTTACATCATAAAAATATTAAAAAAATATATTATTGATATATCTGATGAATAATTATTTTTTTTTATGCCGAAAACCTAGGGTCATCCTACGATGACCTTTCATAATTTTTACGGGAAAATTAAAAAATGAATTTTTTAAAAATAAATAATAAATTCGTTCATTTTACATCATAAAAATATTAAAAAAATATATTATTCATATTTCTTACTAAAAATTATTTTTTTATGCCGAAAACCTAGGGTCATCCTACGATGACCTTTCATAATTTTTACGGGAAAATTAAAAAATGAAATTTTTAAAAATAAATAATAAATTCGTTAATTTTACATCATATAAATATTAAAAAAATATATTATTGATATTTCTGATGAATAATTATTTGTTTATGCCGAAAACCTAGGGTCATCCTACGATGACCTTTCATAATTTTTACGGGAAAATTAAAAAATGAAATTTTTAAAAATAAATAATAAATTCGTTCATTTTACATCATAAAAATATTAAAAAAATATATTATTCATATTTCTTACTAAAAATTATTTTTTTATGCCGAAAACCTAGGGTCATCCTACGATGACCTTTCATAATTTTTACGGGAAAATTAAAAAATGAAATTTTTAAAAATAAATAATAAATTCGTTCATTTTACATCATAAAAATATTAAAAAAATATATTATTGATATTTCTGATGAAAAATTATTTTTTTATGCCGAAAACCTAGGATCATCCTACGATGACCTTTCATAATTTTTACGGGAAAATTAAAAAATGAAATTTTTAAAAATAAATAATAAATTCGTTAATTTTACATCATATAAATATTAAAAAAATATATTATTGATATTTCTGATGAATAATTATTTTTTTATGCCGAAAACCTAGGGTCATCCTACGATGACATTTCATAATTTTTACGGGAAAATTAAAAAATGAAATTTTTAAAAATAAATAATAAATTCGTTCATTTTACATCATATAAATATTAAAAAAATATATTATTGATATTTCTGATGAATAATTATTTTTTTATGCCGAAAACCTAGGGTCATCCTACGATGACCTTTCATAATTTTTACGGGAAAATTAAAAAATGAAATTTTTAAAAATAAATAATAAATTCGTTAATTTTACATCATAAAAATATTAAAAAAATATATTATTGATATTTCTGATGAATAATTATTTTTTTATGCCGAAAACCTAGGGTCATCCTACGATGACCTTTCATAATTTTTACGGGAAAATTAAAAAATGAAATTTTTAAAAATAAATAATAAATTCGTTAATTTTACATCATATAAATATTAAAAAAATATATTATTGATATTTCTGATGAATAATTATTTTTTTATGCCGAAAACCTAGGGTCATCCTACTATGACCTTTCATAATTTTTACGGGAAAATTAAAAAATGAAATTTTTAAAAATAAATAATAAATTCGTTCATTTTACATCATATAAATATTAAAAAAATATATTATTGATATTTCTGATGAATAATTATTTGTTTATGCCGAAAACCTAGGGTCATCCTACGATGACCTTTCATAATTTTTACGGGAAAATTAAAAAATGAAATTTTTAAAAATAAATAATAAATTCGTTCATTTTACATAATAAAAATATTAAAAAAATATATTATTGATATTTCTGATGAATAATTATTTTTTTATGCCGAAAACCTAGGGTCATCCTACGATGACCTTTCATAATTTTTACGGGAAAATTAAAAAATGAAATTTTTAAAAATAAATAATAAATTCGTTAATTTTACATCATAAAAATATTAAAAAAATATATTATTGATATTTCTGATGAAAAATTATTTTTTTATGCCGAAAACCTAGGGTCATCCTACGATGACCTTTCATAATTTTTACGGGAAAATTAAAAAATGAAATTTTTAAAAATAAATAATAAATTCGTTCATTTTACATCATAAAAATATTAAAAAAATATATTATTGATATATCTGATGAATAATTATTTTTTTTTATGCCGAAAACCTAGGGTCATCCTACGATGACCTTTCATAATTTTTACGGGAAAATTAAAAAATGAATTTTTTAAAAATAAATAATAAATTCGTTCATTTTACATCATAAAAATATTAAAAAAATATATTATTCATATTTCTTACTAAAAATTATTTTTTTATGCCGAAAACCTAGGGTCATCCTACGATGACCTTTCATAATTTTTACGGGAAAATTAAAAAATGAAATTTTTAAAAATAAATAATAAATTCGTTAATTTTACATCATATAAATATTAAAAAAATATATTATTGATATTTCTGATGAATAATTATTTGTTTATGCCGAAAACCTAGGGTCATCCTACGATGACCTTTCATAATTTTTACGGGAAAATTAAAAAATGAAATTTTTAAAAATAAATAATAAATTCGTTCATTTTACATCATAAAAATATTAAAAAAATATATTATTCATATTTCTTACTAAAAATTATTTTTTTATGCCGAAAACCTAGGGTCATCCTACGATGACCTTTCATAATTTTTACGGGAAAATTAAAAAATGAAATTTTTAAAAATAAATAATAAATTCGTTCATTTTACATCATAAAAATATTAAAAAAATATATTATTGATATTTCTGATGAATAATTATTTTTTTATGCCGAAAACCTAGGGTCATCTTACGATGACCTTTCATAATTTTTACGGGAAAATTAAAAAATGAAATTTTTAAAAATAAATAATAAATTCGTTCATTTTACATCATATAAATATTAAAAAAATATATTATTGATATTTCTGATGAATAATTATTTTTTTATGCCGAAAACCTAGGGTCATCCTACGATGACCTTTCATAATTTTTACGGGAAAATTAAAAAATGAAATTTTTAAAAATAAATAATAAATTCGTTCATTTTACATCATATAAATATTAAAAAAATATATTATTGAAATTTCTGATGAATAATTATTTTTTTATCCCGAAAACCTAGGGTCATCCTTCGATGACCCTTCATAATTTTTACGGGAAAATTTAAAAATGAAATTTTTAAAAATAAATAATAAATTCGTTAATTTTACATCATAAAAATATTAAAAAAATATATTATTGATATTTCTGATGAATAATTATTTTTTGATGCCGAAAACCTAGGGTCATCCTACGATGACCTTTCATAATTTTTATGGGAAAATTAAAAAATGAAATTTTTAAAAATAAATAATAAATTCGTTAATTTTACATCATATAAATATTAAAAAAATATATTATTGATATTTCTGATGAATAATTATTTGTTTATGCCGAAAACCTAGGGTCATCCTACGATGACCTTTTATAATTTTTACGGGAAAATTAAAAAATGGAATTTTTAAAAATAAATAATAAATTCGTTCATTTTACATCATAAAAATATTAAAAAAATATATTATTGATATTTCTGATGAATAATTATTTTTTTATGCCGAAAACCTAGGGTCATCCTACGATGACCTTTCATAATTTTTACGGGAAAATTAAAAAAAGAAATTTTTAAAAATAAATAATAAATTCGTTAATTTTACATCATAAAAATATTAAAAAAATATATTATTGATATTTCTGATGAAAAATTATTTTTTTATACCGAAAACATAGGGTCATCCTACGATGACCTTTCATAATTTTTAGGGGAAAATTAAAAAATGAAATTTTTAAAAATAAATAATAAATTCGTTCATTTTACATCATAAAAATATTAAAAAAATATATTATTGATATTTCTGATGAATAATTATTTTTTTATGCCGAAAACCTAGGGTCATCCTACGATGACCTTTCATAATTTTTACGGGAAAATTAAAAAATGAAATTTTTAAAAATAAATAATAAATTCGTTAATTTTACATCATAAAAATATTAAAAAAATATATTATTGATATTTCTGATGAAAAATTATTTTTTTATGCCGAAAACCTAGGGTCATCCTACGATGACCTTTCATAATTTTTACGGGAAAATTAAAAAATGAAATTTTTAAAAGTAAATAATAAATTCCTTCATTTTACATCATAAAAATATTAAAAAAATATATTATTCATATTTCTTACTAAAAATTATTTTTTTATGCCGAAAACCTAGGGTCATCCTACGATGACCTTTCATAATTTCTACGGGAAAATAAAAAATGAAATTTTTAAAAATAAATAATAAATTCGTTAATTTTACATCATATAAATATTAAAAAAATATATTATTGATATATCTGATGAATAATTATTTTTTTTTATGCCGAAGACCTAGGGTCATCCTACGATGACCTTTCATAATTTTTACGGGAAAATTAAAAAATGAATTTTTTAAAAATAAATAATAAATTCGTTCATTTTACATCATAAAAATATTAAAAAAATATATTATTCATATTTCTTACTAAAAATTATTTTTTTATGCCGAAAACCTAGGGTCATCCTACGATGACCTTTCATAATTTTTACGGGAAAATTAAAAAATGAAATTTTTAAAAATAAATAATAAATTCGTTAATTTTACATCATATAAATATTAAAAAAATATATTATTGATATTTCTGATGAATAATTATTTTTTTATGCCGAAAACCTAGGGTCATCCTACGATGACCTTTCATAATTTTTACGGGAAAATTAAAAAATGAAATTTTTAAAAATAAATAATAAATTCGTTAATTTTACATCATAAAAATATTAAAAAAATATATTATTGATATTTCTGATGAAAAATTATTTTTTTATGCCGAAAACCTAGGGTCATCCTACGATGACCTTTCATAATTTTTACGGGAAAATTAAAAAATGAAATTTTTAAAAATAAATAATAAATTCGTTCATTTTACATCATAAAAATATTAAAAAAATATATTATTGATATATCTGATGAATAATTATTTTTTTTTATGCCGAAAACCTAGGGTCATCCTACGATGACCTTTCATAATTTTTACGGGAAAATTAAAAAATGAATTTTTTAAAAATAAATAATAAATTCGTTCATTTTACATCATAAAAATATTAAAAAAATATATTATTCATATTTCTTACTAAAAATTATTTTTTTATGCCGAAAACCTAGGGTCATCCTACGATGACCTTTCATAATTTTTACGGGAAAATTAAAAAATGAAATTTTTAAAAATAAATAATAAATTCGTTAATTTTACATCATATAAATATTAAAAAAATATATTATTGATATTTCTGATGAATAATTATTTGTTTATGCCGAAAACCTAGGGTCATCCTACGATGACCTTTCATAATTTTTACGGGAAAATTAAAAAATGAAATTTTTAAAAATAAATAATAAATTCGTTCATTTTACATCATAAAAATATTAAAAAAATATATTATTCATATTTCTTACTAAAAATTATTTTTTTATGCCGAAAACCTAGGGTCATCCTACGATGACCTTTCATAATTTTTACGGGAAAATTAAAAAATGAAATTTTTAAAAATAAATAATAAATTCGTTCATTTTACATCATAAAAATATTAAAAAAATATATTATTGATATTTCTGATGAATAATTATTTTTTTATGCCGAAAACCTAGGGTCATCTTACGATGACCTTTCATAATTTTTACGGGAAAATTAAAAAATGAAATTTTTAAAAATAAATAATAAATTCGTTCATTTTACATCATATAAATATTAAAAAAATATATTATTGATATTTCTGATGAATAATTATTTTTTTATGCCGAAAACCTAGGGTCATCCTACGATGACCTTTCATAATTTTTACGGGAAAATTAAAAAATGAAATTTTTAAAAATAAATAATAAATTCGTTCATTTTACATCATATAAATATTAAAAAAATATATTATTGAAATTTCTGATGAATAATTATTTTTTTATCCCGAAAACCTAGGGTCATCCTTCGATGACCCTTCATAATTTTTACGGGAAAATTTAAAAATGAAATTTTTAAAAATAAATAATAAATTCGTTAATTTTACATCATAAAAATATTAAAAAAATATATTATTGATATTTCTGATGAATAATTATTTTTTGATGCCGAAAACCTAGGGTCATCCTACGATGACCTTTCATAATTTTTATGGGAAAATTAAAAAATGAAATTTTTAAAAATAAATAATAAATTCGTTAATTTTACATCATATAAATATTAAAAAAATATATTATTGATATTTCTGATGAATAATTATTTGTTTATGCCGAAAACCTAGGGTCATCCTACGATGACCTTTTATAATTTTTACGGGAAAATTAAAAAATGGAATTTTTAAAAATAAATAATAAATTCGTTCATTTTACATCATAAAAATATTAAAAAAATATATTATTGATATTTCTGATGAATAATTATTTTTTTATGCCGAAAACCTAGGGTCATCCTACGATGACCTTTCATAATTTTTACGGGAAAATTAAAAAAAGAAATTTTTAAAAATAAATAATAAATTCGTTAATTTTACATCATAAAAATATTAAAAAAATATATTATTGATATTTCTGATGAAAAATTATTTTTTTATACCGAAAACATAGGGTCATCCTACGATGACCTTTCATAATTTTTAGGGGAAAATTAAAAAATGAAATTTTTAAAAATAAATAATAAATTCGTTCATTTTACATCATAAAAATATTAAAAAAATATATTATTGATATTTCTGATGAATAATTATTTTTTTATGCCGAAAACCTAGGGTCATCCTACGATGACCTTTCATAATTTTTACGGGAAAATTAAAAAATGAAATTTTTAAAAATAAATAATAAATTCGTTAATTTTACATCATAAAAATATTAAAAAAATATATTATTGATATTTCTGATGAAAAATTATTTTTTTATGCCGAAAACCTAGGGTCATCCTACGATGACCTTTCATAATTTTTACGGGAAAATTAAAAAATGAAATTTTTAAAAGTAAATAATAAATTCCTTCATTTTACATCATAAAAATATTAAAAAAATATATTATTCATATTTCTTACTAAAAATTATTTTTTTATGCCGAAAACCTAGGGTCATCCTACGATGACCTTTCATAATTTCTACGGGAAAATAAAAAATGAAATTTTTAAAAATAAATAATAAATTCGTTAATTTTACATCATATAAATATTAAAAAAATATATTATTGATATATCTGATGAATAATTATTTTTTTTTATGCCGAAGACCTAGGGTCATCCTACGATGACCTTTCATAATTTTTACGGGAAAATTAAAAAATGAATTTTTTAAAAATAAATAATAAATTCGTTCATTTTACATCATAAAAATATTAAAAAAATATATTATTCATATTTCTTACTAAAAATTATTTTTTTATGCCGAAAACCTAGGGTCATCCTACGATGACCTTTCATAATTTTTACGGGAAAATTAAAAAATGAAATTTTTAAAAATAAATAATAAATTCGTTAATTTTACATCATATAAATATTAAAAAAATATATTATTGATATTTCTGATGAATAATTATTTGTTTATGCCGAAAACCTAGGGTCATCCTACGATGACCTTTCATAATTTTTACGGGAAAATTAAAAAATGAAATTTTTAAAAATAAATAATAAATTCGTTCATTTTACATCATATAAATATTAAAAAAATATATTATTGAAATTTCTGATGAATAATTATTTTTTTATCCCGAAAACCTAGGGTCATCCTTCGATGACCCTTCATAATTTTTACGGGAAAATTTAAAAATGAAATTTTTAAAAATAAATAATAAATTCGTTAATTTTACATCATATAAATATTAAAAAAATATATTATTGAAATTTCTGATGAATAATTATTTTTTTATCCCGAAAACCTAGGGTCATCCTTCGATGACCCTTCATAATTTTTACGGGAAAATTTAAAAATGAAATTTTTAAAAATAAATAATAAATTCGTTAATTTTACATCATAAAAATATTAAAAAAATATATTATTGATATTTCTGATGAATAATTATTTTTTGATGCCGAAAACCTAGGGTCATCCTACGATGACCTTTCATAATTTTTACGGGAAAATTAAAAAATGAAATTTTTAAAATTAAATAATAAATTCGTTAATTTTACATCATAAAAATATTAAAAAAATATATTATTGATATTTCTGATGAAAAATTATTTTTTTATGCCGAAAACCTAGGGTCATCCTACGATGACCTTTCATAATTTTTAGTGGAAAATTAAAAAATGAAATTTTTAAAAATAAATAATAAATTCGTTCATTTTACATCATAAAAATATTAAAAAAATATATTATTGATATTTCTGATGAATAATTATTTTTTTATGCCGAAAACCTAGGGTCATCCTACGATGACCTTTCATAATTTTTAAGGGAAAATTAAAAAATGAAATTTTTAAAAATAAATAATAAATTCGTTAATTTTACATCATAAAAATATTAAAAAAATATATTATTGATATTTCTGATGAAAAATTATTTTTTTATGCCGAAAACCTAGGGTCATCCTACGATGACCTTTCATAATTTTTACGGGAAAATTAAAAAATGAAATTTTTAAAAGTAAATAATAAATTCGTTCATTTTACATCATAAAAATATTAAAAAAATATATTATTCATATTTCTTACTAAAAATTATTTTTTTATGCCGAAAACCTAGGGTCATCCTACGATGACCTTTCATAATTTCTACGGGAAAATTAAAAAATGAAATTTTTAAAAATAAATAATAAATTCGTTAATTTTACATCATATAAATATTAAAAAAATATATTATTGATACATCTGATGAATAATTATTTTTTTTTATGCCGAAAACCTAGGGTCATCCTACGATGACCTTTCATAATTTTTACGGGAAAATTAAAAAATGAATTTTTTAAAAATAAATAATAAATTCGTTCTATTTACATCATAAAAATATTAAAAAAATATATTATTCATATTTCTTTTTTGAGGCACCTTTTTAACACATAGTTTTTTGAAACCCAAATTAACACTTAAAATATTGCCCATTGTGCCCAATGAAATGCCTAAAGCCTCTGTTAAATCTCTTTCAGTCAATCGACGGTTTTCCAATACCATACCTTGTATTTTTCTGATGATATTGACGAATAGATGGCGCTCCGGGAACTTATTGATTTATATATATAAAATTTAATTGATAATAACTACTTATTAGATTATAAGTTAAAGTATCTTTACAATTTGTACATTTCTTAATTATAATTAAATTTAAATAAATACTGAGTTTATCAAATAATATACTTGACTATTAACAATTGATAAAAAATCTAATTAATTAATTTATAAAATTTATTTTCTATATATCCTTTTAACTCAATTACTAATTACCGACCGACGATACGAAGGGAAGGTATTGTTTTTTTTCTTTATTTCTTTTATTAATGATTAAAATAAAATAGAGAACACCTTGCATCATAAGACAAAAATTGATGATTTCCCCAACCAATATCCAATATGTAATCATAATGTAAGATTTTGGAATCGAGATAGTAAAAGACCCAGAATATGAAATTAAATGTAAAAGCTAGGTAAATCAATCTATAGATGAAAATAAAAATTGTATTAATTTTAAAATCAAATTTTCCTTTAATTCTGATTTTTGTAATTTTATTCAAAAACAATTTTATATTAGCATTCATTCTCTTTTCACGAATGTAGAATTTTTAAATTCTAATAAATTTTTAATTTATTTTATACTATATCTAATTAAAGATAATTTTAATTGTTCTTTAGAATATTAAAATTAAAATGACATATATATATATATGCATTTTTGTTGAATTTTATTATTTTCTTTATTACCGAATTATGTAAATGATAATGTGATCCTCTCGCACCATTTTTATTTTTATTGTGGTAGTCATATGAAAACGTAGATTATATTTTGTTGTGTTTTTAACCCCTCTTAGTCTGTCGTACTTTTAGTATAAAATGTTAATTTAGATTCATCTATGAAGACGTAGCAATTCTTTTGTGAATCGTTTGCAGTCACGCATCCAATGAATGGCTTTGAAAGGTCACAATTTATACGACTGGTGGATATAAACCACTACGATTCCCTTATTAACATTCCAAATACGGATATTCATTTACTTCTGACGTCTATTCATCTTGAACGAATAGTTTTTACTTATCGAATTGATTATATAAGGACAATCAAAATAGAAATTGAACGAATAAGGAGAATTTATTTTATTGTTATTTTTATGAAAATATAAAAAATATTTATAACTTTTTTTTCATGAAAAATTATAATAATTATATGATGTTAGTTTAGAGAAAAATAATTTTTTTATAAATTTGAAAAAAAAAATCATGAAAATATAATTTACTTCAATACATGATGTGTAAAATTAGATTTAAAAATTGGACTGACATATCTCGTTGAAAGATTATAACCACAGACCATTCTTAATATATATAATATACAAGCTTCTGATGATAACATAATTGTCGAAATAATAATAAAGTTTAATAAAATTTATATTGTGAAACTTATAACCTAGTGTTTTTAATAACTTAACTTTAATCTATTGATTTTATTATTTATCTATCGATTGTAACTATTTGGAAATTTAACCTAAATTTTTTTTAAACAATTAATATATTAATATCTTATATATAAAATTCTCGTGTCACAAAACTTTGAAATCATACTCCTCCGAAACGGCTTGACCGATTCTTATGAAATTTTTTATGTATATTCAGTAGGTCTCAGGGCATGTCAGACTTCCTTTAGAAAACCGCTAATTGGTAAGGTGTGTCCAGGAAATGCTAATTAATTAAAAATAGTTTAGTTACCATACTAGCTCATAGAGGCGCTGGTGGCGATAATTTGACATCATATATATATCCTGATAGGAGCCTTCAAATATAAGTGGTTCGTAGGTGAACGGTCTAAGGCGTTAACTTATGACTTTGTACTTTCGGTTCGAAACTAGCAAAGGCACATTTTTTTTTAAAGTATTATATATTTTTTTTACAAATTTATTAATTTTTATTATTTTAATATTTTATTAAATTATTTTATTTTATTAAATTTTAATATTAAATTTTATTTTATTAAATTTTAATATTACATTTTATTTTATTAAATTAATAATTATGTCAATTAATTTTTTGTGAATAAATAAACAAATATAAAAACTATATATAAAATTTGAATTTTCATCCATTCATTCATTTAAAATGATATTAACTTTCTCTTCCTTCTTGGAAAAACCCATATTGCCATCCCTAGCGTCAACTATCTATGTATATATATAAAAAAGGTTTTTGTCTGCATATTGCAGCTGGATGCTCTGTGCTCAGAATTTAAAAATTATTATAATATTTCACTTTTTATTTTAAATTCTAATATTCAAATATCAATTAAATTAAATAATTTATTCTAAAAGTTGTCATTTAAATTTATTTAATAAAATATTTAGATCATATTTAACTTAATTCTTTCTATATATTTGAATATTTCTTCTTTTCTATTTGAAAGTGAAAGCTTAAAAAAACAGAATATATTATTTTTAAACTTTTATGAATACAAAAATATTTTCTAATCGTCAATTAAAATGACTAAATTATATTATTTTTGTTTTTGTTTCAATTATTAATTACAAATATATTTTAAGTGCAAAAATGATTTCTTGGTTAATTAAAATATGTTTTTTTAGACAAATGATATAAACGAGATGTTTTAAATTTATGTCTTTTTTATATTTTTTTATTAATAGGCTTCTTTTTTTATTTTTAATTTTTAATAAATTCTCTTTTTTGATATGATATTAATAAAAAATAATATTAAATTGTATATAAAATTAAAAATTAGAATATTTGAATTTTTTTAAATTTTAACACATGTAATCAATCATATGCATAACGAATGGAAAATTTTGAAAATCAACTTAGTATTAAATTCAGAAAAAAATACTCATATATAGAATATAATAGACCATTCGAATATAATTTAAAACTATTTTTCTCCTTCTATTTTAAATTTTAAAAAACGGAGTGTTACGAAATTAAGATGCCTGGATAGATAAATGGGCTGGAAGAGGAGGCAATTTATAATTTTCTTCTAATTCAGATTGAAATTAATAGTGATAAGAAAATATATTTATTAACAAAATCTTAATATACAAAATGTAGAATTTGAATATGTAGAAGGATAATAATATTTGAGAAAATTTAAATCGAGGTAGAAATCGGGAAACGCCTGTTATCATGCAGTAAAGAGGGTTATCTCATCAAAATTATTATCAAAAGGAATCAAAATTAAAATATATAAACCAATTATTTTGCCTGCCGGTTGTATTATATGGGTGGGACGCATGGTCTATGACCCTGGGAGATGAGAGTAGATTCAGAGTATTCTTTCCAGCATATATTGGCCAAAGAAAGGTGAGGTCACCGGGGAATGGCGGAGACTGCATAACGAGGAATGGCATGACCTCTATGCATCTTCAGAAATAGTTAGGGTTATAAAAGCGAAAAAGCTGCGATAGGCAGGAGACGTGGCTAGAATGGGAGAGGAAAAAGATATTGGATTGGAAAACGGTGCGGAGACCGATTGGAAAACGTCCGCTTGGAAGACCAAGGACGCGTAGGAAGGGACGTAAGAGAGATGGGGCAAGGGCTCAAGATAGGGACACTTGGAGAAATGTGGTTGCTGCGGCCAAGTACTTTCGAGTTCCTTAGAGTCACACAGAGATAGATAGATATAACATATACAATAATATACAATAATAATATATATAATTAAAATATATTTTAAATAAGAACACAAAAAGAAATGAATGTTTTATGTAATATACTGATTGAAACAAAATGGATGAAAACCTTTTACTACTCTTAACCAAATACTATGTACCACTCGGGGGGGTACAGGGGGCGGAGCCCCCGTCTAGGTGCGGAGAGCGCCGAAGGCGCTCGGGGCAGCTAGTAATAGATATAATATACAAGCTTCTGATGATAACATAACTGTCGAAATGGTAATAAAGTATAATAAAATTTATATTGAAACTTATAACCTAGTGTTTAATGACTTAACTTTAATCTATTGATTCTATTATTTATCTATCAATAGATTTTCTGTTTAATAATCAATAAGTAATGTGTGTCCTAATCTTAATATTATAAATGATATATAAAGTCTTTTAAATGACAATAAAAAAAAGTAAATAGCTCTCTGAAACAATTGATTTTAGGTCAATAAAACCCAACCCAAAATCTGACCCCTAACCCCAAACAATTTTTTAGGTACTTTAAGTTTGGTTTTACTAAAAACCCTTTTACAGATTTTCCTTAAAGTATTTTAATTATATTTATTTTATAATTTATATTGTTGAGATTAAGGCACTCTTTCTACTTATTGATCTTAAGAAAATTGATAAAAAAGATTATAAAGAAGCATAGAAGAAAAAAAGAATAAAAAACAATTTATTTGTTCTATTTTGTTTTTTTAAATCAATTTCAATACAAAAGCACAGGCCAAAAACAGCAGCAACAGGCACGCTGTTGCAGGAAAAGACAATAATAGATCTTTTAGGAGTAAAAGGAAATGTTTGAACATTTTGTCTATCAAAAAAAGTCTTACTGCCGTTTCTTGTTTTTATCAGGTCTATAACCGTCTTTTTATAAAAGTGTTTAGGCTGAGAATAGATTATTCAGCAGGAGATTTAAGGGTTAAATCCCCCCCTCCTCCCATATAGAGATATTCATATTTGTATTATTACTTTATATAAGTAAATTAAATAAATATAATTTATTTGTAAAATTATAATTTACTGATATTATAATTAATGAATTTACTTCATCACTCAAACTAAAAAAAAAGAATAAATAGCTAAATAAATTACAGAACAGTCGAGTAGCTTTTATAATTTTACTGATGAATTTGATTCAGAAGTTGTCATTTCAACCTTTTACTTGTAAATAAATGCCTTATAATTGCAAAATAAATGAATTTTACTGAAAAAACATTTGATCAGTTTAAGGGTGGATAATTTCGAAAAAAAAAATGTAAAATTGAAACAAACTATGAAGGATGAATTCCAAATTTGGTTAGAAATACCACATATGCTTGTGTTTTGTATTGTCCACGAATTTCTCGCTATTTATACATGTGTCGGTTAAATCGAGCGGTGATTCAGGAGGGGCTGAAAGATGCTCGGCCGCAGTTGAGAAGCGTCGCCTGGAAACGGATTTAGACGCGCCAAGGAGTCTATTAGCGGGTGGATGACTCATCTGGGCGAGAATACAACGCACGAGGCCTTCAAGCCTGCACTCGTCTATTATCCCTCCCGTGGAACACTCAAATACGGAAATGAACGCCTGAATTGAGGACATTTTTTATTTCTTCACTTCATCTCGCTACGATCACCAATTGATGGCGATTTTAATCAATTGCAAGTTGGATGAAAATGAAAGATGAATGTTTGGAAGGGGAAATGAAGGACAACACACACACACACACACATAATGACTCAAATCAAATTATCTACTCATTTATTTATTACCATTGGAACTAAATAGTTTTCAAAATAGAAAGAGAAAAAAAAACAAATATAAATCATAAGAAGTTAATAGGGATATGTATGAAATATACTCATCAGAACATTTATTAAATTTTTTTATAATATTCATTAAAATTCTAATATATATATATTTGCCATTGTGGACTCGTTGTATTTTTTAATTATATATATATATATATATATATATATATATATATATATATATATATCCATCTTGAACAGGGGACACACATATATATTCCTAAAAATTGAAGTTTAAAATATTTTATAATTAAAAAATTTTTAAAAAATATATTTCAAATTCTTAAGAATATAATACATAATTTGTTATTTATTAAAATTGAAGAATTAAAACCATTTTGGTATTTTCAAGTCTACAGATACTACATTTTATAATAATTGAAAGAATTAAAATAAAATGTTATTATTTAAATCTTTAAACAGTAAGGAGGTATTGTTTTCATACCAAATTTCACATGTGGAGATTTTTACATATCTCCACGAATCATGCTTTGTGTTAACAGAAAAAATTATTTTTAGCATGATGTTGTCCGTCCGTTCATCTGTCCGTCCATCTGTTCGTCCGTCCGTATATATGTGTACAGCTTGAACGGCTCAACGGATTTTGATAAAATTGGGTATATTTACTTAATGCATCAGTATGATGAATTGATCAACTTTTGGTGTATATCCGGAAACCGGAAGTGGTAGTATTACTGATCGACGATATGAAGAGCAGAGTTATTTTCACACCAAATTTCACATGAGGAGATTTTTTACATATCTCCACGAATCATGCACTTTGTATTGGTTTTATCCTCGAGAAAAATAATCTTTATTAGTTTTTTTCTTAATTTAAAATTATATGATGTCACAGCCAGCACATCCTTATATATTATAAATAAAATAAAATTAAAAATATTTATGTTATATCCATATCTATTTTTTATTGGATTAATAGATTCATTTAAAACATTTGAAATTGTTTCCGTAGCTGGAAATTAATTTAATATTTTTACTGAGAAAATTTTTCATATCTCAGAAAAATAATAGAATATTTCAATTTTAAATTAAAATGAATATTTTTGAAAAATACATTAGAGCTACATCGATTCTCTTTTTTAATTTTATAGATAAATATATTAATTCATTTTTATTTCCAATTTTATAAAGTTGGAGTGTTGATTGAATATGCCGAAAACCTAGGGTCATCCTACGATGACCTTTCATAATTTTTACGGGAAAATTAAAAAATGAAATTTTTAAAAATAAATAATAAATTCGTTCATTTTACATCATATAAATATTAAAAAAATATATTATTGATATTTCTGATGAATAATTATTTTTTTATGCCGAAAACCTAGGGTCATCCTACGATGACCTTTCATAATTTTTACGGGAAAATTAAAAAATGAAATTTTTAAAAATAAATAATAAATTCGTTCATTTTACATCATATAAATATTAAAAAAATATATTATTGATATTTCTGATGAATAATTATTTTTTTATGCCGAAAACCTAGGGTCATCTTACGATGACCTTTCATAATTTTTACTGGAAAATTAAAAAATGAAATTTTTAAAAATAAATAATAAATTCGTTCATTTTACATCATAAAAATATTAAAAAAATATATTATTGATATTTCTGACGAATAATTATTTTTTTTATGCCGAAAACCTAGGGTCATCCTACGATGACCTTTCATAATTTTTACGGGAAAATTAAAAAATGAAATTTTTAAAAATAAATAATAAATTCGTTCATTTTACATCATAAAAATATTAAAAAAATATATTAATGATATTTCTGATGAAAAATTATTTTTTTATGCCGAAAGCCTAGGATCATCCTACGATGACCTTTCATAATTTTTACTGGAAAATTAAAAAATGAAATTTTTAAAAATAAATAATAAATTCGTTCATTTTACATCATAAAAATATTAAAAAAATATATTATTCATATTTCTTACTAAAAATTATTTTTTTATGCCGAAAACCTAGGGTCATCCTACGATGACCTTTCAAAATTTTTACGGGAAAATTAAAAAATGAAATTTTTAAAAATAAGTAATAAATTCGTTAATTTTACATCATATAAATATTAAAAAAATATATTATTGATATTTCTGATGAATAATTATTTGTTAATGCCGAAAACCTAGGGTCATCCTACGATGACCTTTCATAATTTTTACGGGAAAATTAAAAAATGAAATTTTTAAAAATAAATAATAAATTCGTTCATTTTACATCATAAAAATATTAAAAAAATATATTATTGATATTTCTAATGAATAATTATTTTTTTTATGCCGAAAACCTAGGGTCATCCTACGATGACCTTTCATAATTTTTACGGGAAAATTAAAAAATGAAATTTTTAAAAATAAATAATAAATTCGTTCATTTTACATAATAAAAATATTAAAAAAATATATTATTCATATTTCTGATGAATAATTATTTTTTTATGCCGAAAACCTAGGGTCATCCTACGATGACCTTTCATAATTTTTACGGGAAAATAAAAAAATGAAATTTTTAAAAATAAATAATAAATTCGTTCATTTTACATCATAAAAATATTAAAAAAATATATTATTGATATTTCTTACTAAAAATTATTTTTTTATGCCGAAAACCTAGGGTCATCCTACGATGACCTTTCATAATTTTTACGGGAAAATTAAAAAATGAAATTTTTAAAAATAAATAATAAATTCGTTCATTTTACATCATATAAATATTAAAAAAATATATTATTGATATTTCTGATGAATAATTATTTTTTTATGCCGAAAACCTAGGGTCATCCTACGATGACCTTTCATAATTTTTACGGGAAAATTAAAAAATGAAATTTTTAAAAATAAATAATAAATTCGTTCATTTTACATCATATAAATATTAAAAAAATATATTATTGATATTTCTGATGAATAATTATTTTTTTATGCCGAAAACCTAGGGTCATCTTACGATAACCTTTCATAATTTTTACGGGAAAATTAAAAAATGAAATTTTTAAAAATAAATAATAAATTCGTTAATTTTACATCATAAAAATATTAAAAAAATATATTATTGATATTTCTGATGAATAATTATTTTTTTATGCCGAAAACCTAGGGTCATCCTACGATGACCTTTCATAATTTTTACGGGAAAATTAAAAAATGAAATTTTTAAAAATAAATAATAAATTCGTTAATTTTACATCATAAAAATATTAAAAAAATATATTATTCATATTTCTGATGAATAATTATTTTTTTATGCCGAAAACCTAGGGTCATCCTACGATCACCTTTCATAATTTTTACGGGAAAATAAAAAAATGAAATTTTTAAAAATAAATAATAAATTCGTTCATTTTACATCATAAAAATATTAAAAAAATATATTATTGATATTTCTTACTAAAAATTATTTTTTTATGCCGAAAACCTTGGGTCATCCTACGATGACCTTTCATAATTTTTACGGGAAAATTAAAAAATGAAATTTTTAAAAATAAATAATAAATTCGTTCATTTTACATCATATAAATATTAAAAAAATATATTATTGATATTTCTGATGAATAATTATTTTTTTATGCCGAAATCCTAGGGTCATCCTACGATGACCTTTCATAATTTTTACGGGAAAATTAAAAAATGAAATTTTTAAAAATAAATAATAAATTCGTTCATTTTACATCATAAAAATATTAAAAAAATATATTAATGATATTTCTGATGAATAATTATTTTTTTATGCCGAAAACCTAGGGTCATCTTACGATGACCTTTCATAATTTTTTCGGGAAAATTAAAAAATGAAATATTTAAAAATAAATAATAAATTCGTTACTTTTACATCATAAAATTATTAAAAAAATATATTATTCATATTTCTTACTAAAAATTATTTTTTTATGCCGAAAACCTAGGATCATCCTACGATGACCTTTCATAATTTTTACGGGAAAATTAAAAAATGAAATTTTTAAAAATAAATAATAAATTCGTTCATTTTACATCATAAAAATATTAAAAAAATATATTAATGATATTTCTGATGAATAATTATTTTTTTATGCCGAAAACCTAGGGTCATCCTACGATGACCTTTCATAATTTTTACGGGAAAATTAAAAAATGAAATTTTTAAAAATAAATAATAAATTCGTTCATTTTACATCATAAAAATATTAAAAAAATATATTATTGATATTTCTGATGAATAATTATTTTTTTATGCCGAAAACCTAGGGTCATCCTACGATGACCTTTCATAATTTTTACGGTAAAATTAAAAAAATGAAGTTTTAATAAAATAACTAATAAATTCGATCATTTTATATCATAAAAATATTAAAAAAATATATTATTGAGATTTCTGATGAATAATTATTTTTTTATGCCGAAAATTTATGGTCTTCCTAACATGACCTTTCATAATTTTTACGGGAAAATTAAAAAATGAAATTTTTAAAAATAAATAATAAATTCGTTAATTTTACATCATAAAAATATTCAAAAAATATATTATTGATATTTCTGATGAATAATTATTTTTTTATGCCGAAAACCTAGGGTCATCCTACGATGACCTTTCATAATTTTTACGGGAAAATTAAAAAATGAAATTTTTAAAAATAAATAATAAATTCGTTCATTTTACATCATAAAAATATTAAAGAAATATATTATTGATATTTCTGATGAATAATTATTTTTTTATGCCGAAAACCTAGGGTCATCCTACGATCACCTTTCATAATTTTTACGGGAAAATTAAAAAATGAAATTTTTAAAAATAAATAATAAATTCGTTCATTTTAGATCATAAAAATATTAAAAAAATATATTATTGATAT
Source organism: Labia minor (assembly GCA_963082975.1). Classification (NCBI taxonomy): domain Eukaryota; kingdom Metazoa; phylum Arthropoda; class Insecta; order Dermaptera; family Spongiphoridae; genus Labia; species Labia minor. The sequence goes on from OY720345.1 coordinate 12,047,661, forward strand.
TTCTGATGAATAATTATTTTTTTATGCCGAAAACCTAGGGTCATCCTACGATGACCTTTCATAATTTTTACGGGAAAATTAAAAAATGAAATTTTTAAAAATAAATAATAAATTCGTTAATTTTACATCATAAAAATATTAAAAAAATATATTATTCATATTTCTGATGAATAATTATTTTTTTATGCCTAAAACCTAGGGTCATCCTACGATGACCTTTCATAATTTTTACGGGAAAATAAAAAAATGAAATTTTTAAAAATAAATAATAAATTCGTTCATTTTACATCATAAAAATATTAAAAAAATATATTATTGATATTTCTTACTAAAAATTATTTTTTTATGCCGAAAACCTAGGGTCATCCTACGATGACCTTTCATAATTTTTACGGGAAAATTAAAAAATGAAATTTTTAAAAATAAATAATAAATTCGTTAATTTTACATCATAAAAATATTAAAAAAATATATTATTGATATTTCTGATGAATAATTATTTTTTTATGCCGAAAACCTAGGGTCATCCTACGATGACCTTTCATAATTTTTACGGTAAAATTAAAAAATGAAGTTTTAATAAAATAACTAATAAATTCGATCATTTTATATCATAAAAATATTAAAAAAATATATTATTGAGATTTCTGATGAATAATTATTTTTTTATGCCGAAAATTTATGGTCTTCCTAACATGACCTTTCATAATTTTTAGGGTAAAATTAAAAAATGAAATTTTTAAAAATAACCAATAAATTCGTTCATTTTATATCATAATAAGCGGGAGTGTCCTCCCCTAGACTTTCCCGCATATAAATAGGTATAAAGAGTTGTGAATGAATATTTAGAATGTAATAAAGCGCTACTTCCGGTTAACTGATATTTTAAATGTAACAAAAAACAGATATGGATATAATATAAATATTTTTAATTTTATTTTATTTATAATATATAAGGGCTGGCTGTGACGTCATGAAGTGCTGGGTGACGTCATATAATTTTAAATTAAGAAAAAACTAATGAAGATGATTTTTCTCGAGGATAAAACCAATACAAAGTCCATAACACGTGGAGATATGCCTTCACGTGAAATTTGATATGAAAATAACCCTTCACTTCCTCTCTTCGATCGGCAATACTAGCACTTCCGGTTTCCGGATTTGCACCAAAAGTTGATCCATTCATCATACTGATGCATTAAGTAAATATACCAAATTTCATCAAAATCGGTTGAGCCGTTCAAGCTTTACACATCTCTACGGACACACAGCGGACGGACGGACAGACATCATGCTAAAAATACTTTTTTCTGTTAAGAAAATGCATGATTCGTGGAGATATGTACCTAAAAATATACACAGGTGAAATTTGGTGTGAAAACAATACCTCCCTTACTATCGTCGGTCGGTAAAAAGGAAACTCTACTTGTATAGGTAAAATGTCACTTCCGGTAGTCAGATCATGATGAAATTTGGTATCTGAATTTTTTTCATATTTTTAAATCTATATACAAAATATGAAGCAAATATCTCGAAGCAAACTGGTACTTTACTTGTAAGGTAAACGCAACCATTGTAGGTAAAGTACCACTTCCGGTTAACCGATTTTAACGAAATTTTGATAGAAATCTACAAACTGTGAATAATATCGGTGTACCAAATTTCGAAGTCCTAGCTTGATTAGTTTTTGAGTAAATTTGCTTACAGACATTACATACATACATACATACATACATACATACATACATACATACATACATACATACATACTTACATACATACATACATACATACACACACACAGACATAATTCCAAAAATGGTATTTTCCGACTCAGGGAGGTCTAAAACGTCAAGATCTATCAAAATCTCGAAGTCGAAATTTTTGACGATTCCAATACTTCCCTTATACGAAGTATGCGGGAAAGTAAAAATATTAATAAAATATATTATTGAGATTTCTGATGAATAATTATTTTTTTATGCCGAAAACGGAGGGTCATCCTACCATGACCTTTCATAATTTTTAGGGTAAAATTAAAAAATGAAATTTTTAAAAATAACTAATAAATTCGTTCATTTTATATCATAAAAATATTAAAAAAATATGTTATTGAGATTTCTGATGAATAATTATTTTTTTATGCCGAAAACGGAGGGTCATCCTACGATGACCTTTCATAATTTTTACAGTAAAATTAAAAAATGAAATTTTTAAAAATAACTAATAAATTCGTTCATTTTATATCATAAAAATATTAAAAAAATATATTATTGAGATTTCTGATGAATAATTATTTTTTTATGCCGAAAACGGAGGGTCATCCTACGATGATGACCTTTCATAATTTTTAGGGTTAAATTAAAAAATGAAATTTTTAAAAATAACTAATAAATTCGTTCATTTTATATCATAATAATATTAAAAAAATATATTATTGAGATTTCTGATGAATAATTATTTTTTTATGCCGAAAACGGAGGGTCATCCTACGATGATGACCTTTCATAATTTTTAGGGTTAAATTAAAAAATGAAATTTTTAAAAATAACTAATAAATTCGTTCATTTTATATCATAATAATATTAAAAAAATATATTATTGATATTTCTGATGAATAATTATTTTTTTATGCCGAAAACCTAGGGTCATCCTACGATGACCTTTCATAATTTTTACGGGAAAATTAAAAAATGAAATTTTTAAAAATAAATAATAAATTCGTTCATTTTACATCATATAAATATTAAAAAAATATATTATTGATATTTCTGATGAATAATTATTTTTTTATGCCGAAAACCTAGGGTCATCTTACGATAACCTTTCATAATTTTTACGGGAAAATTAAAAAATGAAATTTTTAAAAATAAATAATAAATTCGTTAATTTTACATCATAAAAATATTAAAAAAATATATTATTGATATTTCTGATGAATAATTATTTTTTTATGCCGAAAACCTAGGGTCATCCTACGATGACCTTTCATAATTTTTACGGGAAAATTAAAAAATGAAATTTTTAAAAATAAATAATAAATTCGTTAATTTTACATCATAAAAATATTAAAAAAATATATTATTCATATTTCTGATGAATAATTATTTTTTTATGCCGAAAACCTAGGGTCATCCTACGATCACCTTTCATAATTTTTACGGGAAAATAAAAAAATGAAATTTTTAAAAATAAATAATAAATTCGTTCATTTTACATCATAAAAATATTAAAAAAATATATTATTGATATTTCTTACTAAAAATTATTTTTTTATGCCGAAAACCTTGGGTCATCCTACGATGACCTTTCATAATTTTTACGGGAAAATTAAAAAATGAAATTTTTAAAAATAAATAATAAATTCGTTCATTTTACATCATATAAATATTAAAAAAATATATTATTGATATTTCTGATGAATAATTATTTTTTTATGCCGAAATCCTAGGGTCATCCTACGATGACCTTTCATAATTTTTACGGTAAAATTAAAAAATGAAGTTTTAATAAAATAACTAATAAATTCGTTCATTTTATATCATAAAAATATTAAAAAAATATATTATTGAGATTTCTGATGACTTTTATCCCCTTTGATAATAATTTTGATGCGATAAGCCTCTTTATTGCATGATAACAGGCGTTTCACGATTGTAACCTCGATTGTCATCTCGAATATTATTATCTTTCGTTATTACAGAACCTAATTATTTATATCTATATATATATTTATATATATATAGAGAGAGAGGGAGATTTTATATATATTATTTACTTACCTCTTCGAACAACCATAATCAAACGTATGTCAGCTGTGTTCAGTTCTGTTTTATTTTTTAGTTAACATCAAAAAAAAAAAAATATTTAAAAAGACTGTATCTAAGGATATGAATATTAGAAATTAACTAAATGTCCGCAATCTGTGTGTCAAAATTTAAATTTTTTGAAGACGATTTGGTGAGTGAGTTTTAAATTTCAAGATAGTTTTTTTTTTAGTAAATCATACAAAATAAATTATATTGAAAAAATAATTAAAAAAATAAAATTAATTTTACAATTTTAATGTAATCTTCAATATTAAAAGTTTTGTAATGCATAAAATATAAATTAAATAATTCATTTTTTAATCCATGGTAATATTTTTGAAATTATTTTTATTATTTATCAACGACGTAATTCATTATTTCGCTAAACTGTGTCCTGAGGATAAGCCGTGCAATTGCAATAGGGCTACTCATTCAGTAATAAGTAATAAGATTCATTTTAAAAGTATTGGACAGTAATTTGTGCATTTCCGTTATTAAAATTTTCTTATTTATATATTTTTTTATAATTTTAATTTCTTATATTATATTTAAAATATTTTTTTCAATACTTTGGTGAAACAATTTTAAAATATGTATCAATGTATTTGAAATTCAAAGGTTTTTTTTAAGAATTTGTCTCGTATCCCTTGTAGTTTTAAAAATGTCACGATTCTATAGAATTGTGACGTTACAAAATTTGCCGGTATCACAAACAATAATGTTCTTGTCAAAAAAAAACTAATGTTGATAAAAGATGAACATCAAAAAATTCATAATTGAGTGCTAAGACTTTAAAAGTCATTTTATGCGTGAAATATAATTTAACAAATTCTTGGGAAGGATTTTTTTTTACTTTTTAACAACGACTCAACTACTAAAAATAAATTCCCTCAAATGAGAAAAATGTCAAAGAATAAAATAATACATTTTTTTTATTCTATTATATTTGTAAATTGCTATTCTATTGTATTTATGTTAGGATTAAAATAAAAAAAATACAATACTTTTTTTAAAACTTTTTTGCTATTCCACATAGATCTAATTTTTAATCAAATCCGAGGTCAACCAATGGTGTCCCCACTATAGCAATGTTAAAATTTGGTCAACTTAGTCAAGCTTATTCTATCTTTTATAAAATAAAACAACAAATATATTTATATATATATATATATATATATATATGTTTAATATACATTTAATAACCAACTTTTGTTTTATGATTAAAATATTATTATTACATATATATTAAACATAAACAATAAAAAATAATTAGAATAAAACAAACCTGAATTATATTTTAAAAAAGTGCAATTTTTTACATTAATTTTGATATGATATCTAATATTTTTTATTTTAATTTTTATATAAATATGGATATTGAGATGCACATCATATTATATATGTGCTTCAATATTTTATTTGTTTTTTTTTTAAATTCTTTAAATTCTCATATTTCATTTTTATTATTGTTTTTTAATTAATTTATATATATATATAATGTATATATTTGCTAAATCTTACGGTACCTATTTATTAGGCTATTAGTACATATTATTTTTTACATACATATATATTTATCTAAATATATTTATAAGTATATATAGATCAATTGAACAACAAATTTATGTATGATATCAATTAATAATAATAATATTATATATATATATATATATTTATATATATATATAAATAGATTTATATAAATATGAATACATATAGGTATTTTTAATTTTATAATATCTTTTGCATTAAATTATTAATTTAATGATAAAATTCATTATTTTTGATAAAATTTCTCTTTAATGGTATTGATTTATCTCCTTCACTTTTTTATATAATATATATATATATATATTATGAATTAAAATTAATTAATTTATAATAAATAATTATTTTTTCCATGAGAAGTTTTTTATTTTTCATAAAAAAAGGAGCATTAATGAATGATAGACATACTTGTCTATGTAGACGACTCATTTCTGCTATTTATCAATATATATATAAGTATATATATTTTATTTATATTAAAACATTAATTCATCTTCATTTAATGCATGAAGCTTTTTTTCTTCATTTTATCTTTTATTTTAATATTAATCATTCTTATATTTTTTCTAATAAATATGCTTAAAGCACAAATATTTACTATAAATATGTCGCTTATAATCTAAATCACAAAGAAGCTAAATAGATATTATATATATATATCTTTTTTTTATTATGAAATAAATTTTGGTTTTCTTTTTTTTTCCTTTTCTTTTTTTTACTAAAAATAATCCAAACAAAGAATATTTTTAAAGAACAAATATGGTTTTTGTATATAGTATATTAAGTATATGTATGTATTTATTTACATATTTATATATATAATTATAATAATAATATATAAGATATATTATTATTTATAAAGGACTTACATTTTTTTTTCTCTATTGAAAGAATTATATATATATATATATAAATATTTTAAAATTAGTTCGATTTTTTTTTTTATTAAATTTATACTTTTGAAAATTTAAATAATAATCAATTATATTGATAGACTTTTATGAAATTAATTCTAACGTATATATTTTTATTATTATTATATCATAAATTGGAATTATTGACTTTTAAATAAACAATTTATTATTGTCAATATAATAATAATTGTAATAATTGACTGTAGACCTATTAGTTTGGAAATAAAAAAATAATAATAATTTATATATTAAATTTAAAGAGTAAAATTTTATTTATAAAACAATTATACATTTTAATATTTTGTATAAAAAAAGTCAATATTTCAATGATTGAAATCATACTATATTAAAAATTAAAATTCAATATTTGTATATTATTAATAAAACTGATCACATATAAATCAAATAAAAAAAAGTGTACTAATTTTAAAATATTTCTATCTATATATTCTGATTTTTTTTTTAACATTTAAATTGTATTATATTTATAGGTATATATTTCATATATAACTTCATTCATTCTTATTATTAAATTAGTTTTTAAAAAAAAAATGATTGAAAAAAGAATATAAATATTTAAATGAATCATACTTGACATCTTTATTTTATTATAATTTAATTTTTTTTAAATATAATAAAAATTAAGTCTATATAATATATTATAATGATTGCTTTATTTAATTAATATTATCATCAGTGGTGATTAGATTAATTGAAAACTGTTAAAGACTTAATTCCTAATAATAATTTTTCACAGATACACTAACGGATTATGTTAGAAGAACATGTCCTGTTACGGCCATTTTCTTGTTATTTATTTGTTATTTTGGAGTGATGGTTATAAAAAAAATGTCTTAAAATTACATCAACTTTATACAGCTTTTTTTTATCTTATATAAATAATAAACTCTGAAATGTTTTTTTCATTAATTATATATATATAAAAATCAACTTATTTAAATAAGACCTTTGCAATAATATTTTTATCTTTATACATTTTTTTTAATAAATAGAATATAAAAACTTAAAACAAATATTATATATATAAACAACCAATTTTATTTATTTAATTGCTTCCAATCTCATCTCCTTTATTATTATTACATTCCACCAAAAAATGATTTTTTTTTAGTCCTTTTCTCTATTCATCCCATATTTATTATTGTGATTATTTACTTTATTATACATATTCTGGAACCATCACGCATTTGAAACTTTTTTTTAAAGATTGAGAATCATTTGATTTATTTTAATAATATAAATAAATGAATCAAATGAATATACTTAATATAAAAGAATCCTCATCCTCATCATCATAAATGTGACTTATAAAATCTATATAATTTTCATTATATTCTTTTTGTTTTTTTTCTTTTGTATTCATTAAAATATTTTATATATATTTGTTCTATTAATAATATATTTACTTTATTATGTTAAAAAAAATTTTGGGCCCTTTTTTAAGATATCATAATTTATTTTTTTATATTATTATTGTTAGATTAAAGAACAATAAAATAATTTATATATTATAATATTAAATATTCTTATATACATATAGTTTATAGTATATATTTATATTTTTTTTTAATAAAAATCATATATTTTATTTCATTTTATTATTATATAATAATTAATATATATATATATATATTTCCAAGAGAGAGTAGACAAATTATTAATTTAATTATAGATACCAAAGGACGTAGTAATTCACAAATTTGTTGTTAGGTTGGAGAAAGGAGAAATTATATAGTTTTTGAAATTTGATCTTTTTTAAATCATTAAAAAGTTTTATTTTCTTTAAAATATATATAAAATATTAATTCAAAGAGAGGAATGGGGTGGGGAAAATCAGGAGGGAGAACTCATCTCTACGTCCATGGAATCTTACTTTTGAAAAAAACTAGAAAAAATAAATAAGGAACATTTTAGTTTCGTAAAAGAACATTGATGTTTTATGAACATCGTTATTGATATTATTAAATTTCTGGTTTAATACTTCTTTAATTTATATTTATATTAACTAGAAGTTCATATCTTCTTAACTATTTATTTATTAATTATCATATATATATATATATATATATCGTCGGTTTGGAAGAAGACCGTCACAACTCAAAAATTATCTTAGTGAGATTTTTATATAAAACTATTAATTATTGTCAATAGAAATTTTGAAATGCCTTTCCTGAAAATCTATTAATTTTTAGTTATGACAGTTTTCTTCCAAACCGAAGATATATTGACAATAAGTAATAGTTTTATATAAAAATCTCACTAAGATAATTTTTGAGTTGTGACTGTCTTCTTCCAAACCGACGATTTATATTTTATTTAATGATAATTTTATTTTTACTCTATTTCTCTCTCTTTCTTGCTCTCTCACAGATATATATATATATAAGAATATTTATTTTAATAGTAAAATATAGAAACAAAAATATATAAACATATTAAAAGATGTGAATAAATTTTTTTTTTAAAAAAGGACTATCTCTATTTATATTTTAATATTAATTATTATATTATTATATTAAAATAAAAGGTTTAAAAAGAAGTGCGGATTCGTAGGTTCTTTTATTTATTTTTATTTTATTTTTTTATCAGACATGATTGGGCTTGTTTTTTTTTTCTTTTTTAAGTCACTATTATAAAAAAACATAATATATTGTTTACATATATAAATTAAAAAACAAAAACTACTAATCTAATTTAAAAAGCAATAAAGTTAAATATTGTATGTTTTAAATTGTAAAATTATAAAAAAAAAGAAAAATCTTTCTAATGATTCTAAACTTTTGTGTAATATATTAATCAATTTTTTAATTATTTATTCGTTTTATTATTTAGATAATTTTATTAATAATAAGTTTCAATGGAGTTTTTCTAAGAGATTCGTTTATATATCACAAACTTTGCATTTGATTTTTGTGAAAAAAATATATAAATATATATATGTGTAATAGTAAATTATATATTTCACCTTTTTTCCAAAATTATGAGAGAATATAATAAAAAATATTTTTAGTATAATTAATTAATTAATTAATATATATAATATATATATATATATATATATATATATTAAAAAGCTTAATATAAGCTAAATCTTTTATTAATTAATTGATCAATTTAAAAATGATTCTTTAATTTTTTTTTTCATTTTATTTTTGTTCATTAATCCACGTGACAAATGCAAAGATGATTTACTTATTTATTGATGTTTTTGAGTATTTTTAGCCACAAGGGCTTCTAGAAGTCGTAATCGGGCTTTTGCTTGTTTATAAGCTTGATAGATATGCTCAAGTGGGAGACGATCTTCTCGTTGTAATTTTTTACCAGTACGTCCTGTAATCTCCTCTTCAAAATCACGCAATTGACGGCGCAAACGTCGTTTTTCTTCACGTCCTGCACGATGTTCAGCCAGCAGTTCCGTCCTATCAAAATAAATAAATAAATAAATATAACTATCAAATAAATCTAAAAATTAAAAAAGTAAAATTTTAAAATAAAATATGAAGAATTTATATCTATACATATATATACGTTAAATATATATTTATCAATTAACTTTTAAAAGAAAGACTTGCTATTTATTTATTTTTTTCTTATAATAACTAATTAATAATTAATAAATAATACTCACAAAGGAAGTGCATGTAATTTTTCTGAAGGTTCCATGCCACTATTATTTATTGATATAGCAGTTGCGTTTTCTATCTCATTAGCCTGTTCATCATTAATACATTTTTCATTTAATTTTTCTTCAGGAGAATTATCTCCTGTTGGTGTGACAGCTGGTGGTGGGGGTGGCGATGTACTAGTAAATTCCATTGCTTCGTGCTCTAGAATCGTTGCCAATTCAGAAATACTATCCTTCATTTTTGACTAAAAAAATATAAATATATTTTTAATATTTATTTTAATAGGAATAATGTGACAAATAATTTATTTTATTTTATTAAATGAATGAATTGAATTAAATGTAATTTTTTTTTTATAAAAGTCAAAATCAAAATAAAAAAATATATTTAAAATATCCCATGTAAATTTTGTTCAAATTTTTTGTATTTATAACAATTTATATATTTTCAATAATGACTTTATCAATATAAAAAAGTATTCTTCTTTAGTTACTTCATTTTTCAATCTCACCATTGAATACAATATGAATAAACCCATACACATCTTAAAACAAAAATTATATATTATAATATAATAATATTATGAAAATTCAATAAATTAACATTTAATCAATACAAATGGATGTGATAGAATGGGTGGATTGTTATGAGATTTACATTTGCAAATGAAGGTTTCAAAAACGAATAAAAGCAGGACATGTATTACGTTCAAAATTAAAATAATAGGTATGTCTAATAACAGCTGATTGTTTTGCATTCGATTGGATACTTACAGGTCCTTGGCGTGCAATCATTCTTTTCAGGGATCGATAACGATCATAAAGTGGCCGAACAAGATCTCTGGCCGTTTTTACAGTAGGTCGTCCATGGATTGATTCAAGAAAAAGAAGTGCCTTCTGTACAGAAACTTTCTCATCGATCACTTGCTGACGATTAAGCTGTTCGAGGGACTCAGGCCGACCAGTTTGCGTTCTTTTGTCAGACAAATGCTATACGGAAAGTTTTTTTATTTTTTTATTATTATTAAATAGTTAGAAAAAATTTCAATTTTTAATAAAAGTAAGATAAAATAATAACTAAATAAATAAACATGAAAAAACTTTGAGTCTATTTAAAAAAAAATTTATAGCAAACCTCAAAAAAATAATAAATATATTCCTATAGATAGTGTATATCTATAACTAAATCTATGACACTACTGAACTCAAAAGTCCTTGGCCGCAATCTACGATATTTCTGCAAATGATTTATCCTGAGCCACCTCTCTCCACCCAATATAATCTAATTTCCATCAAATTCCGATTTAATATTATCTTGTCACGCATTTTCTTCACTGAGTTGGGTTAACAATTGGTTTTTCCCAAAAAATCTATTTACCAAACATATTTTGGGTAATGTAAGCAGGATACCATAGATATCAAATAAAAGGTGATATTATAAGCTATATTTCTTAATTAAATATTGATATTATTGAGTCGAAAATTGAATATGAATTTTTAAAATAAATGAGTGTATTAAAGGGATTTACCTAAATTTAAAATGGAAACATATATAAACCATTAAATACATCAAAGTAAAAAATTAAAAACGTTCAAATCTAGATTCTACATAAATTGTATATACGTAATTTATATTACATTACATATTCATTTTATGGTAACATTTATGGGAAAAATGAAAGATAAAAGGGAACAAATATATTGTAAAATAAATAAATAAATACCTTTTCAATTTCTGTAACTGTTTGTTCAATTGTATTCTTGCTTCGTGTATTTGAATGGCTTGAATCTTTTTGTAAAACACTTTGAGGTTCGTCTTTTAAAACTAAAATAATAAAGAAAATGAATTATAATATATTTAATTGAACACAATAAATTGAAAATAAATAAAGAAAAAACGGTTAACTTACTTTTCAATTCACGACGTAGTTTAGCTAATTCTAAACAAACTTTCTTCACTTCTTTATTTTCAAATTTATCCAAATGCGATGGTCTATAGCCATTATCTTTTTCAAAATCCTCTTCATATAATTTTAATTTCTTTTTTAATCTTTAAATAAAAATAATTAAATATAAATATATATTTATAATTATATATGTTTTTGTTTCATGTTTATTTTTGTTTAAAATGTTTTGTTTATGTATATAAATTTACTTTATATAAATATATAGATATATATATATGATAAATACAATTTAATAATTATATTTTATGATCTTACTAAGTAAATATTAAGTTATGTTAAATTCAATAAAAATATCTTTAATATTTAAAATAATATTTGTTAGAACATTAATATACCCATATAATAAACAAAAGACATAAAATAAATATTTAAATTTTGATTTTATTATACAGATATTTTTAATACAATTATATAAATTTATAAAATAGTAAAGAAAATCTAGAAATTTTGTTGAAAAATTATAATTTGTTAATTTGTGATTTGAAATTATTAATAAATTAATATTTTAAATCCAAAGAAACAATAAACGAGTGAAAATTTTCTCCTATATTTCATTTTTTTTAAATAATGTAAAAAGATAAAAAAAAATTGACCACTTACAAAACCATTTGTTTATTACAATTAGCCAGTCTCGCTTCTGCTTCTGGTCCATGTGCTCGTCCCCTTGCATGTTCATGTGGTGGGGATGGCGGAATCGATGGATCCAAATATATATGCCGAGTCCAAATAACTGAATTTCTTGGTGAAAGAAGTGCTTGACTACTTGGTACTGGTTCATTCTAATTAAAAAGAATATTAAAATAAATAAGTAAATTCGAATTTTAAAAATAAATACTTGATTATTATATTATATATATATTATTTACTTGTTCTTGTTCAGCTCTTGAATGGTTCCATTTTGAGGATTGACTTGTTAATGGCTCAGAAGAGTCCACTTGTTCATGAAGAGTGGATAAATCCAAGGGTGGTGTACTGGGACTTGCTGCAGGTGATGGGGACCGATCTCTGATTTCCTTGAAAATTAAAAAAATTGAAAATTTAAAAAATATGAAATTGTTATATATAAAACTACTAATTTAATGAATCGTCACCTTTTTTTTCAAATATATATATATATTGTATACATGATGTTTTTTTTCTTATTTATAAATCTTATCTGTATGATTCGATAAACATGAGACGAGGGTTTGAACCTCGCCAAATTCATTAATTAATAAATTAATATTAATATTAATCTAAATAAAGTTTAAAAATTGATAATTAAATGTAAATTTTATTGACTTCACTCTAGAAAAAAGAGAAATTGTCCTCTACTGTTTTTTTTTAAATATAATTAAAATTGATCTGAAAGACGAAACTAAATATTTAGTTTTTACATCACGATAGAGTAAACAAATAGACGTTCTCATCTGAGATAAGTATTTAGAAAACTCGACTGAGACTTTTCAGTCGTCATGAAAATAAAATTTTAAACATCAAAAATCATTATTTTTCTAATTTATTTTTTTATCCACCTTTGTAATCCAACATATCAATTAATTATAGATTAATCTTTATCATAGTAAATAGTAAATAAATATTAATATATATAGAATAAAATTACTTCTTGGTGTAATTGAAGAAAACCATGTTTGCTTTTATTATGTGAACTTGAATCCTCAGATGAGGTTGAAGTTGAACTGGAAACTGGTGTTAGCTGCTGCACCTGTCCAGACCCCAAATCATCCTCGACATCTTCATTTTCCTATAAATATATTAATCAAGGATTAATATATGTGTAACTATACTAGTAAATTAAATAATATTATATAGTAGAACCTCGATAAGTTAAAGTCAAAGGGAAACACAAAATATTTTAAGTTATAGAGGTTTTAAGATATCAAGGGTCTATGTTAGGAATAGGTTAATAATGTTCATCTAACATCAAAAGATCTTCTTACGTATTTTATTATTAGTTTTATAATAATAATAGGGAAAGGATTATGAAAGAACAGAGACCACAATTTTTTGGGAGGAAAATCATCTTAATGAGAAATATACTGTGAACTGATTTGTGATAATCTCTAAATAAAATAATTTCTTTTATTTATTAAATTAAAAGGAGAAGTAAGTTTTTTTCTCAAAATACAGTAGAACCTCGATAAGTTAAAGTCCAAGGGAAACACAAAATAATTTAAGTTATAGAGATTTTAATTTATCAAGGGTCTATGTTAGGGATAGGCGTATAGGTTAATAACATTTTTTTAAATGCTAAATCATGGCGTTTCTTAAAATTCTCTAACCAGTCATTGCTGGCTTTAAAATTTTTGATTTTCAGCGAATTAGCGAACTCTTCAGATTTTTCTTTCAGTATGGGTCCACTAACACTGATGTTTTTGTTTATGACACTCTTTGAACCACGTAAACAAACATTGTTCTAAATTAGGGAATTCGGCAATTTTTCGTCTTTTACATTGAAGAATTTCTCCTGATTCTTGATTCTTCAAGATTTCAGCTTCTGAGGGCCAATACAGTGATTACTAATTTAAGTTAACTAGGTTGCGTATTTTAAGTTATTGAGGTCTTGGGCTCTGATGGGAAGGGAACATATTTTTTTTAAGTTATAGAGATTTTTAAGTTACCAAGGTTTGAGTTATCGAGGTTCTACTGTATTATAAATTCAATATAATATAGAAAGATTTTAAATGATAAATTTTATGGTTTGTAGAATTTAAATGATAAATGATGATAAATTTCATTGGATGGAAAATAAAAAATATTTAAAAATAGACAGATTATAGATTATATGTTTCATTTTTCGTAATCTATAAAATTTCAGTTGTTCAATTGAAGAAATGGTCTAAGAAATGAAAAAATGATTATTAATTTAAAAGCAGTAGGGGTTGTTGACAGTTATTTTGAATGCATTTGCATTTGATTATGGAAGTCAGCTTGCTAACCTTAGATGATGACCCCGGCGTATCAGCTTGATCTGAATCGGTACTATTGGCAGATATAACAGCAGCAGCAGCAGCTTCCACAGAGGAGATAAGTGAAGTACTAGCAACATCATTCTTTCCACTAGAACTATGTTTATTGGAGCTTGATTCTTTATGACGACGACGTCTTCTAGGTAAATTACTACGACCTCTTGGTCGTGCACCACGGCATAATCTTTCTGAATGTCTTCGGCGTTCATGCTCAGAAAAATTATCTTCATCATTTCCACAAATACTCGTATTTGTGTTATTATTATGTAAACTCGCACATATTGATTCACCTCCAACTTGACATGCGGTTAGACTTGGTTGTTTCTTTTATAAAAAAAAAAATATAAAAATATATTTATAATGATGATATAAATAGGAAGAGGAAAAGATTACAAAAAAAACAAACATTTTTTTTAAAAATCACTTACATTAGAAGGGTCAATTAATTCAGTAAGAAAATTTTTCGATTTCGTAGATCTGTGTCCACTGATCACAGGACCTATTGTTCCATGATGTCGATGACTAACATGACTGTGATGATGGACTGAAATGTTATGTTGATTTTTAGCCAAAGTGAAGTCTTCGTGACTGCTCACACGACGGATGCTACTCTCATCTCGCCTACGACCACTTTCAGGTGCCTGTGGTCGTTCCTCGGAATTTGATCTAGAAAAACAATAAATGGATTAATCATTGATATAATAGAAATTAAAGATAATTTGTTATACCTAATGACTTTTCGTTCATGGCTTTGCGATTGATAATTGCCACTCTCATGTCTTTCTTTGCGTTTACGAGGAGGTTTCACTTCACTGGTGATGGTCTCCTCAGTATCAAGACAATCGTGGCCACCACAATTCTCTTTTGTGTGATTTTCCTTTGCTGGCTGAATTGATTCTTGAGTAGAAATAGCTTCAAGAGAACAACTATAAAAAAAAGATAAATAAAAATAAATATATTTTATACAAAAAAAATAAAAACTTAATTTCTAAAATCAAATAAATCAATTCTTATTTGAATTAATTATCATAAATTATATTGGTTTAAAAAATTCTTAAAATGGGGTAATTTTTTTGGGTTTGATTAATTTTTACTATCTCGCCAAATTAGAGGAAAAAAGTTGCAATCACGAAAATTTTCGATGTCGAGATTTTGATGTTTTTATACGTTTTGAAGGTTCCTGAATCATTTTCACTAAGGTTGAGAAAAATGTGTGTGTGTATGTATGTAGACAAGATTACGCAAAAACGGTTTTAGTTAGAATCATGAAATTTGGTATACGAGAATTATTCAAAATTCGTAGTTTTCTATCAACTTTTGAGAAATGTAGTTCAACCGAAAGAGGGTCATTACCTACAACGTTTTGATTTTTTTTCCTCTAAAGCGACCGTAAAAATAAAGATATATGTTCGATTATTTTTCACATGATTAAAAATTGTATAAAACTGCTATATATAGAATTTCAGCTTGATTGAATCGCTGAAAATACCAGAATTAATTTTTTAACACTGCAAATCTCACGCGCCAACACGTGACGTGGTGCAATCAACAAAGAACCAAACACGCGCTGGTTTAATAAATATTAATTATCAATTTTAATTTATAATTTAATTAATAAAATTTAATTTAAATATAATAAATGTTATTTTATCAAATTCAAATTGCGAGATAGTCGAGTGGAGACACTCCAGATTTTTTTTTATACATCTCTTTGCATAATAATGTAGATAAACTATTTGTGAGAAAGTTATTTGATTGAAAAAATTTAAAAATATGTAAAACTCTTAGGAAATTTGGATTAAATTTAATAAAATTCTAATCCAATTATAAAAGAGATATTAGAAATTTAATCAATAATGACAAACAGAAATTGATAGTTTTATTTTATTTTGATGATAAATGATAAATGATGATGATGATGATAATGATGATGAAAATTAATCAATCATCACATCTTATCTTAATTAAATTATCAAATAATAAAATGGACAAGCCGATTCATGTTTATAATGGAAATTAAATGGAAATTTCCATATCTTTCCTTTTAATTCAATCGAGGAGGATATGAATATCCTAAATGGCAATTTGAAATTCATTTGTCTAGTTTTTAATATTAATAACAAAAAAAAGGAAAAAGTCTTACATTTTCTCTTTATTTAATTAAATTATATATAAAAATAAATATTGTTATAATATTAATTCATACAAGAATATTAATAACAAATCAGAATAGTGAATGCTAAAATTTATAAAATTTAGTTTATTGTAATAATAATTGTAGGGGAAAAATACTAAAATATCAAAAAGGGAAGTATATTTTATTTTATTACACGCTTTTATTTAGCTTACACCCGTTTCCGTGCCGTCAAATCTTGTAAGGTTAATTTGACGCACTTCCCAATGTTCGAATGAGCTGAAATTTCGCATACATATGTAACTCCGATGACAATGCAATATTCTGATTCAACTTAGGTCATAGGTGACCTAGGAGGTATTATATTTATCAATTAGTAATTACATATTGCAGAATATTGAAAAATAGTAATTAAATATTAATATAAAATTAATTTAAATCATGTTTAATTATTTTGTAAAAATATTTTTTAATTTAAATGAATATCAATTAAAGTAATGGCGAGATTGTTTTTGAAAAGATATATGTATATATAAACCAATAATCTAATAATAATAATAATAAAAATAATAATCAGCCCCCTATACCACCGATTTGATTTGATTAGTATTTTGAGGTGAAGGATCGACTTGAATTAGATTCTTTCAACATTCCCACTATAACTTCAAATAAAAAACCGGGCGAAATTTCTATCAAGACTAAAAATTAGGAAATAAAAAAAATAAAAAAAAAAAACTTTTTAAAAACACGCTTTTATTTAAATGTACTAAAAGGAGAAAATAATTTCTCCACACACACCACAATTTCCTTATAATTAATCATATCTAAAAAATGAAAGCGTGGCCACCAAACATGCAGGGAAAAACGTAAATTCTACTTCAAATAGACATAGTTGTCAATTATAGTAGAAAAAGAAAAAAAACAGAAAGGATTGTGGATATACAATGAAATGTCCTTCGTATTCTTTTCCTTTCTCTGCATATTTGGCGTCCACGCTTTCATTTTTTTAGATATGATTAATTGTAAGGAAATTGTGGTGTGTGTGGAGAAATTATTTTCTCTTTTTTAGTGCATTTAAATAAAAGCGTGTTTTTAAAAAGTTATTTTTTATATATTTTTTTTTATTTTTATTAATTGATAAATATATATCTAATAATAAATTTATAATTGTAAATTACCAATTCAATTGGACTTATTCTTGCATCACCATATCTATTTTCTCTTTAAATATGAATGGTAAAGATTAATTGATTTTTATTGAACTTTAACAATTTGCAGTCTGGACATCATATAAAATAACAAACAAGTAATAAGTAATAATGAATTTAAATAAGTTTTTAATGTATATAATACATATTATATTAACCTTGAATTTATTATATTTATGGATCATGTAATGAATAAATAAATAACATTTGTATTGACAATTGATTTTCAATGTCGTTTAGCGAAATCCAATTTCGTTCATTCAACCTAATAAATAATAATATTACAATTAAATTTGACATTTTATAATAATACTGTTATTTATATTGTAATTAAAATGTTGACTTTTTTGACCTTGAATTGTGTGGGTGGAATTAGAAAGACAAGATAGATCAGTGATTAGATATTAGTCATTTAAAAAAAATAGGAAGGTAAAAACGGAAGTGTAATAAGATGTCATTGGGATAAAACTTTCAAAATAAAATTGTATAATAAAGAGAAAGATAGATATACGAGGTTTGTTCAAAAGAAAAGGTGAATTTTGAATTATTTCAAAAAATATTTATTTATTCATCAATATCCAATTTGGCCCCTTCAAAGCAATTCCTCTCAGATATAATGCAGTTATGCCAGCGCTTCTTCTAATCGTCGAAGCTCTTTTGAAATGCGCTTTTCGGTATGGCCATCATCTCGTTCTCCGATTCCGACTTTTCTCATCAATTGTAGCAAAATGCTTTCCTTTCATTAGAATCTTCAGTTTTGGGAATAGGAAAAAGTTGCAGGGAGCCAAATCTGGTGAATACGGTGTTTGTTTGAGGCATGATTACGGTGTTGTTTTTGGCCAAAAAATAACGAACTAGCAATGATGTGTGAGCTGATGCAGATGATGCAGAATCCATTATTTGTTTTTCCACAATTCAGATCGTTTGAGCCGTATTGCTTCACGCAAACGTTGCATTACATCCTTGTAGTATTCCTTATTAACAGCACGACGTGTTGGCAAGAACTCATGATGCATCACGCCATTGCAATCGAATAAACAGTGAGCACAACCTTCACATTGGATCGAACTTGGAGTGTTTTTTTTAAAGCGCTTGTACCACTTATAAACAATTTTTTGAAACAAAGTAGACTCGCCGAATGCCACAGTCAACATTTTAAGTACGTTGGAGCACTTTATTCCATTTTGAACGCAAAATTTAATAGAGATCCTTTAAAAAATCAAAGAATTACACAAAAACGAGACTAATTTTTTCAGTTGTCAAAAACAAAATACTAATGGCTAATAATGTTAACATATGAGAAACAAAAAAAATTCCATAATCAAATGTACACAGAACGCGAAAATTCAAAATTCACCTTTTCTTTTGAACAGACTTCATACACTGTTTTCAAATTAGAATCGTCACGAATGGGCTTTAAATCTACAAAAATTTTCTAAGATTTTTAAAATTGAAAATATCTAATTAGAGATTATAGAAAGACCTTTATTTGAAATAATTTTCAAAAATTAGATTGAAATTTTACTTAAAAATAAATAATATTAGTAAAAAATTCATTTGCACATTATTCCTTTAAAAATCTCTCAAATACAAAAACTTTTTATTAATTTTCATAAAGTTAAAAACATTACTTAAATAAATTGTACAAATTTAATTAATAAATATTAACAAATATCATTAAATTTCCAAATAAAACATTATTATGATTCAAGATGGTTTTAATATATATGATCTAGTTTATGTAAGTATATACTTATATAAGAATATAAAGGATATAAGAATGTGGAAGATAACTATGGATAGTTAAAAAAGTTAAATTCTAAACCAAGTATAAAAGTATAGATAAGTTATACGAGAGTGGGGTGAAAAGTTTCCGGCCTGACCAAGAAAAACGATGTTTTTAAATTTTTTTTTTTTATATATTTTTCAACATAATCTCCATCAACACTGATACATTTCTCATAACGGTGTTCTAATTAATTAATTTAATTAATTAATTAAATTTAATTTAAGTTTCATCAACATGCCTACAGCGCCAAATTATCTTTAGAAATGGTTTTTCGAAGCAGTTTTTGGTCAAACGTTAGCAAACGCGGCACCCACGTTGCACACAGCTTTCATATTCAAATGGTTGTGCAAAATATTTCGCACAGGTTCAGCTGACATCGTACATGTCTCAGCTATTGTGAATGTTGAAAAATAAAGCAAAAAGAAAAAGAAATTTAAAAACATCGTTTTTCTTGGTCAGGCCGGAAACTTTTCACCCCATCCTCATATAAAAGATATACAGATTTTTTATAGTAAGTCAGGTGCAAATAATTATAATAATAATGGAATTGGAAAAAGAAAAGATAGATAGAGAGAAAGAATGCAAGAGATAAATAAATTATGAAATATTCGATCATTGTATATTTAAATGAATTTGATAATATAATATGTTATGATGACAGATAAACAACCAAACAATCACCTGTTGAAAATCAATTTTATAATTGATAAAGCAATCAATCAATAGATAAATATATTATACTAGTTTCAAAATAAGAATATATATATATATACTCGTAGTGAGTTAAATGTTTAAATTCCAAAGTGCAAGTTTAACACCATTCATGTTTCGACTTGCACTCTGTGTATGTTCAAAATTTATTCTTTAAATTATCGTGAGATTAAATAAAAATAATGTCCTTCTTTTTTTATTATTAGGATAATTATTATATAATTATTATTATTTTAAATAGATGGTTGTCCTATTTAATTAAACAGAAATAAAATAGAACATGCCTTATTTTGGATCAATTAGATCAGAGGTTCCCAAACTTTTTTGTGTTGTAGACCCCTTGACATTTTTTTCGGTTTTGGGTGGACCCCTACTTACTTGATACTTATTGTTCGTAATTTCCTAACCTTAGTGAAGTTTAGTGAAAAAATCTGGAGTGTCTCCACTCGACTATCTCGCAAATTTGAATTGGATTAAATAACATATATTAATTTAAATTAAATTAAATTAAATTAATTAAATTATGAATTAAAATTAATAAATAATATTTATTAAATCAGCGCATGTTTGGCTCTTTGTTGATGGCACCACGTCACGTGTTGGCGCGTGAGATTTGCAGTGTTAAAAAATTAATTCTGGTACTTTCAGCGATTCAATCAAGCTGAAATTCTATATATAGCAGTTTTATACAATTATTAATCATGTGAAAAATTATCAAACATATATCTTTATTTTTACGGTCACTTTAGAAGAAAAAATCAAAACGTTGTAGGTAATGACCCTCTTCCGGTTGAGCTACATTTCTCAAAAGTTGATAGAAAAATATGAATTTTGAATAATGCCCATGTACCAAATTGCATCATTCTAGCTCAAACCATTTTTGCGTAATCTTGGTTACATACATACACATACACACAGACATTTTTCTCAACCTTAGTGAATGATTCAGGAACCTTCAAAACGTATAAAAACATCAAAGTCTCAACATCGAAAATTTTCGTGATCGCAATACTATCTCTGGCGAGATAAAAAACACTTGTTAAGTTTTATACATGTATTAATTGAATTTAAATTAAAACTACTTAAAATAAAATTTTGTATGTGTGATATAAAATAAACGTAACATAAAATAAACATTAAATAAACTAAGCAATAAGTAAATCGATTTAGTGGAAAGGATGAACCTGATGCTTTAATAATAAATTATCACCATTTGGCGTTAATTTTATAATTTTTAATCTTAAATGTCCTCGGCTAATGATGTTCAGTCTGTTTTTTGAGTGATAAACTACCAGTTTATATTTTCTTAGCATTTTCCATTTCAAGATCTAGGAAACGAATAATTGGTCTCCTATTGGTATTTATAGAATGACGAATTGAACAAGTCGGTGCAAGTTTGCGAAGCTATGCGACAAAAATTGAAAAGAATTTTTACTGCTGGTATGCTTGTAACAAGATGACACTGGTATATCATTATGTGCAGGTTTTTACAAGTTCAAAATGTATTGCGACCACAAAGCGAATTCCTACATGAGAGATTCTCAACCGGCACACTTTTAACGGTTTAAAAATTTGGTGGCACACAAAGAAAAAGATAAGTGTAAAAGTTTACCATAAGGGAAAAAAGTGGTCCCAAAAATGGTTTTTGAAAAAAATTTATGAAAAAGTCGGAAATGTTTAAGAGCCTCTTTACATTTGTAATAATTTGGCGGCACATTTTGATAATTTCGCAGCACACAAAAGTGCCACGGCACAGCGGTTGAGAATCACTGGCCTACAAACTACTACTTACACAATTTTATAAACATATATAATACATTTTTTACTTCATAGGTACTTGTATAAATAATATATATGTCTTTAAATTATAAGATAGTATAATGTATGTAAATAGAATGTACGTTGACATTCAATGATAAATAATATTATAATGATAAATAATATTTTAATTTAATATTACTATTCCGAGTGATCTTCAATTCAATAATTATGAATAAAAAAGGGCAAATGGAGAAAAAAAAACATTTTAAATTTAATTTTTCTTAACGTCTTGCAATGTTTTTACTATCTCGCCAGAGATAGTATTGCGAACATGAAAATTTTCGATGTCGAGATTTTGATGTTTTGATACGTTTTGAAGGTTCCTGAATCATTTTCACTAAGGTTGAGAAAAATGTCTGTGTGTGTGTATGTGTATGTGTGTATGTAGACAAGATTACGCAAAAGCGGTTTGAGCTAGAATAATGAAATTTGGTACATGGGCATTATTCAAAATTCATAGTTTTCTATCAACTTTTGAGAGGGTTATTACTTACAACGTTTTGATTTTTTTTTCCTTTAAAGTGACCGTAAAAATAAAGATATATGTTTGATAATTTTTCACATGATTAAAAATTGTATAAAACTGCTATATATACAATTTCATCTTGATGAAAGTACCGGAATTAATTTTTTAAGACTGCAAATCAAGCGCTAACACGTGACGTGGTGACATCAACAAAGAGCAAAACATGCGCTGATTTAATAAATATTATTTTATAATTTATAATTAATTAAATTTAATTTAAATAAAATATATATTAAATCCAATTTAAATTTGCGAGATAGTCGAGTGGAGACACTCCAACTTTTTTATTTGTGGAGTCAACTTTAAATTATCAAAAAACAAAAAAAACGTTTAATATAAAAAAATTAATATTTAGTTTCTCTCAATGAAACAAATATATAATTGTATAATATAAATCTTGATTTAATAATAATGACAAATGGTAAAATATGGTGTGATGTTCATCAATCGATTAACATTATCCTAATTGACTTTTTAATATATATATATATATATATTATATTATATATAATATTATAATCAGATTAAAAGTTAAAACTTTAGTAAAAGCTATCGTAATTTCAATCATATAAAGGATATCCTTATAAATTTTCATAAAAATGATTATAATCTCTTTAAAGAATTATTAATCATTCTTTTTCAAATAATTTCCATTGCATAATATTCTAAACATTTTACATGTAAGAAAAATTGCTAAGTTTGTTTAATAAATGCTCATTCAAACAAATAACTTGTTAATAAGGGATATATATAAATAAATAAATAAATTAGATGAATTTTTGCATTATGAATTTTATGTAAAAAATAATTATTATTTTCAAATAAAAATGAATTCATCATTAAGTGTTTTAATTTGTATTTATAGTTTATTTATTTAGTATTTCTATTCTAACTTATACTATAGATATAAAATTACTATTATAGGTATATTATTAAACTATCATAAACTTTAATCAATTATTATTAATTTTAAAAAATTTAAAAGAGAATAATATTAATTTTATTATATAGATACATGTTATTATTTATTATTAGGGATTAAAATCTTTTGTATATTTTTTATTTTTATTTATTTATTAAATTAATATTTTTTTTTTAATAATTAATAAAAAAAAGTGGGTAAATTTAATAATTTTTTTCTTGGAAGTTAATTTACCTTCCGTATTATGATGATTAATAAGAAAACTGTTCCGTTTTAATTAATAAAAAAAAATATATACCTAGATATATATTAATCAATATTTTTCACCTTGAAGATTTTTTTTTTATGCTAAATTTTTCATTCAAATAATAACGCTCATTGAATTTGACTTTGAAGAGAAAGAGTAGAAGGGGTAAGGTGAAAATTGAGTAGAAATTAAAGTATAATTTACAACTCTCCAGTTGATATTAAATGAGGAATAAATGTATTTTCCAAGTTTTCTTGAATATTTTTTCAAAAAATTATATGGTATAAATATTATAATATTTTTTCAAAAAATTATATGGTATAAATATTATAATATTTTTTCAATAAATTATATATATAGCTCGCAACAAAATTTAATTTAATTTAAGAAAACTGATCAATTTAGAGAGAAATTTAAATAAACAATTTTTATCATCACATTCCTATTGGAAATTAATTAACCTAATTAATTAATTACCTCATATTTTTTGTATTTTTAAAACTTTTAATAGTCATAATCCATTCATTCCTTAAACATTTCAAATAAACTCGTAGAAAAAAAAGAAGAAGTTAAATGATTAATATAGCTAGAAAATCTCCTGATGTTTTAAATAAAAATTAGTGATCTAATACACTTCCCCCTCCAATCGCCACGCCCACCTTGTTGTTACTGATAATACCTTTTTAACCAACCAGTGTTATTTTAATGATTTCCTAATTAGAGAATTACTGAAATTATCTGTCTTAATTTATATTGAAAAAAAATAAATGATTAAATTCTTTATTTAAAAAATATTATCGCTTTATTCTATTTTCTATTAAAATATTAAATAAACAAATAGCTTTAATTAATCCCATTTATTTAAAATAAATAAAATCTAAGTTTTTCTCATATCACACACCTACAGACACACACACACACACACACACACGCCAACATGTGATAATTTAAAATAATTTTTAGATATAGTTATCTATTTATTTATTTACATATTTTATCAATTTTTTATTTATTTATTTTATTGAGAGAGGTCAGAAATGAATTATATTCTTTAATGTATAAAAAGAAATTAAAAAAAAAAAATGATTTAATGTGGAATTATAATAAAAATAGAGAAGAGGATAATATGTAGATTTAATACTATTAATAATACATAAACAAATTTTGGTGGTTTTTCATAAATTTAAAAATAATGAATTTGTACTTTTTGTTTTATATAAAAGTAACTTTAACAAATTTGATGAAATCTTTATTTATTTATTTTCTCTATTACGCATCAAATAAAATAAATGTTATTTAAACGTTTCATATCTGATTAATAATTTAACAGACTTGTTTTCTTATCACTTGTGTTTTTGTATTTCAAGGTGAAGGAGAGGTTATTTAAGAAAAAAAAAAGTTAAGGGCAATATGCCAGACACATCACTTTTTGGTCTTGAAAACATTAGAAGGCTTTATTTTTATTTATATATATATAAATTAAAATTCATAGTTAATATTTTTTGTAAACTTTAATATTAGAATTAAACTTTTTAAAAAAAAAGAAAGAAATTTCTGTGAAATGTGAAAATGCTTAAATCATATTAACTATCATCATCAGATTTTATATTTTTGATATTATTTTATTCTAAAAAAAAATATATACTTAAATGAATCAATTTAAAAAAAAAATAATAAAATAAATATTTTTTAAATTCTCAATGAATGGAAAGAGAGAAGGAGGGGAGAAAATTAATAAAATTATACGAGATAAATGAAAAAGTCCTTAAGACATTTTCTTTCATGGAATTCTAACAGATGAGCTTAATTTTCATTCTTAATATTAAATTAAAACTGACCTAGTTTAAACAAACCAAAAAAAACAAAACAAAACAATATTAATAAATAAAGATAAAAAAAAATGTCATCAAAATTAAATAAAAAAATTACTTAATTTTATTTTTGTTAAAATATTATAAGTAATTTTTTTTTTTTTTTTTTTTTTTTTTTTTTTTGGAAAACGCTTTTAGATAAAACATAAAAAAATAAGTTTTTGTTCATAAATAAGTTAAAAATGGTTTAAATTTTCTAATGAATTTTTCTTAGAATTTAAAATTTTTACATAAAGCATAATAAAGTTGGTTTTCTGTAGTGGCACTGAACCTAAATTAACTTTCCCCTATAACAACATCCATAATATAATTATGTTATGGAATCCACAGAGATAAAGCAATTTTTCATTATTCATATAATTTCGTCCATTATAGTTTAATTTTTAGCTTCATAAGTTAATTTGTGTGTATATCCAATTTTCGTTGATCTATAATAAAGTTTATGTATATTTATTTTTTTATTTTTTTGGGATATAGAAATTATTTTTTCCAACTTGTTCTACTAATCAAAGGATAGTCTAAAATAGATTAAAGTATATAGACAATAGAAAGTTGCTTGAAATTGAGCCCAAATCAATTGAAAATACTTTTAAAAAGAATTACATTTTGCAAATTGTAATTGAAGAAAATAATAATAATAATAATAATAATGATAATAAAATTTTCTTCTTATTACTATCTCGCTAGAGTAAGTATTGCGATCACGAAAATTTTCGATGTTGAGATTTTGATGTTTTTATACGTTTAGAAGGTTCCTGAATCATTTTCACTAAGGTTGAGAAAAATGTATGTGTGTATGTATGTAGACAAGATTACGCAAAAACGGTTTTAGTTAGAATCATGAAATTTGGTATACGAGAATTATTCAAAATTCGTAGTTTTCTATCATCTTTTGAGAAATGTAGTTCAACCGGAAGAGGGTCATTACCTACAAAGTTTTGATTTTTTCTTCTAAAGTGACCGTAAAAATAAAGATATATATTTGATAATTTTTCACATGATTAATAATTGTATAAAACTGCTATATATAGAATTTCAGCTTGATTGAATCGCTGAAAGTACCAGAATTAATTTTTTAACACTGCAATTCTCACGCGCCAACACGTGACGTGGTGCAATCAACCAAAAGCCAAACATGCGATGATTTAATAAATAGTATTTATTAATTTTAATTTATAATTAATTCAATTTAATTTAAATATAATATATTATGTTATTTAATCCAATTCAAATTGCGAGATAGTCGAGTGGAGACACTCTAGCTAATTTTTAATTAATAATGTATCTATTTAAAAATTTATTCATTTTCATACTATGAAAAATTTTAATTTTAGATAATGATTTTTTGATTTATGTAGTTTTTAGTTTATTCAAGAAAGAAAGAACACAATATCTATAGTTATAGTTTTTGCTTTTTATAAATATCCAATATTTTCATTTTATCAAATTTTACCTCTTATTCAAGATAAATAAATTATTATATAATATATTATAAATAAATTTTATTTATATGCGGTAATTTTTTCATTAAAATTAAAAAAAAAATCATAAAAAGGAAAATAAATGGTATAACATGAATCATTTTTCTTTTTAATTATAATATTTCAAAAGTTCTATAATATCTATTTAAAAGAATTCCAGTATTTTAATGTTTTTTATTAAAATGTCTTTAAATACTCTCTAATTAGTATTTGATTTGATAAGGCAATAATCCAATCCATAAACAATAAATTTTTGGTTTTGGTTTTTTTTTTTTTGATATTTCCGTATCTTATAAATTAATCATTAATTTTATTCATCATATTAGATTTTATTAATAATCTATTTTTTACTTTACTTATTATTATTATTATTATTTGGAGCATAAAACATCTCAGTTACAAATGCCATTTATGCCATAAGGAAATAATTCTAGTAATTATTAATTTAATTTTTCGAGAGAATTGAACCTTCTTCGCCGGGGCACAGCCAGGTAAAAATTAATAAATTGTACTCTTCCCAGCAAAATACAAAGAAACTGTTTTCCTCTGAATTACAGAAAATCAGAATATATCGATATTTGATTAATAAATTATATATCAGATAAGGAGACAATATTTAAAATCTATATTATGAGACTGTAAAGGGGACTAAGCACCACTAGAATTATGATTAATATAATATCAACTAATATAAAACATATTTTCCTACTTAGTTATATATGGACATATTTAGTAAATATAAATATATCTAAATTCTATAAATAAACATTTTCAGAGTAGTAATTTTCACGATTCGTCAAATTTAAATAAAAATAAGATAAAATAAGAATTATTTAGTCTGATAAAATTTATTTAACACTGTTAAACTGTTAAACTTTAGTACATTTACCTTTACATTTTGGTACACTTTTTAAAATTTTTCATTTTAGCTGCCAGACCATAGTGAAGCTACTTTCAGAGTATTTGAAAAAAAAAAAAAAAAATATTTTAGCAATTAATATGTGTATGTGTTCAGACTGCCTGTTCAGCTTGTTAAACAATAATTAAAAAAGTTATAAAAGCGAAATTTTATATTCAATTTCTAGAAAAATCTTATAATAAGTTTTTTGTTGATATTGAATAAACAGAACTGATTTACTACTTTAATGATTTTTCTAGAAATGTTTTAAAATTCAATTTTCATTAAAATTATTAAGAATTTTTAAATATTCATATTCTATTGATTATATATCAATAATTTAAAATATAATTTCCCATATACTATTCTTTGATTTATTTAAATATATTATTATTATTGATAGTAATAAAATAAATAAATAAAAAATAAATAGGAAAATACTGATAACAAGGATAAGAAGAGAGTGGAACAAAAAAAATTAGAATTTTCCATAACAGAGTGTTATATAGTAAATAATATTTTGGTGAACTCATCTTTCTTTGGCCCTTCGCAGAATCCTATTTTCAAATACTCTCAATCTACTCTCGTCTTCTAAGGTCATAGACCATGCCTCACACTAATACAACGGGCAAAATAATTGTTTTATATATTCAAAATATAATAAAATTAATATTATTAATTATTTAATTTTCTTTAAATTAAAGAAAATTATATTTTTAAAAATCTCCAAAAGTCTTAAAGGATGTGATGTTCTACCACCATTTTATTATTATAATATTTGAAAAATTGTTAATTTTTTTGCTAAGAGAAAAATAAAAATATTTTTATATTCAATGGAAGTTGTCCAACTATCATAAATTATATAGATCAAAAAAAAAAATAATTATAAATTAGTAGTTGGGGTTAATTATCAGTTAAATTATTTTAAGATATTTGTAAATAAAGTGGGAGAATAGGATAATTGTGTATTTTTCATAAATCTTTTTATAATTGAAATCATCATATAAGAATCAAGAGGCGCATCTCCTATTCTCTCTCTATTTGAGTTATAGTTTTAAAATCTGTGAATAAAGTTAATATTAGTAGTAAGCAAACTTTTTGTTATATTTTATATTATTTTTGTAAAAATTTAAAACCAAAAGAATAAATATTTGATAAAGAAAAATTCAATTTTGTTTTGAATGAAGTGATTTGTTTGTTTTATGTTCATTATGGTAAGAAAAGAGCTTGTGATATGTGTCGATGGTAGATTTAAAATAATTATATCTGCAGAATAGAGATAAAGAGTTTCTTATTGAATGATTCCCATTGGCTGAATTTGTTTTTGTTAACGATTTTTTTTTCATATGTTGAATTTGTAATGTTGGAACAAATATAAGAGAATAAAATATTTAAAAACTTATTATATATATATATACAAAATATATGTATGTATTTTTTATTTCTTTATGTAATAATAATAAATATAATAATTTATGTAATAGTAATAATAATAAATTTCCGACAATAAATATTATCAATTAATATTATATTATATATTATAATATTTATATATTATTATTATATTTAATTAATATTTTTTTTATAAAATTAATAATTGATTAAATTAATTAATATTTATTTTCATACACTTCAAAGGAAAAGAGAACAAATGCGCTTTGATATTGTACCAAACACAGTCGTTGTTGTATAGATTTAAATTAATATAAATATATGTACTAATAATAATTTATACCTCTATTTATTATATAAAACAAAAAAAAATGATCTGTGGCTGGGCACAGAATCGACCGACGGTTTAAAAATAATTAAAACCAATATTATATATATGTATGTATGTATGTATGCATTTTTTTATTTCACCAGTTAGATTAATGCAATAAACAATTTCCGACAATGAATATAAAATTAATACTTTGTAAACTAGGACTTTCTGTTTTCGGATATACACCAAAAGTTGATGAATTGAGCATGCATTAAGTAAATCTATCAAATTTTATCAAAATCCATTGAGCCGTTCAAGCCGTTCTATAAGGACACATAATGGACAGACATCATGCTAAAGGTTAAGAAAATGCATGATTCGTGGAGATATGTAAAAATCTCCACATATGAAATTTGGTGTGAAAACAACACCTTCCCTTCGTATCGTCGGTTGGAAAAAATGAATATAAATAATTTCTATAAATTTTACTATCACGAATCCAATATTTTTTTTAATATTATATTGTAGAATATTACTATTAAAATTAATATATTATACTTTAAAGCCACTTGCAATGAGTTAAGGCGCTTGCATATTAAGCAGCCAGAGTTCATCTTATGATACACCGCTCACTTGAAAACCAAGAATTTCTGTATTTGTAAGCCTGGTGACAACTGTCTTTTCTACATTTTGATTATCGCAGCCAGTCAGCCGAGTACTTAGGCAGTGGTTTATTAAATAATATGTTTATTGAATAAGAAATAAGATATACATATAAATATAACAAAAAAAAAATAAATAATTAAATGAAAATTATAATATGATAGAGAAATAGGTAATAATTTTATTATTATTATTATTATTATTATTATTATTATTAAGTTTTTTGTTTCTTGGTTTGGTTTTACTCAATTGCAATTTGTTTGCAAAATATAAAATAATATTAAATAAATAAATAAATAAAAGTCGAGTAAAACGTTAGATTAACAGCATTGACTGGTTGTATAGACCGGTCTTATATATATCTATATATACATATATCGCTTGGACTTACCGGGCAAGAAGTGTGTTGTGATCCCCCGACAACACGCAATGTTGTTGACTGACAATAAAATGAACTCCCATCATCGATTCAAAAAAAAATAGGAATAATGTAACACAATTTAACACATCATAAGCATTCGGTAGTTCAACCAACTGTGGTAACTAATATAGTAAAAGACAAGGCTGCTCACATGGCATTATGAAGTGAGTAGTGAGTCTCCCCCTCCATCATCCCACTCTTTCATTCTCTCCCCGTGTGTTCCCCTCTAAAAAAAGAACCCCCACTCCTCATTCACTCTCTCCCTACCTTCCTTAATCTTTGAAGACAGACAAACAAACAAACGAGTGAGCATTTCTTAATCATATTATGACAATTTAGAATTCTCTATAAAGCATGTTATTCATTAATAAATAATTTTATTTTTTTTTTATTAAAGCTTTGGTGGCTGTTTTTATTTATAAGCGAATTTTGTAAATAAAACCTCCTATTGATATTTTTTATTGTAAATTTATTAAAAAAAAATTTTCGTGATCGCAATACTATCTCTGGCGAGATAGTAAAAATACACAACGTTTCGATTGCTACTTCTAGAATCGTTATCAAGCGACTGCACTGTCCGAGCGCCCAGGTTGATAAAGATTGCAGAATTAGCAATGGAAACGTTGTGTATTTTTTGTATTTTTTTTTTTTGAATAAATTTACAATAAAAAATATCAATATGTAGTTTTATTTACAAAATTCCCTTATAAATAAAAACAGCCACCAAAGCTTTAATAAAAAAATAAAAAATAAAAAAAAAACAGTCGTCAGTCGGCACTGGACGATCGGACAGTGCAGTCGCTTGATAACGATTGTAGAAGTAACAATCGAAACGTTGTGTATTTTTTGTATTTTTTTTTTTTGAATAAATTTACAATAAAAAATTCAATATGTAATTTTATTTACAAAATTCCCTTATAAATAATTTTATTTTACTAGTAAAATTTATATATAAGTATATATACATTTATATCTTTCTGATCTTGAAAATTATCACAAGATTCTTATGATATCGGCGTTTTAGATTGTTTAAGAGTTGAAGAATTGATTTGTATAATTTTTGAGAAAATAATTATTATTGTACCTTTCTTAATTTAAGTAATTAATGAGAAATTCCAATAAATATCAAAATAATATAATATTAAAAAATTGATAGTGATATTTTATTAGAAGTACAGTAGAACCTCGATAACTCAAACCTCGGTAACTTAAAAACCTCTATAACTTCAAAAAATAATATGTTCCCTTCCCATCAGAGCCAAAAACCTCAATAACTTAAAATACGCAACCTAGTTAACTTAAATTAGTAATCACTGTATTGGCCCTCAGAAACTGAAATCTTGAAGAAACAAGAATCAGGAGAAATTCTTCAATGTAAAAGACAAAAAATTTTCGAAATCCCTAATTTAGAACAAATATGTTTGTTTACGTGGTTTAAACAGTGTCATAAACAAAAACATCAGTGTTAGTGGACCCATACTGAAAGAAAAAGCTGAAGAGTTCGCTAATTCGCTGAAAATCAAAAATTTTAAAGCCAGCAATGGCTGGTTAAAGAATTTTAAGAAACGCCATGATTTAGCCTTTAAAAAAATGTTATTAACCTATACGTCTATCCCTAACATAGTCCCTTGATAACTTAAAACCTATATAACTTAAAATATTTTGTGTTTCCCTTCGACTTTAACTTATCGAGGTTCTACTGTATATCTAAGTTTGTAAAACTTTCAACTTCTCTTTGATTATTCATTTAAAATATAATATACACTAAATCTTGTTTCAAAAACAAAAATATAAATATAAAAATTTTATTATATTTATTAAAAAATTATAACTTTTGAAATATAAAATAATTGATTGAAAAGAATTTCGATTGATCATTAAAAATTAAAATAAACAAATTAATATATATGGAAATTACTAAACATTAATGATTTAATAATTTGAATATTTTATAAAATACCGAGTAGTTGCACGATGAATCAAATATTACTACCAGTAAGTAGTCCCAGGTCCATTCCTGATTCTAAAAACGCATCATCATTAAAATGTTACTCATTCTTTTGGAATAAACTTCATAAGTCATTTCTGTTTTTTTCCCCCTTTTTTGTGAATATTAATAATAAATTATTATATATTCCTTCTAAAATTCATATTAATTATATATTTATACATTTTTGAAAAATTTAATAATTTGTTTTTTGACGTATGCATAAAAAAGAAGGAAAAAGAAGATTATTGTTAAAATCATTTGTTCCCTAGCAACTTTTTTTCAAGAAGAAAATATATTGCAATTTTAAAGAATATATTAACGTTCTTTTATTCCAATCTATCCTAATTAATATATATATATATATATATAATTTTAAATTTTTTCGTATCTTTTACCACGGGGGTGTCTAAACTGCGGCCCAACACCCTTTGAGATGCGGCCCAAACTCAAATTATGAAAATATATAAATTTTTTTAATTTGGTTCTAAAAAAAAAAGTTAAAATGATTTTGGGATTAGACTTTTAAATATTTCCGACTTTTTCAAATTTTTCAATATGTTTTTTTAAAAAAAAGGTAAAATGACAATATATTTATGTGCGGCCCAGCATATATATTTTTTTTTGCATTTATTTTAGTTTTCTTTTTTATGATATCAAATAAATATATATGAATTAAATTTAAAATATTAATTTTTGTTAATCAAAATTAATAAAATAAAATAGTTTTTATTTTAAATATGTATACATATTTTAAGATTATAATTATTTATAGGGTGCATAGGTTGTTGCCTTCTTCAGAAGAGAATAATCTCTCAACAGATCTTGTTTATTCGTCACATACCAAAAATTATCAATACAATTCAAATAAACGTAAATAAACAAAAACACACATGTCCAAATTAATCTCTATATATATATATTTCCGTTCATAAACACATATATATAATATAATAAACATGTATATAATAAAGAAATGTTCAACAATTATTAGTTTAAAGATAAAAAAAAAGAGTAAATATTAATTTCATATTAGAGAAATAATTATTAATTTTAAATTAGGGAGATAATTATTAATTTTAATCAATTATAATTATTATTAATTAAATTAAAGTAAAATAATTTTATTTTCATTATTATTATTTTTATTTCTTGTAAAAAAATTTCAGTATTCATTTATATAAATGAAATATCAAAACAAAAAAAACTAATATAAATAAAAAAAATTTCTATACAATTGTAAATTTAAAATTGATATTAATATTCAAATTTTTTTTTTTTATTAAATATATACAAATCTTTAAAAACATTTCACAAATGGATAAATTTTTAATTTAATTTGTATAATATAATAATTTCTTCAATAATATTAATTGCAAAAGTAAAATTTTCAGACCTATCAGATGTTAAATATAAAATTCGGTAATGATTAATTATATT
Source organism: Labia minor (assembly GCA_963082975.1). Taxonomy (NCBI): domain Eukaryota; kingdom Metazoa; phylum Arthropoda; class Insecta; order Dermaptera; family Spongiphoridae; genus Labia; species Labia minor. The sequence goes on from OY720345.1 coordinate 12,082,338, forward strand.
TTTTATTGGGAATTTTGTTGAAAAATTTCTACCAAGATATACTAGAAAATTTTTAGTACCCTCTCATTTAAATATTTCTATATCTAACTATTGTTAATTATAAAGTGAATTAAAATCATTAAAAAAGGGTGCAATCATTATTAATATAATTTATTTATATTTATAGATAAGATTCAGAACTATTATACTATACTATAGTAAATACATACCAATAATTTTAAATTATTTATTTTAATTATTATAATTTTTACATTTTCTAACATTAAAATAAAAATAAAATTTATAACTGAAATTAATAGAATAATAAATATGATTTATCATTTTTTTTTTTAATAAAACGCAATACTTGATTAAACTAGATTTTTTAGATAATATATACATATATTTTTATCAAAATCATAATATCTATTTACAAATGCTTTCCACTTCTCTTGTTGATGAGTAGAGGTTGAAAGATATAATACAATTCTAAAAACATTATCTTTATAGAAAATAGTTTATTTTTCCTAATGAAATTGTAAAATTTGAAAAAAAAATTCGAAGAGATGAATGAAAATTTAAATTAGATATCCAATAAGGGCGAGAATCGTATAGAAACTACTAGAAGAATAAAAAGAGTAGAGGGGAGAGATCCTTTTAAGTAGTCCTAGGAGTAGGAGGGAAGGAGGAATGACCGAGATCTTTTGGGAATTTTCCTATCTGATTTTAGCCCCTCAGGCCCTTTTACAAAATTTTCCATTCATCAATAAATAAAAATGAGAAAAAGAAAACATATCAAAGATTCATCAATCAGTTTATAGTAAATTATATCATAATTTTAACTTTTTTTTGATTTGAATTAATTAATAATAATTTTTCTCTTATGTATTCATTTTAAAAATAAGGTAATTATTTACAAAACGGGAATCTCCAGGGATTTGGATGAAACTTTACCGGTGGATTCCTTGTTTAATTCCAAAGAAACTTTTTTCTTATAAATTTTTCCCGGTCTCTTCTAGTTTATTAGATAAAAATTATTAAAATTTGAATATAATTAACCCTTTAACATTCAATTTGACAGCCAAATTAATAATTGTTTAATGCATTTGAGAATTATTCACTTATTCACTAATTTCTGGGGTTTTTTTCAGTTCGGTTTGCATATAGAAAATTTATTTAATTATTTTTTTAATTTTCATATATGCAAAGCAAACTGAAAAAAAACAAACAAAACAGAAAATTAGTGGAGCCCTCTGCTGGTCAAATGCAAAAACATGGTAGATAAATAGAATGTAAATAAAAAAATAAAAAAAAAATATGGATAATTAATTGTAAGTAGGGAGAGAAGAGGGAGAGAGAGAGACAGGTATTAAAGTCGATATTGTGTGAACGATTGTACTGGTTGGATCCAGAACATTGCAGTCAAATCTACCTAATATGACATTTCCAGTACTTTATTTTTTAATTACAAGATTATTGTATAAGTAACATGTTACCTACGTGCACAATTTTAAATATTTTTAATAATACACACTGATTATATAAATTATCATAGTATAAAATTATTTTGCCGATAGAAAAATATAATTAGTATGAAAAGTAAATGAAAGAACTTACATTTTGTATTTTTCTTAAATACACCAATGAATCAATCAACAGGTGTGGAATAATCAATCATTCAATGATTTCAAAATCGCTTCTAAAAACTTTATCTAAAATTTTTATCAAACTTTGGAAGAAATAATCATTATAATAACTATATAATTATAATAAAAATTATTTGGCTAGTATTATTTAATTATATATAATTAATAATAATATTATTAATAATATAATTATGGTATTAATAATGTAGTAGTAATATGATACGTTATTTTAGATATTTTAAATCGTAAACCAATAACTTAAAATTAAACAAAAAATTGACGTTGGAAGTAAAAATATTTAAAAATGAAGATTATACAATTGAAAATTGTCATAATGACAAACTAAAAATGTAACATTGCATAAGAACAAGCTCTAATGATGGCCAACAATTTTTTTTTTAAAGACACGGTATCTAATACTTCCGGTGAAAATTCTAAAACTAATTTCAGATCAAAGGTAATTGATTTGTTTTTCTGTTCTCTTGAAAAAATAATTATTATCTAGGATTGTGGTCTTCTATAACCGCAAATGGTTTTATTTAAAATCACTTATATTTTAAAAACGAATTTAAATGAAATTATTCATTTGTTAGCCTATATATCCAAATCATTATTTTTTATATTATACATCTATAACAAAATGCCAACTTTTAGAATATAGTGTATAGAAAAGAAGCTCCTTCGTTTAAATTTTTTAAAAATTAAATAAATAATAATTTTTCCAAATTTTTTATTCGAGATTATTTGATTTTATTTGTTATTTCAATTTTTGCAAATTTTCCAAAAAATAATTACTTGCACTCAAAGGTGAAAGTATTTTTTTTTTTTTTTCTAGATATTATCTTTTAAAAAGTGTGATAGATTAGTCTCTTGAATCATTGTAATTACAATCTTTATGTTATAAATATATTTATTATTGAGACCTGTTGATTAATTTATTATTTAATTTAAGAAAGAAAAAAACAATTAAGATGATGTTTACCGAAAATAAGTAAATTTTTTTCAATAGACAATTTTTAAGTCAATGCCTTTCCTAATTAAAAGAATCCTTACTTTTTAAAAGGCAAGAAATTTAACACAATGCGATTTTTTTCATAAGTTTAGATAGATTGATTAATAAATATTAATAAGTAACGCCGCCGCTCGGTACTTTAAAAAAATTATTCCTTATGTACTATAAATATTTAAGATTAAAATTATTATTTAAAATAAATGAACGACATAATATATTAAACAATTTCAAATAATTTAAAAGAAATAAATTTAAAAAAAATAGTAATAAAACATTCAGCCCTTAAACGTACGTATTAATGAACCGAAAGATAGAAAAGTATGGCCTGTGGATATAACATATAACATAATATATATTTCGTAATTTGATTACAAAATATTATTAAAATAAATATTTTTAATTTTATTTTATTTATAATATTTTGTATTTAAGGAAGAGCTATCCGGCGTTTCCCGGTGCCATTTTTTTATTATTAAAATTCCTATTTTAAATTAAGAAAAGTTAATAAAGATGATTTTTCTCGAGGCTGAAACCAATACAGATTTATTTTTCTTTATAAAAATATGGTGTACATTTCAAAAAAAAATCTTTGGAGCAGTTTAATATCTCAAATATACAAATATATACATACATATACAATTTTTGCTAGTATATTAAGAAAAGAAAGATTAGCAAATAATAATAATAATAATAAACATAATATTTTAATGAACTTCTTTTATTTAATCTTTGAATTTATTTTTCTCATTAAGTTTTGTCCTAAAATAACTTTATGATCTGAGATGTAAGCTAATATTTTCTTCATTTTTATTGTTTCTCTCCATTCCTTCCTCTAGACACCTCCAGGTTTATTTTGAAATGGATCCAATAACTTTTAATATAAGTATATATATTCTTCTTGACTTATTTTGAAATTGATACCACTATTGTGTTTCTTAAATAATTTCAATTTAATTAATTTATATTAAATAAAAAGTAAAAGAGGGAAATTAGGAAAAATTATCAAAATGTCAAAAAGTATTACAAATGTAAAGAGACTCTTAAACATTTCCGACTTTTTTCTAAATTTTTCAATATGATTCTAAAAAAAAAGGTAAATCGTTTTTGAGACCACTTTTTTAAATATGATAAACTTTTACACTTATCTTTTTCTTTGTGTGCCGCCAAATTTTTAAACCGTTAAAAGTGTGCCGCGGTAAAATTTTTTTTTTAACATTTGAGTGGAAGTAAGCCGACATGAATTAATTTTAATTTATAAAATAAATAAGAAGTCGAAATAACAATAATCTATATGTATATTTTATAAATAATATGAGAGAAAAACTTATATCCTAAATACATATATTTATATAAATAAAATACAAAAAAAACTAAGACCTCATCCCACAAACTAAAATTTTAAATTGGAATCAAACAAAAAAATAAATAAATGAATTCCTATTTTTTAAATATCCATTTCAAATATTATTTTAGTGAATCATTTGAAATACCAAATGATTTGGTTTATTCATGCAATATTTATACTTGTGTTGTTGTTATTCAAGGTATACTTAATGCAATGCAAAAAATATCATTAAACACTAATAGAACAAATATTAAACTATTATAGAAAAGGAAAAAAAAAAACACAATTTAAAAACAAATTTCACAAAGTCCAATGTCCATCAAATGTCTCATAGTATATCTTTGTATGGTTATTGGATCTTTTGAAAAAGATTTTTTATTAGTGTTATTTTTTTTTTTTTTTCAATTTTTTGAAATTGTATTAACTTTAACCTTCAATATTGAATTAGAGAAAATAAATTGAAAAAAAATAGAAAAATTAAGGGTAATTGTTTATTCTAACCGATGTATCATCAAGGATTTGGATAAAACTTTACCAGTGGATCCCTCTTTTTTGATTCAAAACAAACTTTCCTTAAGCAGTATGTGACGGTCGCTTCTAGTTTACGAGATAAAAATTATTAAAGTTTGCATATAAATTAGTTGTGAACGAGCAGCCATTTAATAATGTTTTATATTGACTAATTCACTAATTATTAACTTATTCACTAATTTTCAGTTTTTATAAGTTCGGTTTGGATATAGGATAATTATTGAATTAATTAATTTTTTAATCTTGATTGTATCCAAACCGAACTTATAAAAACCGAAAATAGGTGAAGACCTCTGGTGGTCAAATAATTAAACATGGTAGCTAAATAGAATATTTATATGCTAACTTTAATAATATTTATCTCATAAACTAGAAACGACCGCCACCATACTGCTTAAGAAAAGTTTGTTTTGAATCAAAAGAGGAATCCACTGGCAAAGTTTTATAAAAATAAATCAAAGATCGGTTTGTCTAAACAATTACCAAATTAAGAAATAAGAATATAGGGGCGAACATTATTTTTTATTTTTTATATTAAATAATAAAGGAAATATTCATTTTTGTCCTTTAAAGGAAATTTTTCTTATTTTAAAATTTGGAAAAATTTTAAAAAATCGTATTTGGAATAGTCTTAGAAATTTTTTTTAGATTTAATTAAAAAAGAGCTGTTTGTTCATTGAAAATAATTTGAAAATCTTTACATTTAAGGACATATAAATATCCTAAAGTGCTTTAATTTTTGCATCTTAATTTTATTCTCTGACAGTTTTGAATATAATAAGAATAAAGACTTTAAATTAGTTGGGTCGATTATTATATAATTAGTTCTCATTAGTATCTTAATATATTATTATACTTAAATTATCTTTTTAAATTTAAAGATTTTAAAGATAAAAATTCATACTATTCTTGTGTTTATTTTTGTTCATTTTAATTATTATTTTTACTATCTCGCGAGAGATAGTATTGCGATCACGAAAATTATCGATGTCGAGATTTTGATGTTTTTATACGTTTTGAAGGTTCCTGAATCATTTTCACTAAGGTTGAGAAAAATGTCAGTCTGTCTGTGTGTATGACAAGATTACGTAAAAACTTTTTGAGCTAGAATCATGAAATTTGGTATACGGGCATTATTCAAACTTCGTAGTTTTCTATCAACTTTTGAGAAATGTAGCTCAACCGGAAGAGGTTCATTACCTACAACGTTTAGATTTTTTTCCCTCTAATGTGACCGTAAAAATAAAGATATATGTTTGATAGTTTTTCACATGATTAAAAATTGTATCAAACTGCTATATATAGAATTTCAGCTTGATTGAATCGCTGAAAGTACCAGAATTAATTTTTTAACACTGCCCATCTCACGCGCCAACACGTGACATGGTGCCATCAGCAACAAGCCAAACATGCGCTGGTTTGATATAATTATATTTATTAATTTTAATTTATAATTTATAATTAATTAAATTTAATTTAAATATAATATATTTTAATTAATTCAATTCAAATTTGCGAGATAGTCGAGTGGAGACACTCCAGCTTATTTTATTAATTATAATTATTTATAAAATATTCATCAGTCTGGATTGATTATCTAATTTTTTATTAAAAATACGGATAATGTTATTATATTGTCATCTATTCCCATCTGTGTCTGTCTTTAATGCACTTTTTGCAAGCAACTCAGTAGAGCTCTCTGTCGGGAGTGACCTAGATTTTCGAGGGCACCACACGGGTAATCATTTTTCTAGAAATCAATTCAAATTTTTTTTTTAATAAGAATAATACACATTTTTATAAAATATATCCAATTTATATGTCACATACTATAAAACTTCAAATTTAAATTTAATAAAATTTAAAATAATGATACATTATTGTTTTCAAAAAAATATTAATACCATATATTATTTAATAATTATATGCTTTAAAACAAAATTCATTTGAATATAACAGTGATCTATTATTAATAGATGAGCTTATATAATCAAGGTCAAATATTTTATTAGATCATCGTACAAATGATTCTTTTTTTAACAAAACCGAATATTTTTTAATAAAACAAACTCGTGTTAGGGGGTAAGTAATATGTCAATGTAAATAATATCACAAAAATTAAATTTGAATTTAAATAATTTAATTTCTTATCTAAATAAAATCATAATTTCAATAAGAATCTTTAAGAAATGTTCTATAACATTTCAATTAGATTATAAAAAATGGATTATAATTTAAAATAATAATTGCTTATTATTTTCAGAAATTGAAAAAATCACCATAGTCAGTAAAAATTAAATTTTAGATATAATTTATATATACTAATACAAATTAATTGTAATACGAGGTGAAGGTGAATTTTAAATTTTCGCAGGCTATTGAATATTGAATTTTTTTTTGTTATGTTGGTACACATATGTTTCTCATATGTTGACATAATCAGCCATTTTGAATTAGTAGTTTGTTTTTGATAACTCAAAAAGTTGGTCACGTTTTTGTGTCTACTTCGATTTTTTAAAGGATCTGTATTAAAATTTGCGTTCAAAATGGAACGCATTAAAACTTTGACTGTGGCATTCGGCGAGTCTAGTTTGACTTAAATAAATGTTTATAAGTGGTACAAGCGATTTAAAAAAACACGCCAAGTTCGTTAAAATGGGAAGGTTTTGCTCACAATGGCGTGATGCATCAAGAGTTCTCGTCAACAGGTCGTATTGTTAATAAGGAATATATTTATTAAAGCTTTTGTGGTTATTTTGATAATTATTAAGGGAATTTAAGGGAAAATTGGCGCCAATATCACTGCCTATATAAGAGGTGACGTGTCCCATCATGCATCAGTCCGCTTGAATCGGAGCAAGCGTACGGTTATTTGAAAACGACTGCAGAATAAGCAGTTGAAACGTTGTACAGTTATTTTAATTTAATAAATAATTTTATACAAATAATGTGGTCTTTTAATAAAAATTCCCTTAATAATTAATAAGGAATACTTCACGGAAGTTATGTAACATTTGCATGAAGCAATACGGCTCAAACGATCGGAATGTGGAAAAACAAATCATAGATAATCACGATAATGCCCCAGCTCACATATCATTGCTTGTTCGTGATTTTTTGGCCAAAAACAACACCGTAATCATGCCTCAACCACCGTATTCACCACATTTGGCTCACTGCGACTTTTTCCTATTCCCAAAATTGAGGAGACCAATGAAAGGAAAGCGTTTTGCCACAATGGATGAGATAAAGTCGGAATCGGAGAACGAGCTGAAGGCTATACCAAAAAGCGTATTTCAGAAGTGCTTCGACGATTGGAAAAAACGCTGGCATAAGTGCTGAGAGGAATGACTATAAAGGGGACCAAATGGATATTGATGAATAAATAAAACATTTCGAAATAATCCAAAATTCACCTTTTCTTTTGAACTAACCTCGAATGTTATATTTAATTGTATTGATTTAAACTTATTAAAATTTTATTATTATTAAAATTGCTCAGGGCTTTTTCAAAAATTCTGATAATTAATTAAAAGATTATAATAATATTTGTTTCTAAAAAAATAATAAGTGTTTAATGAGAAAAATAAATTGTAGAACTGAGTTTAAATTAAAAATAAAGTAATAAAACAAAATAGTTTATTTGATTTGGATGATGCAAGGGGTGAATGAAACAGATTGAGCGAGACCATAATATAACTATAAGGCTTTATCGATTCGATATTGTATCCAAGGAGGAGAGAAGGAATTCAATTTCTAAATAATCAAAGAATTCGGGTAGATAAATAAATAAATAAATGTTAAATTCAAATGTAATCATTTGTTTTCTGTCTAAAAATAAAATCAACGAATGATCTCATTTAGATATGTTCATTTTATTTGGCGATAGTCCTAAAAACATTGAAAAAAATGAGAGATAGATAAATTGAAGAGTGGGTGACATAATTAAGTACGTTGACATTTCTCTTATTTCATTTATAATGGAGATTTGATCAAAATTAAAATTGACAAAATAACAAATGAAAATTGAATGATTTCATTATTATTTTATATATTTTCATTATAATATTTATATATAAATATTTATACTAATATATTATAATTATTTATTTTTACATTTCTTTGTTTATTTATATTATTTATTACAGTTATGAGAATTGAATCTCTGATAAGAAATCAAAGGTTCGCCTTGTCTATAGTTTGAACATTTATTATCATTATTATTTTTAGTATCTCGCCAGAGATAGTATTGCGATCACGAAAATTTTCGATGTTGAGATTTTGATGTTTTTATACGTTTTGAAGGTTCCTGAATCATTTTCACTAAGGTTGAGAAAAACGTCTGTGTGTGTGTGTATGTATGTATGTATGTACGTGTGTATGTATGTATGTATGTATGTAGGCAAGATTACGCAAAAACGGTTTGAGCTAGAATTATGAAATTTGGTATACGGGCATTATTCAAAATTTATAGTTTTCTATCAACTTTTGAGAAATGTAGCTCAACCGGCAGAGGGTCAATACCTACAATCTTTTGATTTTTGTTTCTTCTAAGGTGAACGTAAAAATAAAGATATATGTTTGATAATTTTTCACATGATTAAAAATTGTATAAAACTACTATATATAGAATTTCAGCTTGATTGAATCGCTGAAAGTACCAGAATTAATTTTTTAACACTGCAAATCTCACGCGCCAACACGTGACGTGGTGCCATCAACAAAGAGCCAAACATGCGCTGGTTTAATAAATATTATTTATTAATTTTAATTTATAATTTATATTTAATTAAATTTAATTTAAATATAATATATTATGTTATTTAATCCAATTCAAATTTCGAGATAGTCGAGTGGAGACACTCCAGCTTATTTATTTATTTGTCTAATACTATTATAGGACTGTTTCAATTTATGGACCACACTTGTGAAGATGGCCATTGAAATAGCAGAGAACTATTTCCAATAAATGGGGTTTTATTTGTTATTGTAAGAAATCGCTATGTCTGTAACATACTTTCTACCTTCATTTTTAAGTCAAAATTCAAAAATTTTAAATTAAATCCGGTACTTTCAGCGATTCAATCAAATTGAAATTCTATATATAGCAGTTTTATACAATTTTTAATCATGTGAAAAACTATCAAATATATATCTTTATTTTTACGGAATGCCCGTTTATCAAATTTCATTATTATAGCTCAACCCGTTTTTGTGTAATCTTGTCTACAGATACACACCCATACACACAAAAATTAATTAATTATCATATATTAAGCTAGCGTGTGACTGTCTCCTGAGACAGAAAACCACAACACGCGCCAGTGCGTATTTGGCTCTTTGTTGATGAAACCACGTCACGTGCTGTCGCGTGGTTGGCAGTCAACTTGTTAAAAAATTTAAAAAATTGATTCCGGTACTTTCATCGATTCAGTCAAACTGAAATTCTATATATAACAGTTTTATATAATTTTTTAATCATGTAAAACACTATCAAACATAGATCTTTATTTTTACGGTCAGTTTAGAGGAAAAAAAATTAAAACGTGAACACACACACAAATTTAATTTATACTATAAACATTAGTATTATTATAATATTATAATTAATAACAGTCATATATTAAGTGCTGCAGTCTTTATTGTTGAAAAAAAGTAATTTCAAAATATTAATAATTTATTTGAAAAAATTGTAGTATTGATTTCTAATTTTTTTTATAGATAAAGAAATTATCTAAAACAAAAGTTTAAAAATAACATGATACTTATTATTATTTATTAAATTCATAGTTATTAAAAAAATATCACTTTTAAATAATTATTTATTTTTTAATTAAATCTTCAACTCAACATCTCGTTCTGTACGTGTGTAGAAATTATAATAAAAATAATATATTTTCATAAAATCACTATCCAAATTAAATAGAAAAAAAAATGTAAAACTGACCTTTCAAAAAGATAATAGACGTCACGAATCAGAGCAGAGGTGACATCAAGAGCGAGTTTTTGTTCGAGACCCGGATGCCGTTCAAGAAGCAGGAGACGCGCGAAAACCGGCGCTGTTGGGAGCGAAACAGCGTGCAGATGGGTCTGTCTCGCTTGGGTCAATTCATACCGATGTAGCAGCCTCAACAGAAGCGATAACGAGGCCTGATTGACGGCTGGCAGCCGCTGCAAAGAATTGCGTGCGGAGGTACGCCAGGCGCCAATGTCCGCCCCCGCAGCTAAAAACAAATCATCTATCTATTGTATTTATTTGTATCGATTTTTCATAGCAGTGATAAATATATAATGGTGATATAATAATAATAATAATAGTGATATATTAATAAAAAGGACAGGTATAAATATGCAGCTATTGGATATTTGAATGATCTCTAAAACAGCTCGAAAAATATCAAAATGGAAATGCCTGATTTCTTTTACCGACCGACGACCAAATTATTACATGTAGAGATTTTTACAGATCTCTACGAATCATGCATTTTGTTAACAGAGAAAGTATTTTTTAGCATGATGTCTGTCTGTCTGTCAACGGAATTTGATAAAATTTGGTATATTTACTTACATAATGCATCAATAGCATGAATTCATAAACTTTTGGTGTATATCCAGAAACCGGAAATGGTAGTTTACAAAGCATTAATTTTATATTCATTGTCGGAAAATATTTCACTTAAAATATAGTATTAATTAATAATTGAGTAATTAAACTAAAAGTAAAATCCAAGATAATATAATTTAGTCATTTTAATTCAAATTTTGTGGCCTCCGCCCCCTGTACCCCATAGATAGTAAATCGTTGAAAGCCTGTATGAGGAAGGTTTTAATTCATTTTAATTCAATCAGTATATTTTTTATTTAATTTGGATTTCGTTTTCACTCAAATTTACAAATTTTAGGAAATACTCGAACCCGTTGTTTGCAATTTCAGTTTTAAACTTAATTTATCTTGGTTTGCAGCAATTAATTAAATAGTTCTTTGAACACAATATTTTTCGTATACCAATCATCATAATTATAATATATAATAATAATAATAATAATAATTATAGAAGATAGAAGAAGATAGATACCATCATTCCCATGAAAAAATATAAAAATAAACATTTGTATAAATTTGAGAAATACAAATATATATTAAGGATAATAAAAATTTATCTTATATTTCTCCCCTTAATCTAAAAGCAATTTTTCAAAAAATATATTGTATAAATATAATATAATTAAGTATATATATATAATAATATGTATATATTAAATAATAATTTAAATATATTATATTTAAAAAATTTAATTTAAAAATTAATTTTTGATAATTAAATTAGTAAATAATTTAAAAAATAATCAAATATTTTAATTAAATTTAAACGAATGAAATATATATATATATATATATTCAATTAATATATTTTTATAAAGCACAAAAATCAAATTACCATTTATTTACAGAAGAATTTTGTTTTTTTCAAAGACCCACTAAAAAAAAAGAGTTGCCGAATAAATCCGAATGTAACCGAATGAGCCCGAGCGTTACGTTTTTCGGGGCCAGCGAGTGAGTGAGTGACGATTGGGTATTATATACTTTATATATATTTATAATGTGTTTGGTAATTAATTTATTTCAAATCGTCGGTCGGTTCTGTGCCTGGTCACAGCTCATTTTTTTTTAATTTATGTAATTAATTACAAATTACACTTAATAAATTACAAATGTAATTTTTAAATTAAATTTAAATTTTATTTTTTATTATTATATTTTTAATTTAATTATTTTTTGTTATAAAACAATTAAATAGATTTATTAATTGTATAAAATAAAAAGAACTGATATCGAGTTGTGGTATTAATTAATTATTAATAGATAAGCTAAGTGAAATTGATTTTCGTATTTAAATTGTATACTAATTATATTAATATATAATTCAAAGAAAATTCTTTAATGCTTTTACAATATTAAATGCAGGTGTGAGGGAAAAGAGAAGATAGAAGAAGGAAGGTGTGGGTGGGAGGAGGGATGTTCTATTAATTAGTAACGACAATATATAATCTAATAATCCTATTTGTAGGTTGTAAAAGAGAAATGAAGTTTTGCGTGAGCAGTCAGTCAGCTATGAATTTATTTATAGGATTATCCAATTAGTGAATATTTTCCATAGTGACCTTGGAGTGTGCGGGTGAGTTCACGGGCGACGGATGCAGTGACGAGGGGCTCCGGGAGGTCGCGGACCCAAAGACGTAGGAGGGAGGCTGCCGAGTGGACACAACCGGCGCCCTCCAAATCCGCGTCTCCCGTCCGCTCCATTGAAATTCGGAGCCGCTCAACGACCTTCGGTTGTCCCGTAGTCAAGCTGAAGAGACCCACAGAGCGGAGCCCTGACCAAGCAATAACAACATTTATCATTCATGAGGAAAAGTCTATTAAAATATTCATTTTTAAAAAAAAAAAAAAAAAAAAGATTAGCTGGAGTGCCTCCACTCGATTATCTCTCAATTTAAATTGGATTAAATAACATAATATATTATATTTAAATTAAATTTAATTAATTATAAATTATAAATTAAAATTAATAAATAATATTTATTAAACCAGCGCATGTTTGGCTTTTTGTTGATAGCACCACGTCACGTCTTGGCGCGTGATTAACAGTGTTAAAATATTAATTCCGGTACTTTCAGCGATTCAATCAAGCTGAAATTCTATATATAGCAGTTTTATACAAATTTTAATCAAATGAAAATCTATCAAACATATATCTTTATTTTTACGATCACTTTAGAAGAAAAAAAATCAAAACGTTGTAGGTAATGACCCTCTTCCGGTTGAGCTACATTTCTCAAAAGTTGATAGAAAACTACGAATTTTGAATAATGCCCATTTACCAAATTTCATGATTCTAGCTCAAACCATTTTTGAGTAATTTTATCTACACACATACACACACACACACACATATATATATATAATATATATATATATACAGACAGTCAAACATTTTTCTCAACATTAGTGAAAATGATTCAGGAACCTTAAAAACGTATAAAAACATCAAAATCTCAACATCGAAAATTTTCGTGATCGCAATGGCGAGATAGTTAAAAAAAAGATATAAATTAATTATCGATAACATTAGCAATTTACTCCATTTATATTTAAAGTTTGAATTCATTGTAAAACTTTAATTAATTAACATAATAAATAATAATATGGTTAAGAGAGGTTCATAATTCTTGAACGTTGAACTATTAAAATTAATAAATTAATATTTACTTCATTCATAATTAATAATCATAGTTATTCAAAGTATTCAAATAATGAAATGATTAAATCAAATTTAACACTTAAGTATATAATATATTTGATTGATTGTTTTGATATTTGATTATGTTTTTTTTTTGTTTTTATATTACTTAATTATTTTGTAAAAAAATTAATTGTATTTATTAATTTCATTATTGCTTAATCTTGCTTAATCAAGATTATTTTCATCGAAAACTAAACTATTTTGTTTTCTTAAAGGAAATGATTAGTAGGAAGACCAAAAATTGTAAATATTGTATAGAATATGAAATAATATATTTTTACCGACCGACGATAAGAAGGGAAGGTATTGTTTTCACACCAAAATTCATATGTGAAGATTTTTACATATCTCCAAGAATCATCCATTTTGTTAATAGAAAAAACTATTTTTAGTATATCTGTCCTTCGTGTGTCCTTATAGGGGTGTCTAACTCACGGCCCGCGACCACTTTCGACTTTTTTAAAAAAATTTCAATTTGTCTCTAAAAAACAAAAAACAAAAGATAAAATGTTTTTTTGCGGCCCGCCTAAAGTTAAACCTTGTTTGTTTGGCCCAAGTGCACCTGTGAGTTTGACACCCCTGTTGTACAGCTTGAACGGCACAACGGATTTTGATAAAATTTGATAACATATATTTACTTAATGCATCAGTAGCATGAATTCATCAACTTTTGGTGTATATCCGGAAACCGGAAATGGTAGTTTGAAAAATATTAATTTTATATTCATTGTCGGAAAATATTTCATTTAAAATATAGTAGAAATTGATAATTGAGTAATTAAACTAAAAATAAAAACCAAGATTATACAATTTAGTCATTTTAATTCAAGTTTTTAAAATATTTTTTTTTTATACTTTATATAAAATATATACAATAATGTTGTTTGGAAATTAATTTGTTTCAAATCGTCGGTTGGTTCTACGCCTGGCCACAGCTTATTTTTATTTATATATATCTTATAAATATATTTAATATCATTAATAGTGTTTTTTTAATAAGTAAATTTTTAATATAAAAGTTATATTTTGGTTTTTTGGTTTCTAACACCCGCAATTCAAATTTTCTTTATTAATTGAATTTAATAATAACGAAAGTATAATCTTATTTGTTTTTTCGTCTTCAAGTTGCATGGATGCTCTAATAATAATATTTTTTTATAAAGGTAGGTGAAATGAAGTTTACCCACTGTATGGCTGGTTCTATTTCAGACTATCAACTGAAACTCCTACCTTTTTTCAGGACACTATAGTCCGTAACAGTTTAAAACCTTTCGTCAGGTCATGTTTTCTGTTGAAAACATTTTGCATTATTTTCTTCCTTTTTTAGACTTTACGACTTTAGGACGATGATCCTAAATTGGTATATGTCGACCTTCAAGGGTTGAAAATGACCTACAAGGAGTCCGAGTGTGCATAAAAAAGAATTGGTGGTTTGTAAGATTTAAACGGGGACCACGATAGTTGATCTAATTTGAATAAAAAACCTGACAAGATATAATTTTAACAATGAAATTTTAAATTTTACATTTCCAAAAGATATACCTCTTACTTATCCCTCATTTTGAAATATTACGAGAAAATCTTTAATTGTCTTTCTTTATATCGAATAGAAAGAGATTTGAGTGAGGTTTCCAATCTACTAACAAGAAAAAAAATGGACATCATTAACGGAGAAGATTTAAGATTAAACTTCACTAAATTGAAGCCAATTATTGAAAAATTATTATCTAAGCACCTGGTTTATCCCTCACAATAAAAAGCTTTTTGTTTATTTATTGATTTTATGTAATACATAGATATTTAATTTTATTTTGGATTGTTATTATCTGAGTTATATAAATAAATTTAAAAAAATTAATAAAAATAAAAAAAAACTTGTGACTTTGTACGTCCTACGCAAGAACAACGCCTATCAAGCCGGTTATATCAATGAGGTGTCCTATGATCAGTAGAACGGGTCCTCTCAACCTTTACCTTGATTTTCTTGATCGGAGGCGCTACTTTTTATCAAGTAGCTATTCCCCAATGTTGATCCCGGAGGCTGGGTTGACTCCGTCCCATAGACCCCAGCTATGAAAATTCCCTTGCCAGACCCGGGACTTGAACCCGGAACCATGTGAATGTGAAGCAGGTTTGCTACACACCCAATGGCGCCTTTTTAAAAAAATGAATGTGTATCTAAAATAAATTGTAAAATTCGATCCCAGTGTTCTTCCGCTTTTATCACGTTTTTGTGCCTTCCCTATGTTTCCAGATATTTTCTGTCAGTTGTCCCTGTGATACATTGAGAAATTGTGTGTCTACATTATCACATAAAAATAATTATATTAATAATAAAAATATTAATATCAAGTATCATTCAAGTAGATCGATTAACCTTTTATTTATTTATTTACTTATTATTATTTAAAAAATTTTTTTTTTTTGCAAATTTAATATCTTTTTAAGATTATAAAAAATAATCAAATAAAATCATTATTTGTTTGCTAAATAATTATAATTAAAAAAAAACATTTAATTTTAAAAATAAAACAATTCAAACTTTATTTAAATTAATTTTTCCTTTCCATTTGTCTTCTCTATCAAATCATTAAATTGATATGAATTGAATGCAATAACAAAAATCAATCAATTAAAATTCAATTCAATTTAAATAAAGAACAATAAATGAAGATGAATTCATTAAAATTAAAATTTAAGCTAGAGGTTCAACATTATTTTAGAAGGTGAAATTTTATGAGAAAGAATTTAAATGATTTTCTGGACTACCTAAACACTCAGATCATATTTAACAAACAAAATGCCGATGTTTTCTTTCTTTTTACCGACCGACGATAGGAAGGGAAGGTATTGTTTTCACACCTAATTTCACATGTGGAGATTTATATATATATATATAATATATATATATATAATAATGCATTTTGTTAACAGAAAAACGTATTTTTAGCATGATGTTTGTCTGTCCGTCTGTCCATTGTGTGTCCTTGTAGACGTGTACAACGGATTTTGGTAAAATTTGGTATATTTTTACTTAATGCATCAGTAAAATGAATTCATTAAATTTTGGTGTTTATCCAGAAACCGAAAATGGTAGTTTACAAAGTATTAATTTTATATTCATTGTCGGAAAATATTTCACTTAAAATATAGTAGTATTTAATAATTAAATAATTAAACGAAAAGTAAAAACCAAGAGAATATAATTTAGTCATTTTAATTCTAGTTTTAAAAATATTTTTTTATGATATATAATGTTATTTGGAAATTAATTTATTTCAAATCGTCGGAAGGTTCCACAGCTCATTTTTTTTTCTTAAATTAAATAATAAATTAATCAACAGGTCTCAATAATAAATATAATTTATAATATAAAGATTGTAATCTATCAGACTTTTTAAAAGATAATATATAGAAAAAAAAATGCTTTCACCTTTGAGTGCAAATAATTATTTTTTGAAAAATTTGCAAAAATTGAAATAACAAATAAAATCAAATTATCTCGAATAAAAAATTTGGAAAAAGTATTATTTATTTAATTTTTAAAAAGAAGCTTCTTTCTATACACTATAATCGAAGTGTTGCCATTTTATTAAACATTAATTTTATATTCATTGTCGGAAATTCACTTAAAATATATTAGTAATTAAACTAAAATTAAAAACCAAGATAATATAATTTAGTCATTTTAATTCAAGTTTCAAAAATATTTTTTTATTAATACTTTATATATAGTATATATGTATATGGTATAAGTATAACATTGTTTGGAAATTAATTCATTTCAAATCGTCGGTCGGTTCTGCGCCTGGCCACAACTCATTTCTCTATTAGGTATATAAAATATGAATAAATGAGCAACATATTGAGTCAAACATAAAAAAAAAATAAATAATTAAAAAAAAAAATTAAGTTACAGTGTTTTATTTATAAATGCACTAAAAACTAGAAAATAATTTTTCTCTTAGCCTCAATAAGTATATTCTTCTTCATGATGGGGTTCTACAAGGGTCAGCCTACATAGCACTTCAACAACAATGGTCTAGATACTTTAAAGAGCCTAATTAAAATGAATTAGTTAATTAATTTTCTACGCTTGTATTTAAATTAAAAATGGTGAAATAATTAAAAATTAAATGCAAGCGTTTTATTTTTTAGTAAATAAATTGTTAAGGTTTTAAGTTTTATTTGATTATACTTTGAGATTATAAATGACATTTAATGATGGATTAAAATTTATTAATTAAATTATTAATTAATTAATTAATTAAGAAAATGAAAACTTTATTTCATATTCATGTATTGTCATCCAAATCTGAAAAGTGTGCAAAATTTTAGTTCAAATGGTCAACTGCAACTGTGTTAAAAATGAGTTACTAGATTTGAACGATACAGACAACCAAGCAAGTTAAATAAAACACTGTAACAAAAGAATTGTCCGTTTGAATTATAATTATTATTCATTATTATTATTAATATTATGAATATGAAGATTAATTTAAAAGCTAATCTTATTTATTTATGGAATTTTGTTTTTAAAGTATCGAGCGGCCCCTCCATTATACTAGGATGATGATAATAAGACACGCACCATGAGCCTCAATGAATTTGACGATGCGGAGTGGCACGGCTGGCGCCAGTCCATCGGGTCCGCGTATGGCTCGATCGAGGGGTGGTGCAAACAGCCGTGGCGATTTTGCCAATGGTTGTCTGGAGGCAAGAGAGCCAAGGGCACGGCGAACCCTTTGGAGTCGCGTCTCGCCTGACATGGAGGAAACAGCAGAAGCTGCACCGACGGCCCCGGTTCCGAGGACATTGGCTGTCGAGGTGGGTGCTGTTGTCGCCGGCTCCGGGACCATGTCGCAGAGCAGCGTAGGCCGTCGCATGCCGTCGCACGAACTCCCGCACTTTACATACAATCATACATATGTATCAAATATATACCCTTAATAATATGAATCTATGTACTTGTATATTTAAAACACAAAATACATATATTAATAAATAATTTAAAAAAAAACAAACACTTATATCCACAAAATAGATAGAAATAGAAATTTATCTTATATATATATATATATATATATATATATATATATATATTTCAAGGTTTATCTAAACTATAAATAACTCTAAACCAGTGATTCCCAAAGTGAGCGCTACCGCCCCCTTGTGGACGCTGGAGCGATCCAGGGGGGCGGTGATGGTGCCCATTAGGGAAAATTACTTGTATATTACTTTTCTATTCTGAGATCAATAAATAGATACATAAATTCAATGTTTCTAATTTAAACCTTTGTTTATAATATTTTGCAAATAGGTACATTTATTTTTCTGTTTAATTGTTATTAAATTTCCAAGGGGGCGCTGAGTAAATTTTTTTCTGGAAAGGGGGCGCTTGGCCAAATAAGTTTGGGAACCACTGCTCTAAACGAATGCATGATAATGAATGGTCAGAGGTTCTATTTCTCTTTTTATTTTTAATTTATTATTATTATTTTTTATTTTGAAGAAACGTCATCTGAGAGTACAAAATCTTTAATATACAAATATCTCAGGGTCACATTTGTTATTTTTAAAAACTATATTATCATATTTTTAAAAAAAAGCTAATTATGTAATTAATATTATTTAAAATAAAATGCTATTAAAATGATGAATTATCGATATCTTCAATAAAAAGATTGATTTTTAAAATGAAAGAAAAATTTTTTAAGAAAAAAAATAATGAAGAGAAATTTATAGTAGGGTAAAGTATACAGTCGTTGGCCCCGTGGGGGAGTCATTGGCCCCCTATACACTAAAATAATAAGAGATTTTTTTATTTTAAAAATTTGCGCGCGCTATTAACTATGGTTATGTAATCATTGGTTGTAATTACTTTAGAATACCTAGACCAATAACTTTAATAGGGGGCCAATAATTGTATTTTTAGGATTTTTGCGTGCTTATTGAAAATGTCATGAGAAAATGATTTTTTTTTATTCATCAAAATGCTCATAGTATCTATGTTCTGCAAACCTAATTTGACACAGATTGTTCAGCAATTTACCCAGATATGCATTAAAGACTGCTAGGAGTTGCTTAAGGGGGCCAACGACTGTATGCTTTACCCTAAGTAGTTATTGAAGTAGAACATTTATTCAGTCATGATCAAGAACTACTATTATTCTACTCCCACTACTTTCAATGAAAGAAATAACGTTTTTCTTTGGGTCTATTTTTTATTTAAAATTCTTTAGTTATATTATTTATAATTTATTTCAATCAAATTTGATAAGGATTTTTAAATGTGTATTTTGATAAAAGTCCTGAAATTTTATGATATAACTAATAGAGGTTAAGATACATAAATGTGATAATGTGAAAAATAATTAACTAATGGTTGGTTGATGTTTTTTGTAATTAAAAGGTTAATATAATTATTAAAACAAGATTATTTAATTAGAATTAATAATAATTCTTATGAATGATATTAGAAAGATAAATCGATATATATAGTAGTTGACATAAATGACTTCCAAAACAATTTTATTTATTTCTTTATTGTTATTTTGATGGGCCACCTATGACTTTTCACACAAGAGTAAAACAAAAGTCATCAATTACTATCATCAGTAACAAAAATTAACTTTTAAATGAATGTAGGCCGCGAGATTTTCAAAGTGTGCCGCGAAATTACGAGGCTCTTTTTTTTCAATTTGGTTCTAAAAAAAAAAAGGTAAAACGTTTTTGGGGCCACTTTTTTTTACATTTATCTATTTTTTTTTTTTTTTTTAATTTTAAATAATTATTTATTAAAATATTTACTTTAGTGTATAATTTCAATTTTGAATATTAAGAAAATATAGTATCTAGCGATCAATCTTTTGTTATTCAAAATTAACGTCAATATTCAAATTTTGTGAAAACAAGGAGTTTTAAATTTCAAGATAGACTTTTAGTTAATAATAATATAATGAAATTTATTGGGAAATTATTAATAATAATAAATGTTAAAAATGAATTTTTATAATTTGATGTAATGTTCAATAATAAACGTTTTAAACCGTTAAAAGTGTGCCGCGGCAGTGGCGTACCTAGGGGGGTGCGGTGGGTGCGGTCCGCACCGGGCGGCACTTATCTAGGGGCGGCATTTTTTATATTTAGTTATAGTTGTAAAAAGCAACTTATTCATTTCATATTTATTTTTTTTCTTTTTTGAATAATAAATGATTATTATAAGTTTACTATTTGATTTATATAAATTATGATTAACTATATGATTTCGAATATTATTCCTCGGTGTATATAAATGCATTTTAGTGTAAATTTTGAATTCTAATTCCAAGAACAGGATAATAATTTTATTTTATTGTATTCATTAAAATTCGTTGAATTCGTAAACGCATCTTTACGATTTTGTTCAGCAATTTTTCCTAACTAAAATTTTTTGATATCAGTTTATAAATGTCATTTCTTTTGAAAAGTTTATATGATTACTTTGAAGTGATATACCAATATTTTTTTAAATCATCGATTTTTGAAAAGCAGGAAGGCGGAAAAAATATAAATATAAATTTTGAGAGTATTATACACGATGTTTCTAGTATGAAAGCTAGAAGAGTAAATATTATATTAATATGTTTACGAGTGCATACAAATATGTGTAAAAAAATTTACTCTGTGTATTAATTAATATTGATTAAATAACTTAATAATTTATTTATGTGCATTAATTTATAAATACCACTATTTGATTGACTTATAATAAAAAGGGCGGCAAACTGGAGATCGCCCCGGGCGGCAAAAGTTCTAGGTACACCTCTGTGCCGCGGTAAAAAAAAAGTTTGAGAATCACTGCTCTATACCATTAAAATGGAGACCATTAATTAATTACATTTTTTTTAAAATAATATATACAAATCAATTCATTTCATAGTTTCAGAGATTTATTGGTTTTATTATTTTATTCTTTGATGGTATTAAAGAATATTTAATTTGGTAAAATGTATCATACTTGCATAGATATTCTTAATAAGAGAACAAATCCATCACAAACACCCCCACGGTTAAAAATAATATTTAAAAATCAATAATACTTTAATTATAATTTGCAATTAAACTTTTACATAATTTGATGTTAATTTACAAAATATGGAATATACTAATTAATCACGAGTCCCCACCCAAACTGCTCTTCCAATGTAATTAGTAAATAAACATCTTTTTTGAAATGATTAACTAATGACGAGAAAGTGATAAATAATTTAAAAAAATCAATTGAAATTAAATATGAAGACTAGTTAATACAATATATAAATATAAAATTTGCCAATTTTGTATTTTTGTTTAGAATAAATAAATGCATATAATCCAGGTTTATTTTGAATTTTACATTTCCATGTACCCTACATTATATATTTCAAGTCATTTGAGAGTAAAGGTATTGCAATACCGATTGACAATATTGATATGCGGTTTTTGACAGATCTCCATGTTTCAAGTCATTCTAATTCCAAAAAAGTTTGACATATGTGTATGTGTGTGCGTGGCAGAAATCGGATTAAGATTTCCCACCTCGCCCTTCCATCCACCCCTTCAAGCTCACTATGCCTTGAATCGCTCACTCAATTTGACTTTTCAATAACTTTTGTATTTCTATTCAATTACTTTTTTAATGTTGTTAAATTATTATTTATCAAATATTTATTTTTTATTTTTTATTCATTTTTAAACCATATCATGCTTACCCTCCACTTACCGTCCCAATTTCATTCATTCCTCAAGCATTAAATACCATTAATATCACAATAATTATTATATATTAAGTAAAAATTATAATTATTAAATTACTGTATATATCGATTTAAAAGTCATATGGGGATACCACATATATTCAACTATTTAAGTTTAATTTCGCCTCCTGAAACTTAGGCAACCAAAACCACCAACTGATCCACCCGCTATCCATTTCAAATTAATACAACTCAATTTATTTTAAATCTAAATTCATTTCAATTTAATAACTTAATCTTAAAATCAATTTACTTATATAAAAATATATGAAAATAAAATTGTGAATAACCCAATAAGTCTCAAAAATATAAAAATACCAATTAAATAGATAAATTATCTAAATTATTAGTTTACTATTAAATATATATATATATATATATATTATCAGATTTATCAGGGATATAATCACGTATTTTTGTGAGATTGTTTTCTCGACGTTTCGTCACCCATTTTGGCGCATTTTGTACTCACTGCGTTGCTATAGTACAAAACCACCCAACCTATCAACCCAAAATCCCGATATTAACCCTTGGTCATACAGACTAAGACCCAGAATCCCAAAAATATTCCCACCTAAATAATCTCTTGAAAATGCGCCAAAATGGGTGACGAAACGTCGAGAAAACAATCTCACAAAAATACGTGATTATATCCCTGATAAATCTGATAATAATAATAACAATAACATTCACGGAAACCTAAACCAACATATATATATATATATATATATATATATATATATTTGGAATCTAGGTGCATTTTTTCTTTCTGTTTATAGATAGTCTTTTTAGATTCCAATGATGCTTTTGACTATATATATTTCTAATATAACTAACTTGACGAAATTAAATTGTTAATACATTTAATAAATCACACAAATCAATAATAGATAATAATGATTGGTAGCATAGATATTCAAACCATCATATTATCAGTTGGATTCCGCACTTTATTATCTCAAACAAAAGGCTCTTTTCTGTAAAAACTAAAATAATGAAAAAAACAATGAGGAGTTGCTGATACAATGAATTTACAAGCTCAGCTAAATCACTTTTTAATAATAATATTTAATCTACGTTGAATATCATAATTATATTGAATATTTAATTATTATTAATAATAGTATTATCGACGTTTCAATTCAATTTTTATATTTTTTTTTTCCTTTTTTATTTACTAATTTATAATTTAAATTTATATAATTTTAATTTATATTTCTAAATTAAAAATCCTAATGTAGAAAGGGACGTGAGAGAGATGGGAGAGGATAGGAGTTAGATAGTTGTGGCTCAGGATAGGGACAGTTGGAGAAATGTGATTGCTGCAGCCAAGAACTTTCGAGTTCCGTAGAGCTACAGAGAGAGAGAGATTTATATATCCACTTAACAAGCTAGAAGTAATCTTTACAGGAATTTTATATAAGCATAATAACAACTAAATACTAAATAACTATGAATAAGTAACAAATAATAAATAATTAACAAAATAACGTTGAAAATTTTTGTTCTGTAATTTTGATTCGTTATTTTTAAAATAATTATTTATTAAAATAATTATTTTAGTGTATAATTTCAATTTTGAATATTAAGAAAATATACTATCTAGCTAGTCAGCGATCAATCTTTTGTTATTCAAAATTAACGTCTATATTCAAATTTTGTGAAAACAATGAGTTTTAAATTTCAAAATAGGCTTTTAGTTAATAATAATAATATAATCAAATTTATTGAGAAATTATTAATAATAATAAATGTTAAATGTTAAAAATTAATTTTTATATTTTGATGTAATGTTCAACAATAAACGTTTTAGTAGTAATTTATTCTATTATATAAAATATAAATCAAATTATTATCACGTTTGACCCATTCGTATGTCTCAGAGCAAACATCTTAAATGTATTTAATGTCTATGTGTAATCTTTTCTTATATTTATTTTTTTTTTATTCATGATAGTATATATTTTTTATTATTATTTATATTTATGTGCTAAATTGAGTCCTGAGGTTAAAACGTGCAACTACAACAGTGTAAGTCATTCAGTCATAAAATTCAATTCAGAAAGTATACAACAGTATTCTGTGCATTTTCATTATTAATATTTTCGCAGTTAGATTTTTTTTTAATTACATCTAAAGTATTGTTTTCAGAACTTTGGTGTGTCATAGGTTGCCGACCCTTGATCTAAGTGTTATATAAAAGTAAAATTTGGAATTTTGTCAAAGAAGAAATTGAAAAAGTTTGACATTGTGAAGTATAACAAAAATATTAATTAATTCTGATTTAATCCTTCATTTTTAAAGTAATTGGCAGAGATGCAGAGAGAGATAAAAATATATTTTACTTACAATGCACTCCTTAGCTATATTCCACAGTTTTGAGTTCGACGTTCTGGCCAGGTAATTGGGCGCCTGACGGCCCGGATTCCCTGGGCGTCGACGTCTTGATGGATTTGATCCAACGAATCCGTAATTCAGAAGATGAGGGAGGGAGGAGAGAGAGAGAGAGATTTAGGGAAGCGAGGTCCAAAGTCAAAAATGAAGTTTTTTTTTTTCAATTTGCTATCAATAGAATAAAGAAGGTAAATGAATTATTTGAGAAATTCTTACGTCTTGAGTTAAATCGCGTATCAGTCTCGTTGAAGGAGAAGATGAGGGTAGGAGGAGGAATGGGAAGAGGGATGAGGAGTGTATATGGTGTGTATAATGAGTAAATGAGAACAGATGTTGTTGGTTAAGGAATGAATAAATGAAATATGAAATTGGTTAACTATTGAGCTGTAGGAGTTTGAATGTGGTATGGTTTCTTTCTTAATGGCTGTAAAAATGACTGAATGTATGTTTGTATGGATGTGTGCGTGTATGTGAGTGTTGTATGTGTATGGAGAGAGAGAATTTAGCGCTCTGGTCGTCTGTTCAAGGGTTCATATCCCGGTCGAGGCACATTATTAGGCCTCCCTACGGCTGCTTGAGGAAATGGGTCGAGACAAGTCTTAAAGTGAGCATGGAAGAGCGGTTCGGCACTGGAAAGAGGTTGGTAGGTCGGGGAAGGTTTTTTGTGACTATCCCTGAAGAACTCTGAAAGTTACAAGTCGAGGAACAAGCCGACCGAAGGACGGCTAAGCAGCAGCAGCTGCTGCTCGCGGAGTCTTAAACACCGCGCTACAACAAACAAAACAAAACAAACAAATGTTAATTATAATATTTAAATAGGCTTAAACAAATATTAATACTTATTATATAATTTTAAAATTTTCTATAAAAATGTATATTGTATATGAATCTAAACTATAGATTATTATACAATTATCATTTGAGGTCTGTCCAAAAGAAAAGAATTTTTTGTTATGTTGGTACACATATGTTTCTCATATGTTGACAATATCAGCCATTTTGGATTAGTAATTTGTTTTTGACAACTGAAAAAGTTAGGCACATTTTGAGTGTTCTTTGATTTTTTACTTAAAAAAAAATAAGAAATACTACAAAGAAGTTATCCAACATCTGCTTGAAGCATACGGCTCAAACGATCGGAATTGTGGAAAAACAAATGATGGATAATGCACCAGCTCACACATCATTGACTGTTCGTGATTTTTTGGAAAAAAACACCACCGTAATCATGTCTCAACCACCGTAAACAGCAGATTTGGCTCCCTGCGAATTTTTCCTATTCTCAAAACTGAAGTGACCAATGAAAGGAAAGCGTTTTGCCACAATTGATGAGATTTAGTCGGAATGAAAGAACGAGCTTACGGCCATACCGAAAAGCGCATTTCAGAAATGCTTCGACGATTGGAAGAAGCGTTGGCATAAGTGCATTAAATCTTAGGGGAATTACTTTGAAGGGGACAAAATGGATTTTAATGAATAAATAAATACTTTTCGAAATAATTCAAAATTCACTTTTTCTTTTGAACAAACCTCGTATAATGTCTATGTATTATTTTTATTCTTTCATTTTGACATAATGAAATTATCCCAGAAGAATGACAAGAAACAATTATATATATATATATAACATTTATAAACATTTTTGAAAAAGAAGGTTATATAGGAAAATTAACTTTCTGAATATTTAAACTTTGAAATGAGTTAAAAACAAGAAGATACTTTATCACCAATTTTTATTGAATTATATATTCGAATACTTAATTTGACACAAGAGACAGAAACATATCTAGGATCTTGACTGGAGAAAGAATCTAATTGTAAAATTTCAGAACAGAAGATCATATGAATTCAAAATTTAAAAGAAATGTATATAATTAAATCAGTGTTTGACTTCTTAAGGTGCCGTCTCCCTTTCGGAGTTTGGCTATCATCATGACTAGGATAGCCTTAGAAGCTGCCTAGCCATGATAATTTTTCTTGGGTTTCCCGTTGCCTTCCGCATGTATAGAACCAGGAACTGATAGTTCCTGGAGCCGGAGGCAGCTGATATTAAATTGAATTTTATTTGAAAAATTTGTTCTTAGTTGGAATCGAACGCCGACTTCTTGTGTAGAAAATTGCTATGCTACACTCTCGTCTAGCTGCCTCCTTGATTTGACAAATTAATTAAATCAGTAAAAAAAGTAGGTACTTAAACTCTAATAGTACCAAAAAATATTTAGTAATAAAAAAGAATAAAAGAGTAAATAATATCATAAAGTTCTACAGAAGGAATTTTAGATTGAGATAAGTATAGGGACTGATTTCATCAAATTTATCATCTTGGGTCACAAAATTAAAATATATTAAATTATTATTTTAATGATTGAATTATATTAATGGATAGGATGGCACGGTACTTGGACTTGAAGGACAGATATTTCAAAATAGAATTCTTTATAGAATTTTTTGAGAGAAAAAGATGAAGTCATAGAGAAATGGCGGAGAAAAAAAAACATTAGTGAAAACAGATTAATAAGTTTGTAGGTAAACAAATTATCATCTTTAGGATAGTTAAAAAAACATTTTTGTAAATATCATTTATATATTATTAATGTAAATCTATTTACTTATTTATTTATTTCAATGCCGATTTGAACTCGAAATTCCCCCAATTTTATGTTCCTCAACCTACCAACATATACCATAAACATATCGACAATAAAACATGAATGTTTAATAATTAATAAAAAAAAGAAATATCGATTTATTTTTAGATTGTGAATGTACTAGTATATAAATTTGTCCATCTCGCTCATGTGACTTGAATTAAATTCATCAAAGTCCCTGATGAGTCAGAAGAGACAGAATTGGAAACACTTTGTCATATTAAAATGTGAAATAAAAAAAAAGATTTTTTTTATTTTAAAAAATAAATAAGCATTTTTTTTAAAAAAAAAATTATAATCTCAAATATAAATATTATGTAATTAATTATAATAAGAAAATAATAAATAATACAATAAGTAATAACAAGTCATAATAATTGTCATATAATTTATATTATGAATTAACAAATATTGAATATTTAAATAATTAATACTTCTTAATATATAATGAGCTGTGGCCAGGCATAGAATCGACCGACGATTTAAAAATAATTAAAACCAACATTATATATATATATATATCTATGGAAGTATTTTTTATTTCACCAGTTAGTTTAATGTAATAAAAAATTTCCGATAATGAATATAAAATTAATAATTTGTAAGCTACCACTTCCAGTTTCCGGATATCTACCAAAAGTTGATGAATTGATGCTATTGATGCAATAAGTAAATATATCAATTTTTATCAAAATCCGTTGAGCCGTCCAAGCAATACACGTCAAAACGGACGCACAATGGACAGACGGACGGACTGACATCATGCTAAAAATACTTTTTTCTGTTAATAAAATGGATGATTCGTGGGGATAAGTAAAAATCTCCACATGTGGGTGTGAAAACAATACCTTCACTTCTTATGGCCGGTCGGTAAAAAGCAAAATTCCGTAGATATGATATTATTACTTTATTCTTGTTTTTGATAAAGATGTAAAGATATGAAATTTGTATTGTATATTTATATCAATATAATAATAAGAGATTACATCGTAAAAAATTGTTTTTTTTTTGTTTTGGTGTATTTTTAAATTCAAAGAACTCATGTTCATCCCTAAAATTTAGAAAATATTAGATTTTTTTATTCTCTTTATTTAATTTTTTAATATTTATTCATCGAGGCAACACTTTTTGTTTAATATTATCATGTTTATTTTAAAGATGTTAAAAAAAGAGTTTTAAACATGATCGTTAAAAGAAATCTACAAAAATTGATGATTTTAAAATATCTACGTGCTATTTATATTATGTATATATATATATATATTAAATATATATAATGAGCTCAATGATGATGATGATTCAAAAAGATTAATTTAGAATTAATGTTAGGTGATGTTGGTTGGTTTTTTGAGATATAAACAAACACAGATGATTGAAGTAAACTAAATTTAACAAAATTATGATGTGTTTTTTATTTTAAATAATTTATAGAGTGCTAAAAAAAGCATATATGGTAAATTGAATTATTAAAAACAATTGAACTAATTGGGTTGTTATTGTATAATTTAAAAATATCAGGTTAAATATAAAGGCAACTTTATAAAAATAAATCACAGAAATAAAAATAGATTTAGAAAAAAGAAAAATTGAAATTTGTGTTATGACCTTACCTACCTACATAACAAAATCAAAACTAGATATATTCCAACACTTGAAAATCACATTTAAAATAAAAAAATGTCATCTAAAATAGGTTAACTCAATGATTCATAAACCGTTAGTCCCGGTTTGGTGTTTTCGAAAATGGTTACCCTATTTAAGGGAGAAGGCGCCATTGGGTGTGTGGGTAGCGAACCTTCCTCACATTCACATGGCCCCGGGTTCAAGTCCCGGGCCTGGCAAGGGAATTTCTCTAGCTGGGGTCTATGGGACGGAGTCAACCCAGCCTCCGGGAACAACATTGTGGAAAAGCTACTTGATAGCTCCTCCGATCAAGAAAATCAAGGTAAAGGTTGAGAGGACCCGTTCTACTGATCATAGGAAAATCATTGATATAACCGGCTTGATAGGCGTTGTCCTTGCGTAGGACGTACAAAGTCATAAGTTTTTTTTTCTATTTAAGGGAGCCGCGGAAAAAATCCGATGTATTATGGGAGCCGTATACCGAAAAAGTTTGGGAACCTCTAGGTTGTCATATTTATAATATATATATATAAGTTATATTCATTCAAGAATGGCTTCATATAATTTTCAAGTTTCTTTCTTTGATGACTCAAATTATAATGTTTATTAGTAAATGTATAATCCATTTAACAAATTCAATCCAACAAAAGAACTATAAAGTAGATTTTTTACCTTAATCAAATATTAAATATTTATAAGATAAAACCTAGGGATTCGGGTTTTTGCTAAATTTCAAAAGCTAATACTACCTATTATGACATGATTATTGGTGTTAATGGTATCAGGGACTATTAGATATTCGTAACGAAAATTTTGGTTTTATTCTTAATATAAGAATTACAAAATTTACAAAAATAAATAAGGTGAGTGTCTCCACTCGACTATCTCGCAATTTGAATTGGATTAAATAACATATATTAATTTAAATTAAATTAAATTAAATTAATTAAATTATGAATTAAAATTAATAAATAATATTTATTAAATCAGCGCATGTTTGGCTTTTGGTTGATGGTACCACGTCATGTGTTGGCGCGTGAGATTTGCAGTGTTAAAAAATTAATTCTGGCACTTTCAGCTATTCAAACAAGCTGAAATTCTATATATAGCAGTTTTATACAATTTTTAATCATGTGAAAAATTATCAAACATATATCTTTATTTTTACGGTCACTTTAGGTGAAAAAAAAATCAAAACGTTGTATTTAATGAACCTCTTCCGGTTGAGCTACATTTCTCAAAAGTTGATAGAAAACTACAAATTTTGAATAAAACCCGTATACCAAATTTCATGATTCTAGCTCAAACCGTTTTTGCATAATCTTGTCTATATACATACATATATACATACATACATACACACACACACTCACAGAGAGAGACAGACAGACAGACATTTTTCTCAGCCTTAGTGAAAATGATCCAGGAACCTTCAAAACGTATAAAAACATCAAAATCTCGACATCAAAAATTTTCGTGATCGCAATACTATCTCTGGCGAGAGACTTTTCAATGTTCCCGGAATTTCCCTAATGTTCCCGGGCATTTTTTTAATGTTTACAATAATGCCTAAACATTTTTTCTTTACAATTTTACATTATAATAACACTAATTACAGAAGTTATATTATATGGGAAATTTTCAACTTTGACCGCCGTTTGATCATGTTCCCAACCGAATTTTAAAAAACCAAGACCACTTTACAATTACACTTTTTTAAGCTCTACTCGAATCCAAAATCAAAATTAAATTAAATTAAAATTAAAATTAAATTAAATTAAAAAATCGAAAATTTTTGGCGACAGACACAAACTAAAAGTTCGTTGAAAATTATCAAGTTGAAATGTTTAAATATTTAATTAAATAAGTTTGAAGAATTAAAAGAGTACATAATTTAAATAAT
Source organism: Labia minor (assembly GCA_963082975.1). Taxonomy (NCBI): domain Eukaryota; kingdom Metazoa; phylum Arthropoda; class Insecta; order Dermaptera; family Spongiphoridae; genus Labia; species Labia minor. Next base: position 12,113,501 of record OY720345.1, read on the forward strand.
ATATTTACACAAATCTCAGACGAATATTTCCCTCTTCTTAACTGAATTGATTGGGAGTTCAATTTTTCACTGTTAAGCAGAGGTCAAACGCCATATGACTCGCACAAACAATGCGTGTTATCACTTCTTCAACACAATTTTAGACTTTCAAAGAGTAAGCAATGAGAGAGAGATATGTGAATAAATAAGTCTTAATATTCATTTTATAGAATGTGAAAAAATGTAGAATACACTATACATACAAAAATTACAAAAGTATACGAATTACGAGCATTTGAAAAAAATATGATGAAATTTCGTTTGTTGATGTTTGAGATAGAGGACAAAACAAATCCTCCTTAAACGACGGTTCGCTTATAACTAAGGTAGACACACTTTATCTGGTCAAGTCTGGTGACTACTATCGTCTCTAAATGCGTTTCCCCCACCAAATAGTCTAGTTTTTGACATATAGAAAATGCGCCATATTCCTCGGTTTTACCTTATTTACAAAAGAATTAATTTTGATTTATAGAAGTTCAGATTTAAATATTTGTTTTAATTTATTATCTTTTTTGGAGACTAAAAGAAAATATTTTTGATAATATGAGCATCTAGAACTTATATTATTAATTATTATAATTTGAAATTCTTTCTTTTATTTCAGCTTTTCAAATAATTAAAGTGCTTCATTCCAAGATTTTCTCTTCGTTTTTTTTTGATAGATTAAATTAAATGGATTCTTAAAAAAATCTTCATGGACGATCAACAATACATAATTAAACTACTAGTATACTCTTATATTTATATATATAGCATTACTATATAATAATAGGTTGATTCTAAAGTTCTAAATATGACATATAGATAGCGTTACTTTCTAACTTTAATCAACTAATCTAGTACTTCTAACTATGAAAGAAATGTTTCAGAATATTATAATAATGTAGCATTTAAAATTTAAAAATTAGTTTAGTTTTAGGGTGTTTAAAAATAATGAATGAAAAATAAATTCTTGTGTTGATTAAACATTGCCCGGAATAGGTTTAACCAGTGATGTATTGGTAAAATAAGAAGTAAGGGAACGCATTGTGGGGGCAAAAAAAGTCCTATTTTAAGCAAACTTTTTTTTTCATATAAGTTTTTATATTTCTATTTCTTACTATACAAAATATTAACGAAAACAAAAAAAGAAATACAAACAGTAGATTTAAGTGGGAGTTGTCCGGTTCTGAAAAAAGTTAAGGGAATGTCGTTCCCCCGCGTTCCCCTCCCAATACACTACTGGGTTTAATAAATGGCGGCTTTCTGCAAAATTTGAAAGAATGGCCCTAGGAAAGAGATTTAGCTTCAACGAAAAAATGATTTTGTTGAAATTGAAGCAAAGATAAATTATCCTACGAAAAGAAGAAAACAATATTAGAGGAGCGTTAGAATTAATGTTCCACTCTTAAAGAAGAGTATCTTGGAAAACAGAGATGAATTTTGCCTAAAAATTATTATTTTATTAGTTAGGCGCACGATATATAGCAATAGTATAGTATAGGGTAAAATATACAGTCGTTGGCCCCGAGGCGCATTCATTGGCCCCCTATCACTAAAATACACTAAAATAATAAGAGATTTTTATTTTAAAAATTGCGCTATTAACTATGGTTATGTAATCGTTTGTTGTATGGTTGTATAATCACTATAGAATACTTAGTTCAATAACTATAACAAGGGGCCAATAACTGTATTTTTTAGGATTTTTTTTAAAGTGCTTATTGAAAATGTCACATGTGAAAATAATTTTTTTTTATTCATCAAAATACTCATAGTTTCTATGTTCTGCAAACCTAATTTGACACAGATTATTCCTTAATTTGTCCAGATATGCATTAAAGACTGCTAGGAATTGCTTAAGGGGGCCAATGACTGAATGCTATTGAAGTTATTGAAGTAGTACATTTATTCAGTCATGATCGGGAACTACTATTACTCTACTTCCACTACTTACAATGAAAGAAATAAAGTTTATCTTTGGGTCTATTTTTTATCTAAAATTCTTTAGTAGGGGCCAACGACTGTATACTTTACCCTAGTGTATATATGCGACATTTATAGTTAGAATAGTAAATATCAATATATTTTTATAGAAATAAACACAATGCCTTTCTTATTAATGTTAATTTATTTTAAGTGAAATTGTCCAATTGAGACAGGTCGGATGGTAGGAGTGAGGGATTTATCGATATTTTCATAGGCAGTTCATTATTCAAATGGCCTTGGCCCAAGTCTTGACCATGGTCAAGGATATCCACACAGATGTATATACATATATGCCACTTCCATATTAACACGTACCGTACCCTCTTCCATTCAAACATTCTACCTACCGGTCAAATGAACCTGAACGCACATTCATAAAAATAAACGAAATCGTATCTTTATAATATAATAATAGTATAACCATCATAATATATTATATGATTGAATTATATACCATTAAATATAAAAAAAATTTCTTGAAATATAATTAAAAGGAAGAAACAACAATATATCAATATTAATTAATACTATCGGCATTGGACGCTCTGACAGTGCAGTCACTTGATAACGATTGCAGAGATAGCAATCGAAACGTTGTGTATTTTTTGTATTTTTACTATCTCGCCAGAGATAGTATTGCGATCACGAAAATTTTCGATGTTGAGATTTTGATGTTTTTATACGTTTTGAAGGTTCCTGAATCATTTTCACTAAGGTTGAGAAAAATGTCTGTGTGTGTGTATGTGTGTGTGTATGTGTGTGTGTATGTGTGTGTGTATGTATGTAGACAAGATTACGCAAAAACGGTTTGAGCTAGAATGATGAAATTTGGTACATGGACATTATTCAAAATTCATAGTTTTCTATCAACTTTTGAGAAATGTAGCTCAACCGGAAGAGGTTCATTAAATACAACGTTTTGATTTTTTTTTCACCTAAAGTGACCGTAAAAATAAAGATATATGTTTGATAATTTTTCACATGATTAAAAATTGTATAAAACTGCTATATATAGAATTTCAGCTTGTTTGAATAGCTGAAAGTGCCAGAATTAATTTTTTAACACTGCAAATCTCACGCGCCAACACGTGCCATGGTGCCATCAACAAAAAGTCAAACATGCGCTGGTTTAATATTTATTATTTATAATTTATAATTAATTAAATTTAATTTAAAAATAATATATTATGTTATTTAATCCAATTCAAATTGCGAGATAGTCGAGTGGAGACACTCCAGCTTATTTTGAATAAATTTACAATAAAAAATATCAATATGTGGTTTTATTTACAAAATTCCCTTATAATTAATACTACTTATGATATATAAGCGACTCGATTGAATGCATATCTGATATTAAATATTGAATTGATTTAAGAAATTTAAATGACGTCAGCAACTACATCAGACAACGTTTCTTTAAATACAAAATATTATAAATATAAATAAAATTAAATTACGAAATATATATTATGTTATATTCACAGGCTATATTTTTCTGTCTTTCATTGCATTAAACGTACGTTTAAGGGCTGTATGTTTTATGACTATTTTTGTTTAATTTATGTTCTTTTAAATTATTTTAATGACCGAGCGAGGGCTCTGTGAACCAGGTACTTAAGAGTAATATTATATTAAACTATATACTTTCAGAATATTTGTATTATTGACTAGGTATAGCTATAAGGTAAAGTAAATTTATGATAAATTTAGCATCCTGAGAATAGGGCCTATTAGTTTTTATGTACTTATGACAGTGCCTCTTCGAATCCTTAGTCATGTCTGGTGAATATGGAGGCTGGACCATTTGTTAGTTGATTTACTATATTACTTCCGTTCCTAATTAAACACATATCGAATTTTTCACATCTTCAATCGAAAAAAACTCAGCACAACTGTGTGGTTCATCGATACAAACAATTGGTAATCAGAAAGAGTATCAGAATTGCCTACCTATGGGGGTGTGGGAAATACTGTTATAACCTTTCATGGGTCAGTATTACCAGATGTTATGAAGCATTGTCTTGGAGAAAATTGTATACCTAGTATTATAATTATTCTCAAGTAGTAGGTTATAGTTGATTTTAAAATCACGCCAAATAAATTAAATATTTCTCAAAAAAAAAACAGAAGATCTAAGCAAATCACCTAGAAGGGGGATTTGTGGATACTTATTTATGAGAAGAATCATTTTTTCATTGCTTTCTTAATTAAAGTAAATAATAACATCAACCAATGCATATCAAAGCCAAAGCATGACAGTGTTTCATAGTGAATTAATAATATTAATTTTTTAAAAAATTAATTATTACTTTTGTATTTTTTTTTTGTCAATTGATTACTGGTAAACTATCTGGACTCTAGAAAAACTTCGGATGAGGACCGTAAAACTATAAATACATATTATATATCCTTATCGATTTTATACGAAAAATCAATTTTTATATATGTAAATACAAGATAAGAATAAGGGAATGGTTAATAAACGGACTACAAAATTAATTCTAAGTATTCTACAATCTACATCAACATAAACAGACACACAAAATTCATTTTTCAACATTTTAATGTGTATTAATGAATTATAATAAAAATAACGTAAGGAAATGAAAAATCAAAGATTGATAAAGATGAAAATACTAAATAACATATTTGCCTATTTGATGATTTAATTAAAATTTAAAAAAAAAAATCAAGTTTACAAGTAATTATGATTGGTTCTACTTTCTTTTTTGCGGTGAATTTTTTCAATTGACCTTGAAACCTATTAATTATATATTTGATTTGAAAAATCGTACCTTATTTATTTATTTGAAGTCTAATGCTTTTATTAATTTCAAATTTGAAATTTAAATAAAAAAAAACAAAAATAGAATAAATTTATATTTCTAATAAATCAATAATATATATATATATATCAATTATTAAATAATTGATTTTTAAAATTAATGAATTAATCAAATTTATTATATATTATTAAAAATAATTATTTTTTAATAACCAAAATATCAGTCATTGGTATAGTCATAGTCATCAAGGTATGTTTTACTAAATATGAATTTAAAAAAAAAAGATTATTTTCTTATTAGATTTTCGATATATTTATTATAAAATATGTAATAAATTAATATTAAATATTAATTATTTTTTTTCTGATAAAGTATTTACGTCATTAACACGACCACATCATTTATTGATCATCAGTGGGAACAGAAGGTAAGCACTCAAAGATAAATAATTATCAATTGAACATGTAAATTTGGTATAATATAATGGAAGAAAGCTATTTTCATAAAATAAGAAAGCATTATATTTCTTATCGAATTTATAATATCACTTATCCATTATTATAAATCAAGTTATATATTGCTACTAATAAATTAACTTGAAAAAAAAATTTATATATTTTTATTATATTCTAAAAAATTAATAAATTTATATTATTAATGGAAAATTTTTTGATAGCAGCTATATTTATAAAATTATTTTTTCTTTCAAATATTTTTAATTATATAATTTAAACTTTTAATTAAATTACAAATGTTATTTTTTTTAATATTTATAAAAAGGTTTATTCGATTTGTTAGAAATAAAAAAAAAATTATTAAAAATAGCGCCCTATATTTTTAGTAATGGTATATTTAAAATGTATAAAATTAATATCTGAATTTATTTATTTGTTGGACATTTTCTATTAAAATGGTACAAGTTGAGACACTAATTAAATTTCAACATGTATATAAATAAAGGCAGAGGGGTTGAGCCCTCAAAAAAATTATTGTAACTTTTGAGAGTCGATATTTCAATTATAAAATTTAATATTGAATGAATAATAATTTTTAAAAATTTTTCATTCATGTTTAGAAATTTTTTATTGAGGTCTTTTTTTAAGATTATTGAACATTATTTTCTTATTAATATTGAAAAATAATGAAAATATTTTTTTTAACTCTAAAAATATTTTAAAAGTTTATTCTTTAGAAAAAAAAGGTAATAAGCTTATTTTCAGAATTTCTTCAAATAAAATGAAATTTTTTTTTCTCACTCTAAAAATATTAAGAATTATAGATATAAATTACTTGGGTTTGTTTTATTAAAATTAAAAAAAAAAAAAAAAACTTAAGTGGAAGAAAGGTGTTTCAAGTCCATCCCTCTCCTTTCAAATCCCACTACGCTTATAATGATAGTTTGTAACAAATATTAAATTTATATAATAATTTTAGATTTACACAATAAAATATTTCAATATTATTGTATATATTACGAAAAAATATCTAAATTTCTGATTGTTTTTTATTACATAAAATTGTCTATCCTCTACACCTTCAAAAATACAACGCCCATAATAACCAACCATTATATGTAAAAAAAAATTTTACATATAAAATGTGTGATTGAATAACATTTATTATTTTCTATATTTAAATTTATTAATTATTTGTTCAATTATATTTATTTATTAATTTTAACATAATAAAAATTATACTTGTTTTAAATTCCTTATTTAAATTTTAATTTTGAAAATAAAAATAGGTCAAAGTTTTCTTTCATATATAATCTATCAATGTGCTAAATATTCATTTTTAATTGTACATTTTATTTATTTACTAGGTTTATCTAGGCTATTCATTATAAATTCAATATATATATATATATATAATTCAATATTTCCAATATATATATATATAAAATTTATTGAATTGAACTATTTTTTGAAATATGATTATATTTATTATTTATTTTTTGATTGATTAATTACTACTGGAACATTCGTTATAGGACTTAACCTCTAAAGGGACGGACCATGAAAGAAGGTAAAAATAAACATTATTTGAATGATGTAAGAAATTTTATTTAATAATTTTTAATTAAAAAAAAACACATTAGATTAATAAATAATAATAATAATAATAAAATGTAAATGTTGCTCTGGTAGTTTGTTCTCCCTTTTTTTTTTTTATTTTGTTCATGAATTCTTGTATCCTTTTGGGGGTGGGCTGGAATTGTTTTATTTTTTATTTTTGTTTTTTGAATGATAGTTGTCGATGCTGGTGGCAGATGAGCAAAGGTTGTAGTTGTAGAGTACCTACCCTCCAGAGTCCTTGTTCTAGTCCATAGCACTTGGTTGAGGTGTCGATGTCAGGCCGAGAGGCAAGCAAGGAGTCGTCTCGTCCCCCGGGGGCCCACAGGCGCCTCTACGATGTGTCTCTTCAGTGTACACTCTCAGTCAATAATATAAGGAAGCCTGTAGTTTGGTTGGCTTAGTTGAAGCTGAATGTGCACAGCGGACATGCGCCGATGGCCCCGACCCCCTCAGATCAATACGCCATGTGCTCCGTGCTCCAAGGATGCACCATCTTCGACCCCCTCGCCATTCATTACATTCATTCCTTTGACACACTCACCAGTACCACCGGCACATAATTCAACATTATTTATCATATTTAAAAAAAAATAATCAAAATTATACATTTTCATAATAAATAAACTTTCAATATGATTTTGAGGTCAAATTAGAAATAACTCATCATTATGTATAATACAAATTTCAAAAACAAAAAAAAAAAATTAAAAAAATAAAAATAAAATATATTTCTGTTTTTAATCATTATATCAAATGATTTTATTTTTTATATATTTTATTTTGCATTTATGTTAATTATTATTAATTTTGTTTTTCATAAATGTAAAGCAAAACGCAATTTCTATGTGAGAAATTTTTTTTTTTTTTTGCTTACAAATTTTAATTAATAAATAAATAAAGATATTTGTCAAGAAAGTATATTTGAATTGTCAATTTTTGTCGAATAAAAAAAAATAAAAATTGATTTATTCCTAATTTTGATCAGAAGCAGAAGTTATAGTTCAAAAAAAAATTGTGAGTTTATTACCGACGGACGATAGGAAGGGAAGTATTGTTTTAACACCAAATTTCACATGAGGAGATTTTTACAAAACTCCTCGAATCATGCATTTTTGTTAACACAACAAAATATTTATAGCATGATGTCTGTCCGTCCATCTGTCCATTATGTGTCCTTATAGCTTAAACGGCTCAAAGGATTTTCTTAAAATTTGATATATTATTTACTTAATGCATCAGTAGCATGAATTCATCAACTTTTGGTGTATATCCGGAAAGTATAGTGGTAGTTTACAAATTATTAATTTTATATTCATTGTCGGAAATTTTTTATTACATTAAACTAACTGGAGAAATAAAAAAAACATACATACATACATATATATAATGTTGGTTTTAATTATTTTTAAATCGTCGGGGGGTCGATTCTGTGTCTGGCCACAGCTCATTTTTTTTTTTTTTTTGTTTTATATAATAAATAGAGGTACAAATTATTATTAGTACATATATTTATATTAATATTTAAATCTATACAACAAAGACTGTGTTTGTTTCAATATCAAAGAGCATATGTTCTCTTTTCTTTTGAAGTTTATGAAAATAAATATTAATTAATTTAATTAATTATTAATTTAAAATATTATAAAAAAATATTAATTATATTAATTAAATATAATAATAATAATAATAAATATAATAATATATAATATAGTCCGCTTGAATCGGAGCAAGCGTACGGTTACTTGAAAACGATTGCAGAACAAGCAGTCGAAACGTTGTACAGTTATTTTAATTTAATAAATAATTTTATACAAACAATGTGGTCTTTTAATAAAAATTCCCTTAATAATATAATATTAATTGATAATATTAATTAAATCATTGTAATTTACCTCTTGTCAATCTTTTTTCATTGATATTGTATTTATATTTTTTTATATTTAAAATATTTTAAAATTTTTATTTAATTTCGAAATAAAATTAAAAATATTTATTTTAATAATATTTTAAAATAAAATTATGAAATAATTTACCATTCCCCACACAAAAAAAATATTCATTAAGTTAGCAGCATATAAAGTAAAGAGTTTCAAATAAATTGTTGAATAAATTTTATCTAATAACATACAATAAATGATATCATATTAATTAAAATGTTTTTTAGATTAAAGTATAAATAATATATAAATTATAATTGATTATTATAAATAAAAAGAAAAAAATATAACCTCCTCTCTTAATTAAAATATTGACAAGTGTCAATATAATTTCAGAAGTTATATTAATATTAGTAGTAAATATTGGTAGAAACAGTCTATAAGCTATTGCTACTTTGAAAAATATAAAACTGAAGTCATCGAATTATAACAACATACAGTATATAATATAGGATCAAATATTTTATTTTATCAAGAAAATTTGAATATATTTTTTATCTTGAAATGAAAATCAAGTTATTTTAATTAATTTGTAACAAATTAATATTAAACAAATTTTTGATGAGTCATTTTTAGAAAACCCATTTAACAATTGTAATAAATAATTAAAAAATTGTAAAATGTTTAAAGTTTATAATAATAAATTGTATGAATTTTTTAAAGGCTCGGTGTTCCATAAGGTACTCCACATTTAAAATAGTAAAAATTTGTTTTTTAAATTATTAAATAAATAAAATACAAATATATTTTATAAATATATTTTTTGAAATTATAATAAATTAATTATAAATTGTAATTAAAATTAATTTATCTCTCAAAAATGAATGAGATCACGAAAAGATGTAGGAATATAAATACTTAAGTTGAGAAAGAACTAACGCCACAGAGAAACATAGTTTAATTCAAATAATATTTAAAAAATATTAACTATCTCTGTAGCTCTCTCTACGGAACTCGAAAGTTCTTCGCCGCAGCAACCACACTTCTCCAAGTATCCCATTCCTAAGCCACAACCCTCCAATCCCTGCCTTCTCCTATCTCTCCCACGTCCCTTCCTACATTATCTACCCATCGCGTCCTTGGTCTTCCAAGCGGACTTGGTCTCCCCACAAATATATTTTTCGTTATTCTTTCCTCTCCCATTCTAGCTTCGTGCCCTACTCATTGCAGCCTTCTCGATTTTATAATTCTAACTATATCTGGAGAGGCATAGAGGTCATGCAATTCCTCGTTATGCAGTCTAGCCATTCCCTGGTGATCTCATCTTTCTTTCACAAATACCCTAAATCTACTCTGGTCTCCTAAGATCATTGACCATGCCTCACACCCATATAATACAACAGGCAAAATTATTGTTTTATATATTCTAATTATTAAAAAAATATTATAATAAAATTTAATATCTATATTTATCATACAATTTCGTAAATTAATCAAAATATTTTCCATTTTTTTAAAAATTATGGAATACACTATCTATTATTTATAATTTTAAGTATATATCATAAATGTATAAAACAAATATTCATAGACATGTAAAAGAAAAAAATTATCCATTGTGGATGGAATGAACTGAGAGAGCATAATCTTTATTTCACGTTTATATTATCTACAGTGACCTTCATTGTGTTTTTTTCAAATGTCAACTCAACATTTTTAATGCATCGAATGAAATACGATGCATTAAGCAAATCTTAAAAACAAAATAAAGAAATGAATATCACTAATGTCATATCGAATTAACACAAACAGTATTTTTTTTTATTTTTGTTTAGTAAATCTTATTAAATTCTGAAACTCATCATAAGTTATTTATATAAATAATACAAAGTTAAGAATCAAACCGGATGTCATTGATTTCGTTCTTTGGGTTATCTTGTAATTTTGTTATCGTAGTTAGGTTTAATAAAATGCAAGTTTATATAATAATATTACAGACATTAGCATATTTTAAGGGTATATTTCCTGGAATTATTTTGTGTCGTTACCCACGCCTCATTTATCATCGCTGCCCCCTGAGATCTCTTCGAAACTTAAATAGAATTTGTGAATATCTGAATATAATTTTATTCTTTTAATAAATTTTTTATACTATTCAATAGATCTAGTATTATAAATAGGGTGACCAAACGTCCCGTTTTCCGGGATTGTCCGTTTTTTTTTAATATTTAGGACATTTCGTACTTTTTTCAAAATTTTTTCAATTTGGTTCTAAAAAAAAAAAAAGATAAACCGTTTGGTTTTTTCGAATATGGTCACCCTAATTATAAACTTAAATATAAAAAGGAAGAAATAATTACACATTCCCAAATCTCACTCTTGAGAAAAAAAGTGTTAGACATTTTCTTTTGTTTTCTACTGATTCTAGAAAGGAAAAAATTTAATTTAAAGAAGTTAATTATAGTGAGAAAATTATGGATGGTCATAGGAGGTGAATTCTAACTTACTCCTTATTTTGGTCAAAATAAATTAAAAAACCTAATTATTTATTTATTTTTCAAAAATATTTAAACAACTTTTTTCTTTTCTTTTTTTCAAATTAATTATCTATCAATATTTGATAAATATTTATTAATTTAAACAATTTTATTTAAATAAATCATATAAAACAATTACTTAAATAATTTACATAATAATTATCATTTTACTAAATATATTATGATAATTTATGAAAAGTAAAAATAAATTGTAAATAAGAAAAAAAAAAATAATCCTCTTAACTAAATGGAGATTTACTGTACAATTTTAAATTGTGACTAAGAGAGGAGTCCAAACAAGTGGATGAGATCAGTGTTTGCAAAGAGTCCCCAGATCCCATTCTCAATCCCCCTCCTCTAGTTCTGTAAAATCGATTTTATCACTGAAAACAAAATCAACTTAACCTTGAAATTAAACCCAAAAGATTATTAAAGATATGAATATTTTAAAGAGAAACGCACTCATCCATAGAAAAATAAAATCATTATTTATTTATATATGGATAGTATGTGTGTGTGTGTGTGATTGCCTATAATCAAATATTACTTTTGGAATTATACTTATTAAATAAATATCAGATATGGATTTTGTTTTTTTTATTATTAAAATTAGTAAAACTATAATTAGTAAAAAATTTAAGAGTTGAATTTATGGATACGTGGTTAATTATTTATTTATTTATTTATTTATTTATGCAAATGTGACAAAAGACGAATATAGGGAGAAATAAGAAGCCCTTTGCAAAATGATTTCACCCTTGGGGCGAGAAAAAGGGAGGGAGAGATAGAAAAAGAGAAGGGAAGAGGGGTGAAGGATTAAAAGCACAACATAACCCTTATTGCGTCGTTAGATAATGACACAAATTAGGACGAATATTCCTAGTAGTATATATAAATAAAATGATCGTAATAACAATCAACAAATTAATACAAATATTATTTTTTTGTAAACTACTTGATGTTTTATTATTTATATCTATTTATTATATAGAATAGAACATAACATATTTGCTTTTATCGATTAGATAATCTGAGTTAAATTTATCCGTTTCAGAAAGTTAAAGGCGATACCAAATGAATAAAATTGACATGTTTACAAATAAAAACTCTTATAATATACTTTTAGAAAAATAAGTAAACCAAAGTTCTTCATGAAATACGTGTGTTTTTTTTTATCCTATCTAATTATACTAGCAAAAATTGTATAATATATATATATATATCTATATGTAATATTAAACGGAATATTTTTGAAATTCACACCATAGATAATATTTATAAAGAAAAATCGATCTATATAGATTTCAGCCTCGGGGAAAATCATCTTTGTTAGTTTTTTCTTAATTTAAATTAGGAATTTTAATAATAAAATAAATTAACTGGAGTGTCTCCACTCGACTATCTCGCAATTTGAATTGGATTAAATAACATCATATATTATATTTAAATTAAATTTAATAAATTATAAATTAAAATTAATAAATAATATTTATTAAACTAGCGCATGTTTGGCTCTTTGTTGATGGCACTACGTCAAGTGTTGGCGGGTGAGATTTACAGTGTTAAAAAATTAATTCTGGTACTTTTAGCGATTTAATCAAGCTGAAATTCTATATATAGCAGTTTTATACATTTTTTAATCATGTAAAAAACTATCAAACATATATCTTTATTTTTACGGTCACTTTAGAGGAAAAAAAATCAAAACGTTGTAGGTAATGACACTCCTCAAGTTGAGCTACATTTCTCAAAAGTTGATAGAAAACTACGAATTTTGAATAATACCCGTATATAAAATTTCATGATTCCTGCTCAAAAAGTTTTTACGTAATCTTGTCTACATACATATATATGTACATACATACACATACACACATTAAGAGAGAGACATTTTTCTCAACCTTAGTGAAAATGATTCAGGAACCTTCAACACGTATAAAAACATCAAAATCTCTGACGAGATAGTAAAAAATTCCTTAAATCCAAAATATTATAAATAAAATAAAATTAAAAATATTTATTTTGATAATATTTTGTAATCAAATTACGAAATATATATTATGTTATATCCACAGGCCATACTTTTCTGTATTGCAGTGCATTAATACGTACGTTTAAGGGCTGTATGTTTTGACTATTTTTTTTTTAATTTATGTTCTTTTAAATTATTTGAAATTGTTTCATATATTTTGTCGTTTATTTCTTTTAAATAATAATCTTAATCTTAAATATTCATAGTTCATTAGAAATTATTTTAAATATTATTCATATAAGAGTCATTAAATATTTTATTTTAATTTTAATTTCTATTAAATCAATGTTTACTATTATTTTTATTAATTATATCAACTCTTCTATTATACTAATAAATATTATTCATATAAGAGTTATTAAAGAGATTTTTATTAATAAACCCTGATTTGTATATTCCTTAGAATAATGAAGCAATGAGAAATAAATGAATTGAAATGTTGAATAGTGATACATTTTATTTTAATTTTAATTTCTATTAAATCAATGTTTACTATTATTTTTATTAATTATATCAACTATTCTATTATACTAATAAATATTATTCATATAAGAGTTATTAAAGAGATTTTTATTAATAAACCCTGATTTGTATATTCACTAGAATAATGAAGCAATGAGAAATAAATGAATTGAAATGTTGAATAGTGATACATTTTATTTTAATTTTAATTTCTATTAAATCAATGTTTACTATTATTTTTATTAATTATATCAACTATTCTATTATACTAATAAATATTATTCATATAAGAGTCATTAAAGATTTTATTTTAATTTTAATTTCTATCAAATCAATGTTTACTATATATTTTGTCGTTTTTTTCTTAATCTTAATCTTAAATATTCACAGTTCATTAGGAATGATTTTTTTAAAGTACCGAGCCGCGTCTCGGTGAAACAACAGAACTATATTATTTATATCTATTATAATTATTTATTACCATCTGGGATTTGAAACATTGTTTTCTGAACGAGAGAAAAAAATACCATTGAAAAAGTCTACATATAATAACTTGCAAATATAAATAAAGGATTTGTGTGTTCAATGCTTAGAATTTATAATTTTTTATCTATCTTTAGACTTCCTTGATTGGAGAAGTTGTTTTTCTATCTTATAGACTCATTTTTCATGAATATCCTCCACAGTACTCTTTTCTTATAAATATCCCAGTTCATACATACATTGTAGATCATTTAATTACGAAATGTAGAAATTAATTTTTGCTATTATTACATTTACTAAGGATTTATGCAAATATCCATAATGTTTATCTAATGCTTATTTCAGTTCAGAAATCATGCAAACTCGTTTGGTGATAATATAAATATGTTTTCCAAAATCACATTGAATAAGTGTGATATTTTGATTTACACCTGTTATTAATTACGTTAATTAAGAAAAAAACAAATAAAAATATTTCTACCTATAAATAAAACTTAATCAGATCCAATCATCATCTTAAAACTTTAATAAGTGCATCTATTAAATTCCTGTGAAAAGTTTTCAAGCAATTTTTACCTACATTTTTTTCATTTTTCATAGTTTAGCAATGTTTTATCTAAACTAATATTATTATTATGTATTATTAATGTAAAAATCAACATCTGCCCTATTATCAGTATTTTTTCATTTCCAGTTTATAGACCGAGTAATTTAATAATGTTCTACTCTCATCATTCTAACAAATAAAATCTAAACTTAAATATAATGAATTCAAATATTAATTTAAATATAAATACATATTTATTTAAACGGAAGATAAATATTATTAATTAAATAGTGAATATTTATTATTATTATCATCTCTGAGTCACCTTTAATATTTTAAGAGCTTATCAGTATAAAAAAGGAAAAAAATGTTATTTAATACAGATTATATAATTAAATTTATTTTGATGAATATAAAAATAGATTGAATAGAATAATTAATATTTTTTTTATAATTCTTAAATTATGAATGATAAATACATCTGAAGCAAAAGATAATGAATGCACTGGTAAATGCATTTGAAGAAAAAACACAGATGTAGATATTTTCATCAATAATGCTGAGCTATCTGATTATCACACTGATAAACGCAGAAACACTAATAACATCACAACCTCCTCGATATTACTACTATGTTTGTCGATAAATAGAGATCATTAATTTCATTATTAAGCTTTCCCCACCCATTCACTAAAAAATTTTTTTCCTAATTATATTTCTATCAAAATAAGGTTAATTAATAGTTTAACATTTTTAATTTTATTTAAAATCATTCTTATTTTAGAGGATTTTTTATGGTTTAATTTCGAAATTTATAATGACTATTATATTTCTATAATAAATTATTATTAAAATCACGAAATATTAATCATAAGGAGACAATTAATATATAATAAAAATTATTTAAGTTATAATGTGATTGTAATTTTTGAAACTGAATCGATTTTTCTGAAAAAATCAATTTATAAGATTAATTTATAATTTATAATTTCAATTATTAGTTTAATGATATGAAATGAATATAATATATAAATAAATAAATATAAAAATTGCGAACTTAATAATTAAATAAAATTTAAATTTATTATAATTGATACAAAACTAAACGAATACAATTAACTTCTAACTTGTAGCAAAAAATTCAAAGTTTCTTTGAGGATCCATAATTATACAATTCAAGATATTGGTAGAATATTGATAGTATAAGGAATAAAATTAAAGAATAAATATATATAAATAAAATAATAAATTGAAAAAATATAGTTTCATGTTTTAATTTTATATAAATGATGTTTTTTGAAAATGTTTTTTGTTAATAATGCTTTTTATATTTTCAAATCTGAATTTGTAACTATCATAATTTAAATAAATAAATTATTATTATTAAATAAATATTTAATATATTATTTAAATAATAATAGATATAAATAATATATTATTTTATATAGGTATAAATATTTCATATTTATATTTATATTGAGAAGTAGATTTAAATTTACTGCATAAATAAAAAAATAGTATTTATAAATATTTTATTAATTTTCTTAAGTTATATTAATTTGTTTATCATTCTACTTTTGCTTCTAATTTCATCTGTGTATATTTGATGAATATTTTAAACATCCAGCAGGCATTGAAAATTAACCATTAATAATCTTTTGTAAAGGCAAAGTAAATTTATTTATTTATATTACAATTATTTATTTTTGGCTAAATGCTTCAAAAATATTAAATGGAAATTCAACAGATAAACAAATATTTAAAACTTTATAAATAAATAAAAAATATTAATTTTAGGATTTATTTATTTTTATATTTAAAATAAATGCCTTCTTTTTTTTATTTAAATATCTAAATATTGTTTTGAATTTATATATTAGTATTAGAATAGGTTTTTTTCTGAATAAAATGAATTTCAAATATTAATTTAATTATTAAATGTTCATAATTATTATTAATATATTTATATTATTAAAAAAATTTTTTAATTTAATTATATTCTTAACTTAAATTATATAAAATAATCAAATAATTTACTTACAGTTTTTTGTTTTACGGCACACTTGCCTTATTTATTTCAATTTAAATGAAAACAGTTCATAATTATCAAAATGTATTTTGTGATTAACACAATTATTTAAACGTTATAATTTTAAATTATTTACACATTTTTTATAAACTTTATTATATAATAATTTATCATAATAAGAAAGAGTATAGAAATCACTTAAATGATTAACAAACAAACTCACTTGGAATCTGGAGCTCACTGCTCACTACAAATACAATGGCATGACAGAAAGTGCAGATTTCAGGTTAGCAGCTTTTTCAATGGAGCGCTGTTTGCCGGAGTTGTAGGCTTACTATTACTACTCCTAATCCTAATAATAATATGAATAATGAATATTAGAACTAAGGATAAGCTAAAATATTTTCTTAATATATTTAGATAAGAAAAATGCATAATATATATATATATATATTATTTATTATAATATTAAAATTATATATTCTTAGAAAATATTATATTTATAATAAATAATTATCAAAGAATATATATCACAAATTATTTATTCGAAGATTTAAATTAATAAATAAAATTGTTTAAGCTTTTACAATAAAAATATAAATAATGAATGATCCGACAACCCTTTAATATCATAATCATGATAATAACACAATAAAAAGTATCATTAGGATAAATCATTATGATGATATACGATTACTTATTATATAATATTATTATAATAATTTTAGATTATTTATTCAAAGTAAATATAATATATCTATTTTTGTTTTTCATTTATTTATATAAAATAGTATTTTAAATAATATAATTACATTATATTATATTATATGTTACTCAGATTATTTTCAAGAATTTACGCATGAATATCATCAATTTTATGTATAAAGTTATTTTTAATGTCAAGTTTGATATTCTATATTGCTATATTAAATTTTAATTTGATTATTTTAATATTTCTTTCATAATACACATATACTAATATAGATATATACACTAAAATTGTAAGAATATACCATCCATATATTTCATTTCAACCGCCACCCCAGCCTCTTATTTGGGGGCACCACTTAAATGATTTGTCCCATTGTGTAATACAGATTGTCATTTAATGACAATATAAAATATAAAACTTAATCTTTAAATTAAAATTAATTAGAATATGAATAATATTAAAAAAAAGATATTATGTATATAGGTAAGGTAATGTAAGATTTGTATACATATAATTAATATTTTATTTATTTATATTATACTTGAATTGAATATAACTACTAAAGGATTCTAAAGAAAATAAGCATACGATATATATCCTTTGAATAATGCTTTTAATCACAATTAGAAATTAAGTTCAACACAATGCAAAGATGAGTTATAGATTGACAAATTCTGTAATTATCCTAGTTTAATAAACGCAATTTAAAACAAAAAATATTAATCGATGAATAAATACTTTTCCTGTTTTTTTTTAATTCACTACTTAATATTTATCAAGTTGTTTTCCCATCAATTGATAATTAAAATTAGCATTTACCAATATTTTTTTATGTTCATTACTTAAAAGAAAAATTTCTTACAGGGGCATTTTATGTTGAGTCAATTGTAAATTACATATTATTAATAGGTTTAAATCATTAAATATTGAATCATTTATTAATGAGAATTTTTTTAAGGGCCTCTTGGCAACTATTTTTTTTATTTTAAAAAGTTTAATTAAAAGAACAAATATCAATAACTATAAAGATAGAAGAATGAAGATCAGAAATAAATAAAAGCCCTTTGACTTTTGTCATAAAACATGTTATTATAAATCTACTTTAAGTATATATTTATTTTATCAATCAGGTGTAGTACTATGTTAATGTCTAGATATATAAATATATTGACAATACATTATTAATAAAACAAATTGTATCAAGAAATTTTGACTCATTCTAAACCCCAAAAAAATGAAAGCAAAATCAATTCAATATTTATTTATTTTTATCTTGCTATTATGCACTAAAGCAACAGCCTCAAATTAATATCTGAATTATGAATTATACTAATATCATATATAAACTTAAAAGTATTTGTGTACATCGGATATCTGGTGGTAACTAATTCTTTTAACATTTCTTAGTATATCAATAATGAATAATGTCTAAAATATTGAAAATCTTTTAACCAGGATCAATTAAATGTTAATTTTTATAAAAATAATCAGAGAAATATTTAAAATTTTAATTTTAATGGAAACTGCATGGTATGAGATTGTTGGAATTTTAAAATTGAGAATAATTTAGATACTTCAATAAATTAAAATTAAAAGATCTATACCGCAGATCATCACTATATTGTATGAATTGTATGATCTATAAAAAAATCAATCTCTCTTTCCCTTTAAAATTCCTTCAAATTTCATGTATATTTAAATATACATATTAACTAAATACCCTGATTTCGAAATAATGCCTCGGTAGCGCAGTAGGCAGCGCGTAAGTCTCATAATCTTAAGGTCGTGAGTTCGATCCTCACCCGGGGCATAATTTTTTTTAAATTTGTAATAACAAATCATTTGTTTTACTATTACTATCACATTGCCGGATATTAAGTCAATATCTGACGACCCCTTATTTTGGAATTTTTTTATATGCATATACTTACTAGGTCAATGCATGCATTTGCTAATTTTAACAGTAAAAGCGCGAAAAAAAATATCTTTATTAATATATTTAGATTAATGAGCGTATGCATTTGTGTCGTCAGTATTAGAGAAAAACTGTCCATTCATGTTCAACAATGAATACATTAATATCTTTATTAACTTTAGCAATTCAAAATTATTCAAATATAAAAATATTTATTTGTATTTATAATTATCAAATATCGTCTAAATAATTTAATTTAATTTATCCTAAAAGTTCTCATTTTAATTAATTGACAATATTTATTGAATATTTGATTTGAAATAACATATTATCTTTAATTATTTTAAATGAATAGGAGTATCAATTATAGAGAATTTATTTTTTATTTTTTAAATTATATACAATATTTCAACAATTTTGAAGATCACAAAGACATAGATATATACAATTTTGCCAGCCTAATTAGATAAATTTCATATAAATATACTGATGGAAATAATATTTAAAGTTTCTCTAATTGTAATTGTTCTTTTGTGGTTTTATATTTCTAACACAGACCATCTCTATCAGAGATGTATAAGGTTGAAACAAAGTTATGTCTGATGCCTTCAACCGCATCGTGGCGCTGCAGGTGCCCGATAGATGACACTATTATTTATTAGGACAATTAGTTATTAGGATATAAAACTAACATTTTTGATAAAAGCATAATTGATTGCTTAAATGAAAGTTTTATCTCTGAATAAATAATTTTTCACTTAACTGGAAAAATCAATAATATTTCTTCAAAAAAAAAAAAAAAAACATCCACACACACAAGCCCGAATTTTTTTTTAAATTGTTGATGCCTACAACCACAGGTTGGCGCCAAAAACTTTGTTTCTAAAAAAACAATAGTGCCGTAGTCTTATAGATATAGATGGTCTGTGATCTCTATTAAGACTTGGACCACAGACCATCCGTTTGGACACTCAATGTTAAATTTTGAAACAGTTTTAACGTAACTAGTAGCACCACCATCAACCACCATGAAGAGCCCCTGTGAAGCATAGGAAATCTTGAAAAAGTGGACACTGATGTTAGCCCCACTAGTAGTGACAGAAATTTATTTAGAAGGAATATTGGGAATTAAAAAATTGTAGAATTTTCAGTTAAGTGAAAAATTATCTATTTGGAAATATAACTATCATTGCAGAAATCAATTATGCTTTTTCAATGTCGGATTTATATCAAAATAAATAATTTTTCTCTTAACTGAAAATTCCATAATCTTTTATG
Organism: Labia minor; assembly: GCA_963082975.1. Taxonomy (NCBI): domain Eukaryota; kingdom Metazoa; phylum Arthropoda; class Insecta; order Dermaptera; family Spongiphoridae; genus Labia; species Labia minor. Next base: position 12,134,247 of record OY720345.1, read on the forward strand.
TAATTTCCATATCTAAAAGAAAATAATGTTCTGTAATATACAGTGGCGGATTAAAGGTCCAGAGCGCCCTAGGCAATCACTTTATCGGCGCCCCTGTATCGGCCATAAATGCCCATCATAATACTATAAATTTTAAAAATTCTGAGCTCGCGCGCCCCTTGTAACTACACGCCCCTAGGCACGTGCCTAGTTTGCCTTACGGATAATCCGCCTCTGGTAATATACAATATTTATTTGAAAATTAATTATAATTACAAAATACTGTTTACAAAATTAGAAGTTCTATTCTGTGTCGCTATTAAGATATATTTTTACCGACCGACGATAGTAAGGGAGGTATTGTTTTCACACCAAATTTCACATGTGGAGATTTTTACATATCTCCACGAATCATGCATTTTCTTAACAGAAAAAAGTATTTTTAGCATGATGTCTGTCCGTCCGTATAGATGTGTACAGCCTGAACGGCTCAACCGATTTTGATGAAATTTGGTGTATTTACTTAATGCATCAGTGGGATGAATTGATCAACTTTTGGTGCAAATCCGGAAACCGGAAGTGGTAGTATTAGCGATCGACGATAGGAAGGTAAGGATTATTTTCACACTAAATTTCACATGAGGAGATTTTTTTATATATCACCACGAATCATGCAATTTCTTAACAGAAAAAAGTATTTTTAGCATGCGTCCGTCCGTCCTTCCGTCTGTCCGTATAGATGTGTACAGCCTGAACGGCTCAATCGATTTTGATGAAATTTGGTGTATTTACTTAATGCATCAGTGGGATGAATTGATCAACTTTTGGTGCAAATCCGGAAACCGGAAGTGGTAGTATTAGCGATCGACGATAGGGAGGGGAAGGGAAAGGGAAGGGTTATTTTCACACCAAATTTCACATGAGGAGATTTTTTTACATATCACCACGAATGTATTGGTTTTATCCTCGGGAAAAATCATCTTCATTATGTTTTTCTTAATTTAAAATTATATGACGTCACCCAGCCCTTCATGACGTCACAGCATCGGGTAACGCCGGCTACTTCAGCTATATATTATAAATAAAATAAAATTAAAAATATTTATGTTCTATCCATATCTGTTTTTTATTACATTAATAGATATATTAAAATTATTTGAAATTGTTTCTGTAGCTGGAAATTAATTTACTTCAAACCGTCGGTCGGTTCGGACCTGGCCACAGGTCAACTTATTTAAATATTGGGCTAAATTTTACTTTACGGGCCTTTTTTCTAACACGTGTTTTTTGATTGATATAAAAATATAAAACATATATCCCTTTCCTGTTTGAGTCAGTCTGATTGTTTTGTGACATATTGTATTTACCTACATGAAAAACCATTCTGTGGACATAGACCATCCTTATGATTATACCACTGGTCAGCCATGTTGATTTTTTCCAAAGCAGCGCTATCTAGTAGTGAGTATCAGCAAAACTCTGATTCAAATCTTCCATTTGAGTGTCCCCCACCCCCTGGTTTCTAATTTCATGAATATTTTTTTTTTTATATTATCACATGCCAGTAAAGTTAACGAATATCTAAAGAAATTCAAATTAAAAATCAAAATAATTATATAAAAATAAAATAAATGTTAATAATAATCATATAAATATTTGTGTTTTCCAAAGCCACCTTGAATAATTGTAATAATTTGTTACGAACATTTATTGACATCTGCCATTAATTATTTTATTAAGAAAAAACAATTACTATTACTTTTAAATAAAACCTATTCTTCACCTCCTAAACTACCTATTTTGTTAATTTCATAAAAATACTGTGCACAATTTTTAAGATTAGAAATATATATATAGAATTTTTACTAGTTTAAATAAGTAGATAGATATATTATAATAAAATATCATATATCACATTCAAATATTTAAAATATCAGAAAAAAAATATTTAAATATAAAAACAACCTAATATCTCGTATCTCTAATAATGCCTCGGTAGCGCAGTAGGCAGCGCGTAAGTCTCATAATCTTAAGGTCGTGAGTTCGATCCTCACCCGGGGCATAATTTTTGTCCATTTAAAAAATTTTTTTTTAAAATTTGTAATAATAAATCATTTGTTTTACTATTAGTCCACCTGTGGTGGGTGGTATTTACTTAACCCCACCCGCATATTTTCACCTAAATATCTTAATTTAAAGCTTTAACAAATTAATTTACAAATTTGGATAATAATCCAGATGTATCATTATGTTATGATTTTAACATTTAATAATTTTTTTATTGCTAATTATAAATAATACATTTCATCATTCTTATTTTTTATCTAAGTTTAATCACCATATTATTCCTATGTGTTATATATATATATTATGTATAATATAAATAATAACTGTATATTAGGTATAGTTGTGAAGGAAATCAAATTTCTAACAAACTTCATGATTTTACATTTATGAATAATAAAATAATTATAAAAACAACTTTATATATATCACATATTACAGAAAACCAATTAATATCAGTTCATATAATTTATTAGTAATTTAAAAACAAAATTCGATTTTGAAAAGTAAAATTATCAATTATCTTTTAAAAAAATTATTTAAAATAATAAAAAATAATACAACGCACTCTAATGTTTAATTTTTTATTAAATTAAAAAATAATACTGAAAATTATTAAAATTTTATGACTTATCTATCTAAGTTTAAAGAAATACTTTAAAATATATTAATAGAACAGAAAATTAATATAATAGATGAATTAAATGATTATTTATTTTATTTATATAAAGTTTTTTTTCAGGAAAATAAAATTTAAAACTCATATGAAATCTACACTAAAATAATGGCAAATTCATCATTTACAAGTAATTTATTATTTAATTTTTATTCTAAAAAATATTAATTTTTTCATTATTTTTTTCATATATGATATATGATATATTTATGTAAATATAAATTTAAAAGATTTGTATAGAAAAATTAAAATTTATCGTTTCAGGATATAACATGGATACTTTTATTTATCATTATATAATATTTTCATTACTTTTTAACATTTTTAACATGATTAAGACATTATAGTTATATTGAAGTCATTAAAAATGAATTAATAAATTTAAAATTATAGAATATGTTTGTAAAATTTAAAATTTCTTGGTGTATTAATTGAGAAAATTAAGTCTAAATGATTCATATTCTTGTTGAATGCGAATTTTATGCTTTGATAAGAACTTTGGTTGGGGAGCTGTGAATCTTAAGCCTATTTATTATTATATAATATTAAAATGTTAAATATAAATGAACATGGAGAGGTCGACTTCTTTGACCTTAAGTTTTCCGATTCAGGACAATTACATTTTTATTAAATTTAAAAAATATATTTTGTATGTCTGATAGAAGAATAATATGGTAAATAGTTATTAATAAACATTATTTTTTTATTAAACACAAGTTAAAATATTTTCAAGTTGAATTATTTGCGCGATTAAATATTTATTCTCTATTATATTTGTCTACAATAGATCTTTTATATTACTAGTTTTTTATTTAATTATATTTTAGGGTCACCACATTATAAGGATTGTGTCTGTCAATCTCATCAGTAAATACTCTAAAAAATTTAAAAAATAGGTTTTCATTTTGCCCGAAAGAATTGACCAGATTCAAAATAATTTGCATTGAAACTGATTCTCAAGATTGTCTATTTTTACCTTTTCTTTCATATTTGTAAAGTATTGTTAATTTTTGTTTAAAATACAAAATTAGTAAATATATTTTTAAATATTGATAGAAATATTTATTAATTTTACTCCTCTTCGCACTTTTGTTTAAAACTTATAATAAAAGTATACTCTCTATCTCTAAATAAAAGTATACTATCTCTAAAAAAGTATTTCGAAATTTAGTTTTAAAAATTTATTCTTTTTTTCTGGATAAAATTGATTTATCCATTGACTAATTCTTTTCCATTAAATTAATATTTTTTGAAATTATTAAATTATATTATTATTTATATTTATATTAAATTTACAAGAGTAGAAAATGAATCGAAAAATTTTAAAAGCGCCATATAATATTGAATAGGGGAGCGCGCCCCACAGGTTGAGAATCAAACAAAATCAAATCAAAATATAACTACCCTACTACTTTTAAATTGGAAAAATTTCTTGGAATCGGAATTATTATTACTCATAATAATATTATATTCCTAATAACTTTGGGAAGATTTTATTTAATTTAAGGATGATCATTAAGTAATTCTAATTTTATTTTGGAAGTTCATAATTGTTTTTACACTTCTAAAATTGGAAAATTATAATAATAATAATAAAATATGATAGTTTTTTGATACCCTTATTATTATATAAAAATTAGTCTTTTATAAGCAATATAAAAAATTGTCTTAATTTGAATTATTTATCTATCTCTGTGTATCTATCCTGAGCCACAACCATGCACCCTACCCTTTCCCGTCTCTCTCATGTCCCCTTCTTACATTGTCCTCTAACGCCGTCCTTGGACTACTAAGCGGAAGTTTCCCTATCGGTCCCCACCAATAAATTTTTCACCATACTTGCCTTTCCTATTCTAGCTATGTGCACTACCCATCGCCACCTTCTCGATTTTATAACCCGAACTATATCTGGAGATGCATAGAGGTCATGCAATTCCTCGTTATGCAGTCTCCGCCATTCCCCGGTGACCTCATCTTTCTTTGGCTCATAAATGCTGGGTAGAATCCTATTCTCAAATACTCTAAATCTACTCTCGTCTTTTAAGGTCATAGACCATGTCTCACATCCATATAATAAAATAATAATAATAATAATTAAATATAATATAAATTAAATATAATAATAATTAAATTAATAATAAATTAAATTATTATTAAAGTTTATTTATGCTTATATTGAAACTTTATTTTTTATTAAGATAGATAGTTTGATTTTCTATACTATCGTACATTATAAATGTAATATATAGAGGGGAATGTACAATTTCTGCTTGAGGTTACAGTATTGTTTATAGAGAAGTAAGTGACTACCAACTACAAAATGTTGTATTGAACACACATGTAAAGTACATACTTATTGGTGTACCTAAACGTATACAATTATATTCTCATAAATATCAAAATAATTTAAAAATATGGGAAAATTTTTTAAATAATTGTCTATTTTTCTGCCGGACCCAATTATGATTCTTCTAAGAAATCCTTAAAAATATTATAATTATATTAAATTTATTTTTTCTAGGTGATCAGGTTTCTGGTTCATCAGAAAATAAGAACTTCTCATCATTAACAAATGAACAATTGGAATTTATTATATATCATGATCAATCAATACCAATGAAAATCATACAAATTTTATTTGAACAAAAATTTAATCGTAAAATTTCTTATTGTTTAATTCATCGTATAAAATATTCATATAAATTAACAGGTTCAATTGATTCCAATTCTATTAATTATGAAAAATTAATTCCGCCAATTGAATTTCATGGAACCAATGCTAATTATAATAAATGTTTAATGTATAAAACATTATTTACTAAAGCAATGGTTTTGAAACCGACACGTTTAAAATATATATTTACTGATTGTATATGGTTTCATTTAAATGGAAACCTTGATGATCATAATTTGTGGGCAACCTATGATAATGAATTAAAATTTTTTAAAAATTTACAACATTCTCTTAAAGTAGGTGTATGGTGTGCTTTAAATAGGTATAAAATTTTAAAATTTTTTATATTTCATGAAGCATTAACTTTATCTAAATATAGAACAATAATAAATGATTTGTTAAGTGATTTAAAAATCCCGACAACACAATATATCTTTCAGCAATGTAATTCGTTTATACATTCAAGTGTAGATATTGATTCAATATTAATTACATATTTTAAAAAAGTATTAAATCTCGACCAACCCTATTGTAATCTCAACCCAATTAAAATAATTTTATTCAATTATATAAAAATACAAGTGTATAAGAATAAATGTGAAAATGTTAATCAACTTAAAAAAAATATCGAAGATTCATTTATGAATTTAGAAAAGAGTGATATGACACTTATAAAAAAATCATATCTTTCTTATATGAATCAATTGCAATTTTTTATACCTGATTAAAATAATTAAATTAAAATTATTTACAAAATATCAATTTATAATTTGAATTTAAATTAAAATTCATTTTTATTTTGTTTTTATTTTGTTTTTGGTTTTTTTTTTTTTATATTTAAAAGCAAATATTCAAAATTGTAAATATAATTAAGTATTCAAAATAATTATATTTAATTTATTTCACTATATATATATAACCTCTTCTATTCAAAAAAATATATTTTTTTATTATTTTTTTAAATATATTATCTCCAAATAGATAAATGTCATAAATGTCTTCCTTTTAATATAATATCTTTAACAATGATTATTCTTCTTATAAATTATTTTCATATAAACTATTTTTAAAAATTACCTTAACATATGCCTCTTGCCTCATTCTCAAGTTAATATAAATGCGTTAGTTATCTAAAATAATATATGTTAATTTTTGTTAAACATAGGAGCTACATATCACGAAACCGCATCCACCAACTTTGAGGATCATGATTTGTTTTTAGTATCCTTCTCCTATATAGGCTATTTTCTCAACTACTGAAGAGTCACATATATCATATGAAAAAACGTAGAAAAAAGTGTTCGTAGGCATAAAAATAAAAATCTCTTATTTTCGTTTTCACTAAAATGTCAACGTTTTGGTCCCTGATCAGGTCCCTCTTCAGGTCTTGCTGTTGTTATTTTTCTCTACTTTTTCATTAAGGAGACACATAAAGTATTCACCACTCCTCTATATAAGTTATAATAAGCAAATATTATTATAAAATTTTTATTTCAATTTATTATGAGGTTATAAATCCCATCGGTTTCAATTTCTGTGATTGTGTGTAGGGACAGTTGGGGAACAGTGGAACACCGGGCACTATGGAACAATGTCGATAAAAAATTGAATTTCAAACCAAAAAGAGTTTTTGCTTCAAAATCATCTAGGCAGGTAAATAAAGTCACCACCACAGATCGAGGAATATTAGTGACTACTTGTATAGTTTCCGCCACTGGAACTGCTTTGCCGCCAGTAATGGTATTCCAGCGAAAGAATTTTAAAACTCATATGTTGATGGGAGCACCCTCAGCCACTAGGTCTTGTTCAACCCACTGGATGGATGACTGGCGAATTGTTTACGGATGTTATGAGGCATTTTGTAAAAATGACTTCAACTACGAAAGACAATCCAACTCTTGTAATCATGGACAATCATGAGAGTCATCTATCTCCGCTTGTTTTAAATATTGCCAAAGACAATGAGGTAATACTTCTTATTATACCTCCACATACCAGTCACAAACTTCAAGCTCTCGACGTATCCGTATTTGGACCATTCCAAACCTATTATAATGCTACGGCAGATTCATAGATGGTTTGGCACCCAGGGCAGACTTTAACAATTTACAATGTGGCTGAGCTTGTAGGACAGGCATTTGAAAAATCGATGACGCCATACAATATCAAATCTGGATTTAAAAAGGCCGAAATTTTTCCATTCGACCGAGATGTCTTTGTTGAAGACGAATTTCTAACAAGTGTCAAATAGATTTTTGACTGATGATAACGAGCAAAAACCGCAACCAAGGAATACTACACCTCCTATCGATGACTAGCAACCTTCTACTTCAAGAGCTGCTATCCAAGAATTTGAAAATCAGATAAAAAGCTCCTTAGAATGTAGAGACTTCCCCACAGCAGGGTCTAGAAAAAACAATTATAAGAGAAAGAAAGGAAAAAGTTTGATATTAACTGACATTCCTGTAAAAAATGAAATAGAAGAACATGCACGTAAAAGAGAACAAAAATAAAGAAGACTGTAAAAAGACTGAAAACTGAAAAAGTAACAAAGACACTATTTTCAAGGTTCGATTCAGATGATAATATAACTTCGTGTGAATCTAGTGATAGCGATATGAAACTTCCACTGTCCAGCTTTAAATTACCAAAACCTAACGATTTTATCGTGGTAAAATTTGCCGATTTGAAGTAAATCAAATTTTTCGTTGGTCAAATATAGATGAGAACAACGAATTTGAGATAAATTATTTGCGACGAAGCGCAAAAGTTGACAATAGTTTCTATTTTCCGTTAGAACCGGACATGGCAATGGTTTCAGCTGAGGATATTCAACTAGTCTTGCCAAACCCGTCCTTATCTGGAAAAACTAAACTTCAAAAAAGCATCTACACGTTTCCTGGCAAGTTACTAACTTATTAAAAAGATTTGATACCATCGGTTAATTTTTTGGTATGAATACAGGTCGTGTTCCAATGTGCCCCATACTCTGTTTCATTATACTCCAGACCTGGGGCACAGTGGAACAAAGGAGGGGGTTCACAAAATCAAAGATAAATAGGTTTAAGTTTGATTATTGATCTCTGTTTTGTTGTGCAATTATTAAGTTAAGATATATTGTTGATGTTTGTAAGCAAAAATTATATAAAGAATAAACATTGATTTTTCTAAAAAATAAAAAACAAATTTCGTACCATTGTGCCCCAACTGTCCCTATTAATAAATTAAGAAATGATTCAATGTATTTAGTAAAATTTAAATTTATATGCCGATCTAAAATATCTTAAATTCATTTACTATAGTTTTTTTATCACAACGGCGGGTTCCTTTTGAAGTTTAACAAATTAATTAATTTTAAAATAAAGTTATTTAAATCTCAATAGATGAAAATAAAATGATTAAAGGCTAGAAATAAGTTCTTATATATGATTTAGAATGGTCTGTGCTCCAGTTGTCCTGCGATTTTTTAGTCAATACACGGGTTGACTAAAAAACTGTTTTTGCCTTTTGGTTTCAAAAGAAACCCGCCAGGATGACTCTCACTTTTCGTTTGAGGGAGCCACTTGAAGTGACTCATTTAACATCTAAACTCAATTCATTCAAATAATTCAAATCAATTATCATTTTTATAAAACAAATATTAATAACTTTTTCTTTAAAGTAAATTAAATTTAAATATGGATAATTTTCAAATAGATGATATTAAATATCCAATAAATATAGGTAAGATTTGACTTAATTTATTTGTTTTAAATAATATTAATAAAATATATTTGTTTTAATGTTTTTTAAATCACTATTTATATTAAAAGGACTAAATCTATATTCTATCTATTATAATAAAAGCAAGTGTAATGTGTCTGTCTGCGTGTCTGCCTGTCTGTCTGACCGAGCTCTCCAGCCAAATCTATCGCACGCAGGGACCTGGAATTTTTTACACGGAAGCACAAAGGGGCTGGCCACCAGACCTCGAAGCCCGATTTTCGATTTTTGAATTAGAAAAATTTTAAAAAAATTATAAAGAATATAGTATAGGCGGGTAGTGGAAATTATGTAGAACAAAATTATGTCAATAGAGGCGCTGGTGGCGATAATTTGAGGGTAATTTAAATTCTGAGCAATGTACAGATAAAAATCTTTTTATATATCTATTGATATTTACAATATCTCAATTGATCTTATTGGCCTTTTAAACTTTGAAAACATTCACATTACGGCTATAATTTAATACTATTAATTTTTAAGATTATGTGAGTAAATTATTTTAATTAAGAAAATTTGATCTCATAATTGGATTTTCACGTAAGATTTTAATATATAATATATTTTTTAATATTATTTTTATAGTAGTTTAGTGTTATGCTAATTTTATATTTTATTTTTATTTTGTTTACTTTGATTTTTTTTTAAATAAATTAATAACATTTAAAGTAGCATAAAAAATTAATCGAGGCAGGAAAATTGATGGGGTTTGAAATTAATAGTGATAAGACAAAATAATTAGTATCAGAGAAAATAATATTTGCAAAGAATTTAAATCGAGGTTGCAATCTGGAAATTATTATCAAAGGGGATCAAAATTATTAAATTATTAATTGTATTATATGGGTGGGAGGCATGGTCTATAACTCTGGGAGATGAGAATAGATTCAGAGTATTTGAGAATAGGATTCTTCCCAGCATTTATGGAACAAAGAAATATGAGGACACCGGGGAATGGCGGAGACTGCATAACAAGGAATTGCATGACCTCTATGCATCTCTAGATATAGGTCATAAAATAGAGAAGGCTGGAATCGGCAGGGCACATGGCTAGAATGGGAGAGGAAAAATATATTGGTGGGGAGTTCGATTGGAAAACGTCTGTGTGGAAGACCAATTGGGAACAGGGTGGACAATGTAGGAAGGAACGTGAGAGAGATGGAACAGGTTAGGAGTTAGATGGTTATAGCTCAGAATAGGGACACTCGGGGGGGGGTACAGGGGTCGGAGCCCCCGTCTAGATGTGAAGAGCGACGAAGGAGCTCTGAGCAGCTAGTATAATATAATCTGCAAGTAGCTGGTTGACCGAGCTGCGGCTCCGTACTTTAAAAAATGTATTCCTTATGAACTATGAATATTTAAGATTAAGATTATTATTTAAAATAAATAATCGATAAAATATATGAAACAATTTCAAATAATTTAAATTAAATAAAAAAATAAACATAAAACATACAGGCCTTAAACATTCGTATTAATGCACACAGAATGCAGACAGAAAAGTATGACCTGTGGATATAACATAATGAATATTTCGTAATTTGATTACAAATTACAAAATATTAAAATAAATATTTTTAATTTTATTTTATTTATAATATGTTGTATTTAAGGAAGCTCTGTCCAGCGTTGCCCGGTGCCATTTTTTTTATTGTTGAAATACCTATTTTAAATGAAAAAAATATTAACCAAGATGATTTTTCCAGCGGCTGAAACCTATACAGATCGATTTTTCTTTATAAATATTATCTATGTTGTGAATTTCAAAAAAATCTTTAGAATTGTTTAATATTTCAAAAATACAAATATATATATATATATATATATATATATATATATATATATATACAATTTTTGCTAGTATAATAAGATAAGATAAGATATAATTTATTAACAATGTTAATTTAAATTTCATTAAAAACATTAATATGATAGATTTGGATATAACTTTACCAGAGGATTCCGTTTTTAATTCCAAGAAACTTAAGCAATATGTTGGTCGCTTCTAGTTTACGAGATAAAAAGTAATATATATAGCTCAGCTTCCTTTTTACAATCAATAGATTTTCATACAAAAATAATAAACAAATATATATATAATACTTTTAGACAACAGCCCAGTCTTCGGTTTGTGTAGAGGAAAATTAAAAAATTAATTAATTAAATAATTTTCCTATATCCAAACCAAACAGAAAAATAGTAGTAGTAGTGATGGTCTGTGGTAATCCTCTTACAATATAATAATATAATATAAATTTTATAATAAAGCTCATTAAGTTTATTTTAATTTCATTTTACAAAATGAAATATTTTAAAAAATTTATTAATTTAAAAACAACTCACAAATCAAAATCTCAACTCAAAAAAAAAAATCAAAATTAAACAACTTGTTAATTTTTTAAGTATAAGATATAATGATAAATTAGTATATATTAATATTAATTATTTTGGCATAATTTTTTATAATTTCAAATATAAAAATTAAAAATAAATATTGCAGTGGTGGCAAAATTCATAACTATACAAGTTTCTATAATAAATTAAACTCTCCAACCGCATTACATCCTATCCCTATCTATGACGAACTATACCTTTAAAAATGTTTATTAACCTAATCTCAATTTTTTAAATAATTTAAATTTATAATATATTTCTAAATCGGTATTGAAATGTCAAAATAATATAACATTCTATAATAAATTATTTAATTTTCGTTTTTTTTCATTAGTGTAGAAATCAAAAAGATTAATCATTTATTATTTCATATTTTATATTTTTAAAAATATTGTTAATTGTGATTGTGTAAAACAAATTTAAAAATAACAAAACAGAAAATGTTACCGATACGAAATGTTTTAACAAAATTGATAAATAATAAAATTATTTTAAATTCTTTATCATCACAAAAAAAATTTATTATTTCATATCCAATATTTCGAAAATATAATTTATCAAATAAAATTTTATTTGAAAAAGTAAATGACAGTCCAAGGAGATATTTTAAAAAATTTGGCCATGAAAGGAAACTTACACCTCTTGTTACTAAATTATATCTTTCTTTTCTAATGTCAATCTTTGCCTCTTTAATGATAGATTGGAAAGGGTAAGTATTATTATTGTTTTAATTTTTAAGCTTTTAATAATTCCATTATAATAAAATTTTACGAAATGATTAATTTAATTTAAATTATATTTATAACTGTCATTTAGGTAATTATACAATTAACCAGGCGCACCCTCGATTGACATTTTACCAGTAGATACCTTTTTTAATTCCAAGACACTTTCAAATAACAAAATCGTTGGTCTCTTCTAGTTTCCAAGATAAAAATTATAGAAAATTTAATGTTAAAATTTAAATGGATTTAAAAAAGGAAAATACTGATAAAATTGCATTGTCATTCGAGGGTGCGCCCGGTAAATTGTATAATTACCAAATTATTTTTTCAATTAAAATGCAAATAAATTATTTTAACAATTAGAACGTTTAAGATCACTTTGAAAGTTTTATTAAATGCTACAATTTTTTTCTTTCATTTATTTTTTTTTCTAAAAGCCAAAATTAGATAAAAAAGAATCTAACAAAAAAATTTTTTTCTCAAAAATTATGGTGGTTCTTGGTTTTTTCTCAATTGGGATCGAGTCAATTTGTGTGACAAAAATTAGAACTTAAAAATTTTAAAAATTTGTAGTCACGGCCTATCGATATTTCTTCTAGGGTAGCAATTTTCAAAATGGTCAAAAAATATCCGTAACTCACAGATTAAAATTTATTTATTTATTTTTTTATTTTGGGGTGTCCTAAAATCTCCTATCCCGCCCATGTTTTATCCTTAAGTTTTGACATACCTTTGAAACAATAATTTAAATTAATTATTTTTAGAAATGATTGAAAAGTCTAATAATCGACAAGTATAAATATGGATTTACTTTTTAAAACATTATCTAGTTTTTTTTAATACAATAACTATTATTTTTTAAATAATCATTTTTTTTTTTGTAGTATGTTTAAACTGATGTTTGGAAAAGAAATAGAATTTCCAAAAGTAGAGGCGGCTGATTTGATAAAAGAAGAAGATGTAGACAATAAGGATGATGGCCTATTTAAACCACAAGAGGTTTCAACCGCAGAACAACCAAAAAAAGAGAAAGATCGTGTTGGATTTAGGGATAGAAAAGTAAATTATTAATATAAATATATATAATTTTTGTGAATAATCATAATAATAATTTTAATAAATTCAAGAAAATAAATAAATAAAAAATTCATTTATAAAGTAAAGTTTTTCTACAGATAATCGAGTATGAAAATAGAGTTCGTGCTTTTTCTACTCCCGATAAGATTTTTCGTTATTTTGCTACAATAAAAATCATGAATCAAAGTTTTTGTGAAATTTTTATGACACCTGATGATTTTTTGAGATCAATTACTCCGGGTATGCAACAACCCGATGGTATGTTACATTTTTTATCAACGTAACATTTATTATTTAAGAACCTATTATTATATGTATATGAGAAAATATTCAGAGAATTTTTCTATTGAATACTGTTCATTATAATATTAGAAATTATATATATATAACAGATTGACTTATAAAGATTGGAGGCTGAGGATATGGATGGTTGGTGGAATGTTGCTACATATATAATATCAGATATACATATATATATATATCGTTTTGATTATTTCAATTTCATTTCAAGCTATATTTCTTATAATATAATAATTTTGTTTATATATTCCATTAAATTAACAGGCATGTGTAGTACACACATTCAGTGATTAGGACTTACAATTAGACCTATTTGAAAAATTAAGATTATTGTTTTCATTTGGAAATAAACACAAAATAGAAATGAATAAATGATATTTTAAATTTATAAAAGATCTATTTCTATTATTTTTGATAACAGAAAATGCAAAGAAATACCAAAATAGTTGTTTTAAGATTCATTTCTTTTTTTTTCACTAAAATTTATAAAATTAAATGAAAAAATCGCATATATTTTAAATTTCTAATTAATCAAATTTATTATTTATTTCAGATATAATGGATATTGATTTTATAAATAAAGATTTTTTTTAATCATTACAGTTAAATTAATTAGAATTTTAAAATAAAATTGTCTTTATTACAGCTAAAAAACAAATTTATTCATAATTTTGAATAAAATGTTTATTTTTATTAAAGTATTTTTCTTAAAAACTTCATTTTTCTTAACATGTCCGTACTCTGCAAGGAGGGCGGAGTTGCCTCTTCTTACCAGCAAAAATAATAATAATAATTAAATAGTTATAAAGTAATAGTAATAAACGAAATATAAATTGTTATAATCACTAAATCATTATTTTTTTTATAAATTTATTTATGATATATAATATTTTATTATTTCAATAAATTTAGGATGAATTAATTTGAAAAATCTCTCTCAATATTTTTCCAAAATCCCATTCAATCTTCGCTTTGAATCATGATTAACTTTTTATAATTTCTCTAATATACTAATATATACAATATTTTATCTTCTATTAACATTTTCTCTCAAATTAACATTCTTTCTCTCTCTTTTTTCTCCATTTCTCAAAAATAAATTAAAAGATAATTGAATATGAAAATCGTATTCGCCAATATTCTACACCAGATAAAGTATTTCGTTATTTTGCAACACTACAAGTATCTCATCCGGGTGGGGATTCTGAAGTTTTTATGACACCTGATGATTTCCTTAGAAGCATGACACCTGGTTTAAAACAACCTGATGGTAAATTAAATAATTATTTTCTGTATTTCAAATTAATTACTCTTTTTCATTTTTTTGTCATTTATATTATATGTTCTATAAATAATGAAAAAATTTGATTTAAATTTTTTTTTTTGTTAGCGTTTTTGTTGATAAATTTGATAATTGTATTATAATTATGTTTATTTATTAATTGTCTCTTTAATAAACTATATAGTGATAACGATCACTCACGGGCAGTGTGGAGTTAATGGACTTAGATGTCGCCGATACTCCTTATAATAATAATAAATATTCGTTTTATTTTTAGATACTATTTTTTCCATTTTACTTACTTACCTTATTTAAAATATCTTTCTTATTCTACATTAAAAAAGCATGTTTGATTTTAAAAATAAATATTAATAATGATTAACTATATTGCCCTCTTTTAAGTTAAGCAATAATAATTGTATTTATATAATTGTAAGTGTTGGCGAGTAAAATTAAAACTCTGTTTCCTCTAATCCTTCTTGATATTAATATCATATTAATATATGCTATATATAAATAAATAAATTCAATTACTAAATATAAACCTTTCAATTTTAATTTTGGAAAAATTATATTCTTATTTTAATTACTATTTATTTTTCCTTTAAAATTTGAATATAATAGAAGAAATGTATGTTTGAAAAATCATCTACTCTTACAAGATTAGTAAAAATTTAATCCGATTAGATATATACCTAATATTTTCAAATAAAATAGTCTAATTAAATACATAATACACCTTCTATGATTAGATAAATTTTAATAAGATTCAAATGTTTTATTAAAATTTCATAAATTTTGAAATAATATGAGTTTTGTATATTTATCATTGAAAATCTTTCTATTTGTTCAAATTAAGAAAAATAATTTATAGTATTTATACATCAAAATATAGAATTACATAAACCTAGGTATAAATATAAAAGCCATCATATTCGATTGAAAATCTCAGAATTATGGTGGGAGTCAATTTTTAAAACTACATACACTAACCCTATTCAAGTGTGGACATGGCAGTATTTTTGTTGTAATTGTTTGTATAGTATTTGGATGAGTAGAAAGAATTCACGGAGCTAAAAATTGATTAAATATTAAAATTAAAATTTTCTTAAACAGAGCTAGCACAATTGCATTTCAAAATGGAAAACTCATTCTGATTTTAAAGATAATTTTATTTGACATTGATCCATCGAGTTTATTCACAATTTTAAATCAATGATGTACTAGAAAGTGTTACTTGACATCTTCTAATTTTAGCGTAATAACCAGGATATATGTGAATTGTGATGTTAATTTATAAAGATACGAATATAAATATAATTTCAAATAAAAATATGTAATATATACAAATTTAAAATGTAATATAAATTAAATATGTAGTTTATTATTAATTTATTAACATTAATAATCAATGTTTAAATTTATAATTTCTTTATATAAATTTCTAATTAAAATTTCTATAAATTTCAGGCCTGGGCTTAGATCAATTTAAAAGATACGATCCTAAGGTAAGTTTTTCCTCACAATTTTCTATTAGAAAAAAAAATTAAAAAACAAATGAATATAAATTAAATCATTCACAAATATCAATGTCATTTTAATTTTTATTTTAACAAATTCTTTTAAATAATTTATTAAATATAAATAATTAAATTTATATATCTGAAGATTTATGATTTTTTAAAATATATTATTAATAATATATTTATTATTTAAAATAAACAAATAAATAAAGGAATTCACGACCATAGACTTTTATGTTCTCATTTTTCTTTTTTCTATTGAATGTTTCAGCGATTTTTATTCTCTTTAAAGCACACAATTGGTGTTTTTAGGTTCTCTTTCTTTCTCTCTGTTTCTCTCTCTCTCTCTCTTTGTCTCTTAAAAAATAAAATTATTACCTTGATTTCTGTTGTATTTGAATGCTTGTTTTATATAATTAAATACACCACAAATCCACATATTTACAATTTCACTTTGTACAACCTTTATTTATCTTTAATTGTAAACTTCTATAAAAGCCTTCCTTATTTGTTCTCTTTGTACTGTTGCAGAATCATGACGAGGTATTGTTGTTCTTAAAATTCTACTTCTCTTTTCATTGCACCTCTTTCTAAATTTTTCTCTAAGCATGTGAATCAACAAATATATATATAAAATAAATATATAAATATATATCTTTTCCTAAATAATTTTGCTGTTGAAGGTTTATTTATTCGTCTAAATTCTAGTAAAGGTAACCCTCATAAAATACCCTTAACTGAGGTACATATAATAATTAAAAGATGTTTTTTTTTTGTTTTGTTTTTAAAAAAAATTTTTTATCATTAAATAATAAAAAATATCGCTCTGGTTGTTTTTTCATTTGATTTTCAACGAACTTAAGTGAGTTTATAAAATCGTTCAGTCTGTCGTTCTGACATCAAACTCAAAATTTTGAAATTCTGACTTCAGATTCGGAAAGAGCATCGAAAAGTAGTATGGTAAAATGCCTTTCATTTTTTGATACCCCCTCGGGAACATGGTCAAAATGGCGTCCAAAGTTGAAATTTTTGGCCGTTGCTATGACAGCGAATAAAATTAAAACCCCGATTCTTCAAGTTTGAAGGAATATATAAGACCCGTAATACAAACCCCGACCAATAGGGAGGTAAATGCATACGAAGAACACAAAATTTTATTCAATAATATTTATATTTAATCTTGACTTATTTATAACTTAAATTAATCCGAACTTAAGTTCGTTTTGGCAATGCAAGCTTGCGCATTCCCAGATGTTTTAAAATTTATTTATGAATTTGAAGAACTTGAAATCAAATAATTTATTTTATTTGTGCACCTTGGAATATTTTAAAACTGATTTAGATAACAGACTATCGAAAAAAAATAGAAAAGTTTTGTTGATGGTTACTTTTACAATAATTATAAAAGTAATTTACAGGTTTCTAATTTAAAATCTAATAATTTTATAAAAAAATGGTTTTAATATTTTAAATATTATCTGTCTATATTAATTGATGAAGTATATGTTATAATATATATATTATTTTATTAAATTTTTATTAATAATATATTTAAAAAATTAATATTAAATATATTATTAATCTTCTGATGAAAAAAGTATGTTCGAACAAGATACTTCAATTTAAAGACTATAATATAATTATCGAATTTTTATAATTAAATAGTTTCTTTAAATTATTCTTCAGCAGTAAATTGTACAACTGTTGTTAAAAATATAAAGTCAAACTAAATATAATGTAAGTATTATACATTATGAATTAATCTTCAACAGCATCCTTGTAAATAGTTTAGTTCTTCATAATAATATTTCTATATTGTAAATATTTCACTTTCTTTCCTTTTATATATATATATACTTATATATATATATGAAATATCCATATGTATGACAATAAAAGGCTCGTCAGCTTTTTATGGCTTGCTTTTCGAGCACCATTTTTCTTTTTTCTATTTTTATTTAATTTTTTTTTTATATATATAATTTTGTAGTAATAGTATAAGAAACAACAAATATTGTAGTTTCTATTTAATCATGTCCATTTTTATAATTTAAATTTATATAATTTATTAAATTAAAGGAAAAAAAATATATATAGTGTTCTTTCAAATAATTTTGATACTTTTATTGTTAATTAAATCGACTAACGTTTATTTTAGTAGAATATATGCTAAAATAATAACTTCTGCTTGAATTAAAACAGCCCTGGCCAGGCAATGAGATGATATTTTATTTTTTAACACTATTTTTCAAACGAATGATTAAAAATAAAGGCAGATGGGATTATATTAATTACTTTTGTATTTATCCAGTGGCGTAGCGCACATAATTACTGGCCGGACCATAACGATTTGTTGCTGCGCTCCTCAAAATTGAAATTAAAATTTTTCAAAAAAAAAAATGCTTTGGTGCCCAACCCTTTTATCGGTGGTGCCCAATGCATTATAAACCCCCTCTTTCTCATTGTATAAAATTTTCTAAAAAATAATTTAAATTGGCCAGGTCTGATTTAAAGAATATATATAGAAATTTTATTTTAATTAAGCTAGCTTGACTACTAAAAGCTCATTTTAAATTTTAAAATATATTATATATCTCGTTATTTCTTTCTTTTGAATTTATTAAATACAAAGTACTATATTTATATTAAATATTTATGTACTATTTAAAGATGAATTATATGCATGTAATATAATGCATACTAATTAATAATATTATATTTTATGTTGAAAAAAATGATATTTAAATTTTTTTTTAATCAATGTTATAGAACGTTCATATGAAACTTGAACTTGCCCTCGATGAAGACTCCATTTTCTACAAATTGGGCAGTTCTGGTTTAATTACATTCAGCGATTACATCTTTTTACTTACTGTACTTTCAAGTAAGCTTTATAATATATTATAATGCCTTTAATATTAAATCAGATTGATTTCATTTATCTCATAAATTTTATTTAAACTATAAAGAAACAAGCTAATTACGACATTATTCCGTTAATGATTATGAAAATTTCTCAAATTATATTCGTGATATTTCAATAGAAATAATCTTCGTGTTCTCTTATAAAATTAAAACAAAATTTAATAAGTCCTTTTAAAAAATGATTGTTACATATATTCATTTATTTCATTTTCAAATTTTTAGTAAAATATAGTTTAAATAGATAAATTATTATTTGCTTCCCATTTTCTTTTTGAATTTATAAATTTTTAGTTATTTAATTGAAACTCACCATATTATAGAATATTTTATCTTAATTAAATTTTAAGTGTTTTAAAAAATAATACAAAAAATAAAATTAAAATTTTATTTTATAAATTTAAAAAAAAGAAAATACATAGGAATTACATTAGTATATAATCTCAATCTTTATATTGGTAATTATTAATTATAATAACATTGCAAAATATACCTAAAAATTGAATCTTTATTGCATCTACATAATAACAAGGTTACGTATAAAAAATAAATATAAATATGAATATTATTATTATTATTAATGCTAAATATATTAATTTATTGTTTTTATAGTAGAAAGGGTGTATATATATCAAAATATAAATTAAATTTTTTATTATATTAATTTTATATTGGTAGCTAGTGTTGTAATTCTATTATTATTACTATTATTATTATTAATATTATTTGGGAATGTTGAATTTAATGTAAAATATTTGGCAGGACTATATCCAAATAAATGGAAATCGGGTGCATAAATATTATAGAGGTCGTTAAGTTTCTGTAAAGATATATTGGAATAATATTGAGCAACTAATTGTTCGGTACGTCGGCCATCTTGAGCTCGATTAAAATTTCTTTTTGCTGCACTGGGTGGAAGATATTCGTTTAATTTCGCTGCATGAATAAGAAATGTTTGATCTTCAGATAATGTTTCCATATGAAGTATCCATGTGAAATTGACTTGACATGGCGAACAAAAATGATAAATGGGACACCAATGCTCATTGCATTGACCATGTCTCGATGAAGCAATAACATAATTAATAAATTCAGGAAATGTAGGCGCGCCTTCTAATTTCTTTGTAGAATCACGAAATTTTGTTACAATTCTTCTTGCCAACTGTTTATAGTAACCCATTTCTGCATGCTCCAATTTATTTCTAAAATGATTGAATGAAAAAAAAAATAATTAATTTATTCTATTCCTCTCTTGTAAGTTAAATGTCCTAATGATGTGACTAGATAGGGACATTAATATTATTTTTAAATGTTAATTGTTTATTTTAAGGGTAATTGTTTAGTCTAATCGATGTATCATGGATTTGGATAAAACTTTACCAGTGGATTCCTCTTTTTTTGATTCAAAACAAACTTTAACGGTCGCTTCTAGTTTACTAGATAAAAATTATTAAAGTTTGCATATAAATAAGTTATGTGAGCAGCCATTTAATAAAGTTTATTGATTAATTCACTAATTATTAACTTATTCACTAATTTTCGGTTTGGATATAGGATAATTATTTAATTAATTAATTTTTTAATCTTAAAAAATTAGTGGAGTCCTCTGGTGGTCAAATAATAAAACATACGAGCTAATTAGAATATTAATCACCATTTTAAGAAAAAAATATAGAATTTCTTAATTTTTAAATATCTATATGGATTCATCGTAAATCAATATGTATTTATTATAATTAAGATATAAAATTGAATTCATTATTACTGACCTATATGCTGAAAGTAATCGTTCAAATGGCTCACGTACTATTATAAATGAATTTGCTGTTTTCAAAGCATCTAATAACTCTTTTGGACTTGGCCGAGGATAACGTTCCCGTGCCAAGGCGAGTGGTGTTTTTCTAGATCTTGCCAGTTCCTCCGGACGGTATCCACCTTAAAAAAATAAAACAATTAATAAATATTAATTTAAATAGGAGATGAAATTTAATTAATATCTTTTTTTTTTCAAAATTTGCTCTACAAAGTTTCAGATTTATTTATTATTATCATTCTATATTGAAATAATAATTTAATTTGTAATCTTTATGAAATATGAAATATTTTAAAATTTATTTCAATCATAATTACCAAGTAAATTAAAATTATAGAGCCATGTAGAACTTGCTGCCTTGAAAACATTGCACCAAATTAAATTAAATTGGTGAGCAATAAAAAATTCCCATGCATTTGGGGGTTCTGTGGTTTGTGTTAAGCCGAAATTTTCACATCTTTCTTTTAATAATTCTCTACGCTCTTTAAAGATAGCACCTCGTGTACTTGTTTCATTTAAAAACGCCCATGAGTAGAATTTCTAAATAGAAAAAAATTAAAAACAAATAATTAATTTATTTCTATTTATTTATTTTTTTTAAAACATAAATTTAAATTCATATATAATGAAGTTAATGTTGTTATGACATTAGGATGAAAAAAGTGAGAAATGCCTGCTTATTAAAACAAAATCATTGGATTATTATTATTATTATTTTTATATACTTCTTGTTTTTGGCCATTATAGTATAACTCTATAACTTATATCATACAAATACAAGTGAAAATTTTTAAAAAATTAATGTTCATTCCATATAAATATCAATATCAAGTAAACATTAAAAAAAAAACAATTTATTATAAGATATTGGTGATATTGGGTTATCTTGGAGGATCAGAAATGCTTTCCTAATTTTCTATTATGAAACATTTTCAGGCTGAAAATTGGATTTGATTATAAAAATTCCCATCAGATTTAAAAATATTAGAATATTATGTTAAATAACATTTATATTAATATTTTTTTAATATCCTTCCTATCTTTTTTTGAATTAAAGTAAGAAAAAATAAAAAAATATCATGTAAACATTAAACATCAAGTAATCACAAAATAATAATGTATTGTTTTATTTACCAAATGAATCGTAAGTAGTTAACAGAACAAGAGACGATGTCACAAAATATTGTTACCAAAACAGAAAAAGAAAACGAATTCGAAAAAAATAAACAAACATTTTTAACCATAATATAACGACTTTTTAGAAATTTCTTTATTTTTTGATAAATTAAACAAAACTATTCTTTTTTTTGAAATTTTTTTACTACACTTCGATGGGATATTAATAATAATAAAAATATATATTTAAAATCAACAAAATCCCACACCCCGTGGGAAATAAGGCTAAGAAGAAGAAGATTATTTTTAAATATATGCAAAACTTTTGTACTGGAGTTTATTTTGAATAAATTTTAATTAAAATTTTCATAATTGAATTTCTATATATTTCTATATTATTTTAATATTAAATACCTTGTCGGTTAAATTAAATAGAAAATAAATGTAAATATTGATTATTTGATTTGAAATGGAAATTATTAAACCTGTATTTTAATACTATGATGTTGTTGTTGTTGTTGAACATGGGCGTTATGTTGTTTGTAACGTTCAGAAGCGATAGAGCCAAGAACAAAGCAATAGATAGCCGCAAGGGAAAGACCAGCGACGATTGTCGTGATACGTCCTAGCCGGGGCATGCCACCACTGACCTTCTAACCGAGACAACCACCCCCGGTTGCTGCTTTCTACTCACCCCATCATCCCTCCGCCACCCTTTAACGATACGATGTGACTGGCTGGTTGGTTGGCTACTCAACGCGCATAGTATTGATTAGTTAGGATGGCTTTCACCCAGAGCAACAAGTGCACGTCATTTCTTTTTATAGATAAAACCAAATGAGAAGATATTCTCACATCCTCATCCTCTTTTTATGTAGATAAAGAAAACAAACAAACTAAAATTTTAATCTCAAAATCTGGACCATATTTATTGATCTTTAGTATTATTATTAATAAAAGTTTGAGTTTAATTAGGATATTTAATACCATTAGTACAGAACATAAATATTTATAAGTATACGAGGTTTGTTCAAATGAAAAGTTGAATTTTGAATTATTTCGAAAAGTATTTATTTATTCATCAATATCCATTTTGTCCCCTTCAAAGTAATTCCCCTCAGGTATATTGCACTTATGCAATCGTCGAAGCACTTTTGAAATGCGCTTTTCTGTTTGACTATCTTCGATTCCGACTTTATCTAATCAATTGTGGCAAAACGCTTTCCTTTCATTGGTCTCTTCAGTTTTGGGAATAGGAAAAAGTCACAGGGAGCCAAATCGTTGAGGCATGATTACGGGGTTGTTTTTGGCCAAAAAATCACGAACAAGCAATGATGTATGAGCTGGTGCATAATCGTGATGCAGAATCCATGATTTGTTTTTCCACAATTCCGATCGTTTGAGCCGTATTGCTCCACACAAATATTGCATAACTTCCTTGTAGTATTCTATATTAAGAGTACGACCTGTTGGCAAGAACTCATGATACATCACGCCATTGTTGCAAAACCTTCGCATTGGATTGAACTTTGCGTGTTTTTTTAAAGCGCTTGTACCACTTATAAACATTTTTTAGAGACAAAGTAGACTCGCCGAATGCCACAGTCAACATTTTGCGTTGAAGGACTTTATTCCATTTTTATCCGAAAAATTAATACAGATTCTTTGATCTATTTTTTTTAACTAAAAAATCGAAGAACAGACAAAAACGTGACTAACTATCTCAGTTGTCAAAAACAAACTACTAATCCAAAATGGCTGATAATGTTATCATGAGAAACATATGTGTACCAACATAACAAAAAATTTCGATAATCGAATGTACATAGCCCGCGAAAATTCAAAATTCGCCTTTTCTTTTGAACAGACCTAGTATATAATTAAATGTATACGTTTTTGATGAAAGTCAGATTTGTTAAATGTTTCATCATAGGTTTTAAGAGCAAATACACAGGACAAATTATCAGATCTTTCTGAATCATTCTTAACGATAAAATCAACAATATTTTAGTTCCACCAAATTCAATACATTCGATACTTTTCTTCTTCATTAGAGAATTCTCTCTTATAAAAAAACAAAACAAAAATGAAATAATAAATTAAAATTTTTCACCTTGTTTTTCTTTAATAAAATGACAACGGAAACTTTAATAGTTCTGGAAATATAATAATAATAAAGCGCATACCGAATCCAACAAAATGATATATAAATATTAAATATGTAAATGTAGGACTGTAATTTACAGAAATAGTTATCAAATAGAAAACAATATTATTTTATTTTATTTTACAAATTTATTATATTATTATTCAATTTACCAAGGGATTTAATTTATTATTTTATTTTAGCAGTTGATTTTAATATTATTATTCATGTTTTCTTTAGCATCAAGACGTCATTTTGAAATTGCATTTCGAATGTTTGATTTGAATGGTGACGGTGATGTTGATAATGATGAATTTGAAAAAGTTGCTACATTAATTAGACATCAGACAAGCATTGGAAGTCGACATCGTGATCACGCAAATACAGGAAATACATTTAAGGTTTGTAACTATTTTTAGTACATATACTTCATTCACGAGATGTCGCCCGGTAAGAAAGGATAAAAATAATATAAATAAATACATATTTATATATATATATATACACATTAATATATATAATACTTGCAAAATCACAAATATACTAGTTATACGTTATTATTCTTTTATATTCTTTTGAAAACTAATTTATATTATTACCATTAAACCATTTCTCTCAACTTTATGGTCATTTTCATTTGAATGACCCATCAATACTATAATTGAGATATTTTTTACTATCTCGCCAAATCACGAAAATTTTCGATGTTGAGATTTTGATGTTTTTATACGTTTTGAAGGTTCCAAAATCTTTTTCACTAAGGTTGAGAAAAATGTCTGTCTCTCTCTCTGTGTGTGTGTGTGTGTGTGTGTGTGTGTATGTATGTAGATAAGATTACGCAGAAACGATTTGAGCTAGAATCATGAAATTTGGTATACAAATTCATAGTTTTCTATCATCTTTTGAGAAATGTAGTTCAACCGGAAGAGGATCATTACCTACCACGTTTTGATTTTTTTCCTCTAAAGTGACCGTAAATATAAAGATATATGTTTGATAATTTTTCACATGATTAAAAATTGTATAAAACTGCTATATATAGAATTTCAGCTTGATTGAATCGCTGAAAGTACCAGAATTAAATTAAAATACTTTTTCTGCCAATCACGCGCTAGCTCATAACGTAACAAAGAGCCAAACACTCGCTGGTTTCATAAATATTATTTATTGATTTTAATTTATAATTAATTAAATTTAATTTGAATATAATATATTATGTTATTTAATCCAATTCAAATTGCGATATAGTCGAGTGGAGACACTCCAGCTTTTTTTCCTTCAAAACACCTTGCCTTAAATCTTAGTTTGTTTTATATTGATATTTGTTATTGGGATTTTATTTATTTTTATTAAAATTTTTCTCAAATTTAAATTTCAGATTTTCAATATAGTCTGAAAAAAAGCAGGATAAGAAATTTAATTTAATTTTTTTTCTAGGGTGTCAATTCAGCTTTAACTACATATTTCTTTGGCCCTAAAAAAGATCAAAAACTAACAATTGAAAAGTTTTTGGATTTCCAACAACAACTCCAAAAAGAAATATTAAGTTTAGAGGTATTTATAAATAGGAATTATTATTATTATTATTATTAACAGATTGATCTACAATCATTTTTATTTTTTTATTGTAGTTTCTTCGTAAAAGGCCAGATGAAAATGGAAATATTTCTGAGACTGATTTTGCTGAATTATTACTTGCCTATGCAGGATATCCACAAAAGAAAAAATCAAGAATGATTAAGCGTGTTAAAAAAACGTAAGAAAATTTTTTAAACTCCCCCCCCCCTAAAAATACATATCCGTTATTTTTTTTTAGATTTAAAGAGAACAGAATTGGAATTAGTAAAGATGATTACTTAAAATTTTTTCATTTTCTAAATAATATTAATGATGTGGATACAGCTTTAACTTTTTATCATATTGCTGGCGCTTCTATTGATCAAGGTTGATTGAATTTTATATACTCGTACTTTAAAACAAAATAAATAAATATATATTTCCCTTATTTTACAGCAACCCTTAAACATGTAGCAAAAACTGTAGCACATGTAGATCTCTCTGATCATGTTATTAACGTAGTATTTACAATTTTCGATGAAAATCGTAAGTATATTTTATTTTCTTGATAAAAATTTTGATTTTTTAAATTTAATATTTTTCTTGTCTGATGTCTGTTCAGTTGATGGCCAATTAAGCAATAGAGAATTTGTTGCTGTAATGAAAAATCGTCTATTAAGAGGTTTAGAAAAACCTAAAGATACGGGCTTTGTAAAATTAGTTCACTCTATAATGAAATGTGCCAATGAAACGAAACCTTCCCTTCTTGAATTTTAATAATAAAAAATAATTAAATTATTTCACTTCTAATTCTACTTATTAATCATTAAATCTTAATAATAGATAATATAAAATTATTCATGTTACCTCTCTGAAAAATAATGTATTCTAATGATATTAATACATATATTGAGTTATATATATATATTTAAAATAATTATAAAATATTTATTTATTTAATTAGAATGTTAATAAGAATGTAATAAAAAAATATATTTATTTAAACGTTTAATTGTGTTTTTATTATATATATTACAAAAATAAATAAATTTATATTTAAATTAGTCACACATCAACTCTTTATATTTTCATTAAATTTCAAAAGTAACCACTAAAAATACTAATGACCCAAATTTTGTAGATATATTCATTAAAAAGATAATTTGTTATTGGTATATATTTACAAAAAAAATAGTTACCCCCTCTCCTCCCCCAATTTATTGAAGTTCCTCTAGATAGAAATAGAGAAAGGTCTCAAAAACAAATTTTATTTGTTGTATTTAACTTAAATATTGTTTTATTATTTTATTTTATCAAAAATTATCTAAATTTTCTTTTTGAAAAATTTATAATAAATTATTATAAATAAATATTTACCATCAATGTTATTAGTATGTCAATGATGCACTATCTCCATTATTATTTAATTTCGATCTGAGTAATTGGCATATTATTAAAATTGAAAATATCTATGAATATGCACACTATCAAAAATTGGGGTTTATAAATTTATAATTTATAATTTATATAACGCCCCTCTGTCGTTTAATTATTTCCATGACTATACCTATGTCGTTTGTATAGTGACGGAAAAAAGACAATACCAGCTTTTCTCAACAGCATTAATATATGAATCAAAATTAAAGAAATAAATTTTTAATATCGTTAATATACATTTAATTTCAAATAATTGCCTGTTTTATGTTTTTATGGTATTAAAATTTAGTTTCTTTAATTTTTTTCTAATATCTGCCTCAATGAGAATCTCTAATCTAATTTTGATAGATTTGGTCTGAATCCTCATTGATATTATCCTAATATTTATTTTCTCTTATTAAAATAATATTCGAGAGAATCTTATACGATGTCGACAAAAGAAAACCCCTCTAGTTATTCCAGTCGGTTCTATTTCCCTTCTTAAAAAGTGAGATAATAATTGCCTCCTGCCATTCTAATGGAATCTTTTCCTTATGCCAGATCAAAAGAACTAATTTGTGCATACACTCTACCATAGGTTTTCCACCATATTTGATTAATTCCGCCTGGATCCCATCTATTTTCGCTGCTTTATTATTTTTAAATGTTCCCATTATCATTTCTACCTCATGTACCATTGGTTCTTCTAGATTCATTTCTGCTGAGTCTATCGTTAATGTTTCTGATCTATTACCTAGATTCGAATTTAATAATTTTTCAAAATAGTTGCTCCATATATTTTTAATATCCCACAATTGTTTTTAAATCTTATCTTCTTATGAGAGTAAAAATTGTTTGTTTCTCTGTTTCTCTGTTTCTTTGTTCTCAAAAACCGCTCTAACGATTTTTTTTTTATATTATATAATGTGTCCCTTCATACATTTTGAATTCACCCATAATATATCTTATATTCTTATATACTTACTTGAAAATAATTTAAAAAGTTTTAAAAGTTTTTTTTTAATATTTTATGAATTCACACAAATCGTCAATTGAAAATGAAAATCCAATTATGAGATCAATTATTCATATAATTTTAAATGTTTTCGTGTTTTATAAATAAAATATTAAAAAAATAAAATTATAAACAAAATATTCTTTGATTGAAAATAAAAATAGATATTTATATAAATGAAATTTATTTTAATTATTTTGAAACATTTTAGGAAACAAATTTTTAATGGGTCATTTTTAGAAATTTCATTTAACAATTATAATAAATAATTAAAAAATTGTAAAATTTTTAAAGTATATAAAAATAAATTGTATAAATTGGTTAAAGAGTCGAGTGGGGGCGGAGGTGTCACAGGTATATATTTTATATCAACACGCCTACTTTTCTGTTTGTATGTTATTATTTGAATGGCGATTCGGTGAATGGTTAATGGTTAATTAACGATCCATATAACATCATCGACTGGGCCGCTACCATACAAAATGTAAAATTTGAATATGTAGAAAAATTGAATGTAATCACGAAGGATAATAATATTTGAGAAGAATTTAAATCGAGGTATCAATCGGGAAACGCCTGTTATCATGCAGTAAAGAGGCTTATCTCATCCAAATTATTATCAAAGGGAATCAAGACCATGGACGCATAGGAAGGGACGTAAGAGAGATGGGACAAGGGCTCAGGATAGGGACATTTGGAGAAATGTGGCCAAGAACTTTCGAGTATCTTTGAGTTATATAAATAGATAGATATAACATTTATAATAATAATATATATAATTAATTTACTGATTAAATTAAAATATATTTTAAATAAGAACACAAAAAGAAATGAATGTTTTATGTAATATAATGATTGAAACAAAATGGATGAAAACCTTTTACTACTTTTAACAAATACGATGTACCACTCGGGGGTACAGGGGGCGGAGCCCCCGTCCAGCTGTGAAGAGCGCCGAAGGCGCTCTGACCAGCTGGTTATTATCATCTCTAATTAAGTCTAATGTGCATGATAACCTTTTTTAATATTTTTAATTCCCATATATAGATCTCTACTATTCTTCTTGCGGCCACTTTTTTCTATTTCTAATATTTTAGAATTTCTTTTTTTTTGTTTTTAATAACTTTCGTCACTATTTTCCTGCTATTATATTGTTTTTAAAATCTATACTATTTGATGCTGCCGCTTTAATATTTGTTCTTATTTTTTCCCATATTTATTCTGGGACATTCATTTCAAACTATTATATCAATTTTTGATTTCGATTTAGAATTTTAATTTATGTTCCTCGTTTTTAAACCTATCTAAGTTGTATCGTTTAATTAATTAATTATTCCTAACTTCGTGTTACGCGTCGAGAGCCCTTCTTCTCTTAATTTTATTACAAGCAAATAATGATGTGAATCACAATCTGCCGCTCTATATACCCCGACATCCAGAATATTAGACTGACGTGTTCTGTCTACCAAACATGATCGATTTGATTACATGTTTTTCCTCGTTCCAAGAACCCTTATAAATATCTCTATGCCTAAAAAATGTGCTTTTAATTATTAGTCTTAAAGGCATAAGATATTGAATTATAGATACAACTATTATATAAAATATTTTACCTCTTGAGAGGCAATAAGATATTTTAAAATAGCTAATTAAGAATCAATTTAAAAGATTAACTAATGATTTTTCAGATATTGATTAAAATATTACTATGGGCTTGATACACCAAACTTTTAGTAATATAATAATCAATAATACAAGGTATTTTATATCTATTTCAAAGCTGCTATTATAATAACAACTTGAAGGGTCTTTATGTAAAATGTATGAACTTTTTTATAGTAAACAAAAACGATGTTTGGGTTCATAATCATTAAATAAATATAAAATATATCAAATAAAATAAAATTTATTAAATCAATTTTAACATATATATACATATATATGTAAAATATATTTATATTTCGATTTTTTTGTAAAGTTGGTAATAATAATTTTACAAATCACTTTGGAAAAACAATAAACTTTGATAAAACACAAAACAAATATTAAATCATTTTCATAATATATTAATTGAATATAAAAACAATTTTTAATGTGGTTAATGTTTTTAGGAACAAATCTGTTTATAATCATTAATAAGGTACATTACTCTAGAGGTATATTTTTCCACAGGTAATTTAGGTTGGTTCAAAAGATTATATATAAAATCGATATAAATATAAGAATTAAAAACTAAATTAATATTTAAACAAATAATTTTTTTTTAATCTCTCCATAAATGACCACAACTGCAACATTTATAAAATGTTGTCATTGGTTCATCAGCTGATCGTGTTTGTATCTGCATAAAATATGCACGTGGATGAGAACATTTTGGACATCGTTCATCAGTAGAATCAACATTTTCCCATGCTGCTGCACCACCCATTACATCATCTACTTCTTTTAATTTAGGATAAACTGTATTTACAATAGATTTTGTAATATTATATACATAGGGACAAACTGAACAGCTATGTCTTAAACACCTAGGACCCTCTTCAATGCTAAGTAAATTTCCACAATTAGGACAAAACATAAACATTTTTATTAATTATTTTAAATAATTAATTATCTTTATATATATATTTTGGGCTTAATGGACTTAATGGGGAACCAATGATTCGTCTCCTATCTGTAAATGGACTTGAATGCTCTCTTGTATTAGAATAACGTTGTTCAATCACTTTATCAAAGAATCTACTTAATTTTACACTTGAACTAGATCCAGCAGCTAACGATTTCATTTGACGACAATCCTAAATGAAAACAAACAAAATCACAAAGGTTTTAAAATTGTATATTTAATGATAAATTGTTTATTTAAGTATAACACTGCTTTCATTTACGAAAACCAATTTGAAAATAATAGATATAGAATTAAGACTAATTAAACTAAAACTAATTTAATATATGATCTTTTTAATAGATAATTAATAATATATTAATTTAAAAAAAATGATAATGTTTTGATATTTTATTAAAAAAGGATTATAACTGAAATTTTAGATATCTCTTTAATTCAAGATTACATTAATTTATTATTCATGAAAGTAGTGTTATAATGAAATGGCTTTCATCAAAAATATATAAATACTATACGCATTTTTAGAAACTAAATTTATATATCTGAAATCACAAAATAGAAAAAATATGTCTAATAGTGTATACCAATATTTAAAAATTTCTTAAAATATTTCTTTAACTTGTAATAAAGAAAATATATTTTCCCAATTTTCAAAATAAATTATTACTAGGTGAACGTACCAGTAGTTGACCATTTGATAGATTTTTTTATCAAAATAAGCTTTTTAATTTCTCTGTTTCATTGTTAAACAATCTGGAAGAGGCTCTTTTTGATATTTATCGATACCTCTTGCTTAATTTGAAATTATAAAGCTTATTTTGATAATAAAAATTCTATTAAATGGCCAATTACTGGTATAGTGGTCAACTACTGGCAAGTTTACCCTATAATGAAATTTATATTTTTTTAACTTATAATTACCAAATATATTTCATCAGCGCCACACTCTTCTGCAATATTTGAGATTTTCTTTTGATTATGTGATCTTACTTTTTGTACAAGATCCAATTTTGAACCAATAACTAAGATAGGAATCTAAAAATAGATTATTTATATTATTAACGAAAAGTTAGTATATGTAATATTAATATGTTTATATAATATATTAATATATATGTTTTATAAAAACAGATATTAAAACAAGATTTTAAGATACTTAATTCAATTTTATCTGATTTTAAACAAATTTGTTTTCCTTTTAATTAGATATTTTTTAAAATAAATTAATTTAAAATTAATATTTTTTTATATTAAAATTTAAAAAATGAAATATTACAAAACAAAACAAAAATCAACAAACTTGACTAAAGATCGATTTTTTTATTTAATTTTATATAAAACATAATATAATATATTATAACTACTGTATAGGATGAAATGAATAACTTTTAGTTATATGTATTTGCTATTTTAAATTTGAAAAAAAGATCTTTTTTTTTTATAAATTTCCTTAGGGGAATTTTACTATATATATTTTTATTTATTATATTTAGTCACTGAAAAATATAAATATAAATTAAATAGATTTGATAGAATGCCATCGTTGAATCATTTTGATATATTTTAATTTTTAAATTAAACTTTAATACTTAAACATTTAAATAAGAATTATTTTAAGCGTAAACATATTGTTTGATTTTAAAGTTTTGGTAATTATATAGTACGGTCATCCAGTCATCGATTTGGATAAAACTTTACCAGTGGGTTCCTTTTTTAATTCCAAATAAACTTTTCTTATGCAATTTGTGCGGGTCTTTTTTAGTTTACGAGATGACTGGATGACCGTTTTATATAATTACCAAAAAAACAAATATAACTTTATTATATATTATTGTTAAATTGAACATAATCATTTGAAATTACCTGCGTTGTGCCAACAAATTGTTCAGGATCAAATCCGTCAAAAGCAGGTGTTGATATTTTTGAATTTCCTTCTTTAAATAAAATTTCCCCAAGCCATTTGTGTAAATTCAATAAAGATTTTCGATTAGTCAGATCATGAATTAATATAATACCTATATTAAAAAAAACTTAACAATTATAATTTACAATAAAAATAGATAAAGAAATTAAGTTTTAATTGAGTTTGAAAATTAAATAATTAATTTTATATTAGTTAAACAATTTTTAACGAAAAAACTTTTTTATAATTTTAATAAAATTCTTTAATTAGAAATATTGAAAATTAGTTTTAAACAATGCATAATTAAAAAATATAATTAAGATTTTATTTTATAAAAAAATAGATAGATATAATATATGGTCTGTGATAAAAATAAAATGAAGGTTATAAATGCAATTTCTATTACTCATATTATATTAAATATTTTTGTACAAAATTAATGAATTAATGAATTAAATATACCGTTTATCTGATTATAAAAGAGTGATCGTGTATTTTTATGACTATTACTACCACCAAGGTCCCAAAATTCCAAGAAATATGTTTTCTGTTGTGGAGTCCCTTCTTTAAATTCATGTAACTTGACTTCAACAGAGGCACCAACTGTCCATTGTGGATTATTTATAGCTTTATTTTGACAAATAAGATTTGTTAATGTAGTTTTTCCAACACCTAAAATGAATTAAACATTTATAATTTAATTCATTTCTTTTATCATTTTATTAAATTGGTTTATTAATAAAAAAATTATCAATTTTTATAATATAAAATATATTTATTAAATATTTAAAAAATATAAATAGGTAATATATTTAAAGAAAATGCGAATATATATCAATATACCTGAATCGCCTACTACAATTATTTTAACCTTATCAATGGCTGTCACAGACATTGTATTTTAAATTATACAAAAGTTTATGTTTAAAAATCACATTTATAATTTTAACTTAGTTTGATAAATAAATTATATTTCATGAATATAAACATATATACATTATACATATGTACATTAGTAATGATTAGTAAAGTTTAATTTTTATTAAATTAATAATTTATAAAAATAATTTTTTTAGAGATTTTATTTTTATCTAAACAAATAAGTTGTTTTCACATTTGAATTTTTAGTTTCACTACCAGAGAATTACTTTATTCGTTTTTTAAGTAGAATAAAAAATTATTTTTTTTATAAAGCCCACGTTTATAGAGCACTTACTCGTCCTATTTTACTTTAACTAAAATTTTCATAATTATAACTTACAATACTTATAAATACAATAAAAAATTTTATGAATGAAATAATAAAAAAATAAATCTAACATAAAGAAATTTATTAATTTATCTTTTACTAAATTAATATTTTAAAAACAAAAGGAAAATGAAATCTTTTGATGAAATTTGAAATAAAATTGTTTATACTTTCATGCTTCATCCAGTTTCATCTATGCTAATTAGTTTCTATGTCATAAATATAACCTTCACATTAATCTAATTTTTATTTGATAAAATACATTATATTTAAACAAAAAAGTAATTTTTATTAGAAAAACTCTTCAAAAACGTCATTATAGGGTAAATTGTATACATAAATCACTATTTAGATCTAAAGTTTATATTTTTTAACTTTGAAAAATTTTTCTTATATAAAATTAAATGCATTATATTATTTTAATCTATTAAATTGATTTTATTATTGATGAAATTTTAAAATAATCATTTTTATATAATTAAAAACAAAAAATTCTAAATAAAAGATGTTTAAATGTGCATGGAACATTTTTGAAATTTTTTAATTTATTTCTTATAAACTGTGTCTCAAATTATCCAGATCTATATTTAATATTGTTTCCTTTTTATATAAAATTATTTATTTGAATTTCATTTATTAATTTATTTCAATAAATGTTAGTTTTTTTGGTAATTATACAGGAGACTGGCGAAAGGAGGTAGGTGGTTGAAACTTACTTTGAGGTGTTGAAAAATGTTAATAATAAAATCTTATAAATTTTCTATATTCTTTTTTAATTGCAATTTCAATTACAAATGTTTATTTCTTCATTTTATCTAAACTTTATATCTCCTATTATTATATATACTTCTTTCCTCTACTCCTACTATTATATATTATATTACTTGATAAAGAATATAAATATTAATTTTATCAAATTAAGTATGTATTACAATATAAAATATTTAAATTTTAATAATATCCCCTATATTGACGTTTTCAAGAGTGAAACTATTTTATATTTAAGTATAAATATATTTAATTAAAATTTTAATTATTTTTCTTTTTTAGATAGAAAATGAATTTTATCAAGATCCTAGTCTCTTCTCGAATAACAAATAATTTATATAATATTACTAAGAATAATTTTCATCATATGATCGTTAAAAATTCTTATACATCACTTATTAATATGACACCCTATAATTTTCTTATTCCTAAAGTGTTATCAATTAATCCTAATTGTGGATTGAAATATAGAGTTGTTTTAAAACGACGTTGTAAAGATTGTTATTTTGTTAGACGAGAAGATCGTCTTTATGTGATGTGTAAAACTCATCCGAGACATAAACAAGCCAAGTTGAAGCCCAAAGAAAAGGATACTAGAATTTTAGCTCATGCAACACAAGGAACCAGGAGACCATGGTAGTAAATAAAAAAAGATTTTATTTATATAGGATATTTTGTTAAAAAAGTAAAAAATACATTCATTTATATACATTTTTTTTATTATTATAAATAATATTAACATCATTAATAAAAAAATCATTAAACTTATATTTTACAATTTTATTTAAATAATATATAAATATCAATATTCATCCTCTGTAGACGAGTATATTGATTGATTGCGTCGTTTTACTTTCTTCATTTTTGTATTAAGTTCTCTTTTCTCATAATCAACTGTTAAATCTAAAATAGAGAAATAAATTATGATTTATTTTATTTATAAATTTTTAATATATGTATCTATATAACTAATCACCTTAATTGAAAAATTTGATACTATTTATTTTTAAATATAAAAAGAATTTTGATCAAAAAGTAGAAATAGATATTTTACTCACTTAAATAATATATGAATATTAAATAAAAGACTAAGATTTGCCATTTTTATGATGTTTATCTTATTATTTATCATTTAAAATAAATAAAGTAAATCATTCATCTAAGCTTTTTTTCAGAAATTAAAACAATACAAATTCGAACATTTTTTTATTTTGAAAATATTTTAATGTGGATATTCCATTTATACAAGTCATATTCCGGCTAATCAAAGCATATAGATGACTTAAATCTTAAAATTGCATAAATTTATAAAAAGCAAACATCACTTCTGTTTCAATACAAGGTTGTATCTTAATAGTGGAATAACTATTTAGACCTTTTAATACCATAAATGGGTTAAAAATCATTTATGAACAATATTATTTGATCCCATAAATCTCTCATTAAAAAATTTCTCAAACATATTAATATGTGGATCAGTGAATTACAAGTTAAGATAATTTATTATCTTTGAGAAGTATCTTGTTCAACTTAAACTTATTTTTCTTCTCAACACTATAGATCTCATTGAGTGTTTTTTAGAGATAATTTATTTAATTTTATTATTTATATATTTAATCTCACAAATATCGAATACTATTCAATTTCTTTTAATTATTTAAAATAATTACAAAAATATATTTAAATTATATATTTTTTTTATCCAATTTCTATATATTATATTTAATCTGAAAACGACAATACAAGCTACAATATAACTAATCTGTTTTAGTTTATTTAATATATAATAATTAAATAAAACATGTTTGAGCAAAAAAATAATTATAATTGAAATAATAAGAAATCTTAATTTGACAACGACAATTCAACTGGACCACATATTAAATTTTTTTTCAATATTTTTATTTAAAAAAAAGATAAAATTTCTATCTTTAAAATTTGTCTATAAAGCATGTGATTTACAATCAATACGCGGTATTAAAGATTTATTTTTATTATTAGAAAATTTATGAATAAACTGTGGCAGTTTATTGAAATAATATAAAATTAATCACTAATTAAAAAATATGATCTAAAGTTTATCTATAAATTATTCTAGAACATGATTTTAAGATTAAACTTCTTTTTTTCTTGATTATATTTATATTTAAAATTCCCCCCATACAAAAAATATTTTGAAAATAAAAATAATTTATATTCCAAATTATTCATTTAAAATTAATTGATTATTGCTAATTAAGAATTTGTGCTTTCTCTCCTCCAAATGTTACTACTCAATTTAAGATTTACTCTAAACGGGATGGTATATAAAATAAAATGAAATATTTTTTTAAAATTTACCATTAACGATTAATTTTATTAAATACATGTAAACTTAATTTTATTATTAGTGTTAGTAATTTATTCACTTTTATGACAAATTAAAAAATATTTACTTGTTTCATGTTCAGAGTCGTCATCTTTAAATAAATTCTGAGATACTTCTTGTTCTGGAGAATTTATTAATTTATCTTCTGGTTTTATTTTATCACTATAATCATTTGCTGAGAAAATAGGCTCTGGAAGTGATAAACTAATACGTTTTACTGAAAATGGCTCAATTTCACTATTTGAATTACTGTTTAAAGGTGATTCAGGTTGATCAAAGCTATTTTCATATTCAATATCACTTTCATTATTAAATGATGTATGTGTAATATTGTCTTGTTTTTCAGGGGTTAAGAAACTTGGTAATGAGCAATTTGAGGCTTCACTAATATTATGATTAACATTATTATCACTTTTCATTAATAAAGCCATTGGATCGTCAACACCTAGTTTTTCACAAAAAGTTGTAGTTTGTGGATTAATTTGGACAATAGGTTGTTGTATAAAATTGTTCTGAGAATCACTACTATGGGATGTAGCAGTTGGCGTGAAATTCAATGGAATTTCTAAATTATTTTCCAAACGTTGTGCAATGAAATCCATATCATCCTGAGATGGAGAAAATTCCCATCGTTCTGATCCATTTGGCCCAGGCATATAAGTATTTCCTTTTTTTATACTTAACAAATGATTAGTTGAATGAACAATTGTCAGCCATTCTAAATCATATTCTAATTTTATTTCTTTTGTATTTTTATTTGGAAAATCAATTATTTGCAAAAATGATCTTTTAGGAAGACATTTATCTAATGCTAAAAATTTCGTTTTCTTTTTATCATCCTTAAAAAAAAATAAATAAAAATTATTAGTTAAAAATAAAAGAGAAAGAATTGAAATAATTTTAATTTCTGCCTTCTTAATATCTATCTATTATCTATCTATTAATGAACTAGAACGTCCATTATCTTGAGCTATCTCCAACCAATTGCCAATTGCTTACTATGATATATAATTGATTTAAATTATTACAGTTGGATTTTGTTTCAAATAATACAAACAAATTATGAAAATGATTAAAAGTTGATTCACTCATTTTCATACTATAACGCCAATGAATCTAAGAAGGATATTTGAGTTGACAAACTAAAAATAAAACTAGTAAAATTTTAGAAAATTAATATTTAAATTAATAATTACCTGATGTTTTATTAATGCTGCAAATTTACAATGCAAATGAGCAGAAAACCAATATGTTGGTTTTAAATGATATAATAAATCCTCACATGGTTTACTTCCTAAACTATTATTATTTATTTCATCTCTAAAATTTAACAAATAAATATTTAAAATAAAGAATATTTTTTTTATTAAAATTAAAATAGTTACCTAAAAAATGGTTTTTTTCTAATTAATTGCTCTGTATTCCCATATTTATATATACCTCTTGGCCAATCATGCGATAAAAATATATCAATTGATTGTTTTATTTGTTTTAAACGGAAAACTTCAAGATTCCTAATATGATAAACACTACGTTTGGTTTCTTCTGTATATGGTGGTTTTTCAAAATGGCCTTTTAAATAATCATGCCCTTTATATATTCCTGAAATTCCACCTATACGTATACCACCAACATTAACTATTCCAGCATTGCCTAAATAATAGATATTTGGTGCCACCCAACCACCGTATGGTAATTCTTGTAAAAAATTTGATGCTTCATGATTACCACCAATAAAAATTGTTAATATTGGTGCAATTTTCTCTCCAGAATAATACCTAAAATAATTAAAAATATCTCATATTAAATTATTTAAAAGATTTATTTATAAGACCTCATATATTATATTATAAAATAGTGATAACATGTCAATTCCTTATCTATATATACGATCATTAATTAAAATTAATATATTAAATGAAAATGTCAAAATTTAATTTGACATGTCAAAAAATGTGAAAAAATTTTGAAAAATTATTCTATTTAATCATTATTATTGATCACATTTTTTGCATATTCTTTGTCCTTAAATTTAATAATAAATAAACTATAATGTAAGAATATTTAATAAAAAAGCGTAGTTAAATGAACTGTAATGATTTATTTCAATACATTTTTGTACCATGTGTGGAATAATAATTAAAAAAATAATTAATTTTTATTTTACTCACTCTCACATGATTTCCTTTCAATTATATTTCTTATTATTAAAAATTATTTTTTTAATTAATAAAATCAACAGCTTTCAGTGTCAATTTGTAAAAGTATATATTAAATTATAAGTAAAGTATTAACTCAC
This sequence comes from Labia minor, assembly GCA_963082975.1. Classification (NCBI taxonomy): domain Eukaryota; kingdom Metazoa; phylum Arthropoda; class Insecta; order Dermaptera; family Spongiphoridae; genus Labia; species Labia minor. The sequence goes on from OY720345.1 coordinate 12,173,901, forward strand.
AAAATATTTAACTTAATTATTATAAATAAATTTATATATAAATCGCACAAATAGCTAATTATAAGATTAAATATATAATAAATTTAAAATACTGCTTACTTATAAAAGGTGCAGATATGTTGAAACTTTATTGGTACAGCCATACATCTGAGATCTGCAAAATTTCTTGTAGATTGAAAATCACCACAACATATTAATAGATCAATTTTTATATTATCCTTGTTTTCAATAGTAGCAATTGATTCATAAATTTTTTCAAGCTCTCCATGAGCACAACCTTCAATTGCAATTTTCATTTTAAAAGATCTAAAAAAAAAATAAAAATACTTAAAAATCATATTATATTAATTTAATATTTATTGACAATATAAAATATTACCTGTATTTAAGAATCAATTATGTATCATTTTCTTAGTTACATATATAATTTTTCGATTATTATAAACTTATATATTGAAATAAATTTATTTAAATGTAAAATTAATTGTATAATAAAATGATAATATATAGAAAATTTGATTAAATATTCAAATAAAATAGTAAAATGAAATAAAAATATTTACATGAATTAAGACATTTTTTATAAATATAAAGAAACAAACTGAATTGTTAATGTTAGTTTGAGGTATGACGTAATATGTTTAACAACGTTAGTCATTTTGTAATGTCATTTTATTTCATTATGTTATAAAAATTTAATTTTAGAATAAAAAAAAATAAAAAAATATATTTAATATATTTAAATAATAAATTTACTTTTTAAATATTTTTGTTAAATTGACAAATTTTTTTTATAATACTTTTAAATAATAATAGGTACTCTCTATTGGTAAAATCATGAACTACATCAAATCATCTGTTCCAAATGACAAGCGCTCGTGTTTTCTCCGTTTTGTTAATGAAATTTGATATGACATAATATTAATTGAAACTGCTACGAGTGCCGGTTTTAATCAGTAAAATATTTATGACTCGAATATAATTATTATATTATTTAGTTTTTCTTCAAGTATAAGTTGTTTTTACTGGTAAGAATTATTTTAATATTATATCAATAGCTTGAAATTATATTTTTTTATTAGTTAATCAATCAATATATCTTAGTTTTTTAAATTTTACCTATTTTATTTTTAATTAACAAAGTAAAATTTACAAATAACAATTTAATATAATTCTTATTGATTTTATTAAAATTATGAATTTGATAAATATATAATATAAATAAATATAAACTTTATTTATTTATTTTCAATTTATTTTTCTATTCTAGATCTATCTATCTTTCTATGTATATATCTTTATATAATTAAAATAAACAATATAAAAACTAAAACAAATGATTTTGCATATCATATCAATTTCTATTTTCGTTAAAAATGATTTTTTATTAATTAACAGAGAATTATTTTACTCAACCTATTATGATTGTTTTATTGGTAAATGTAATGGATGTTTGTATAGTCTAAAAGAAAGAACATAAACCAATTTAAAATGAATAAAATTTTTCAATTTTAAATACTTATATATCACCTATATTTATATATACGATATATATATATATATATATAATTAGTAGAGAAATATAATTTTTAATATTGTTTCTAAATATGAAAAAATTATTGATAGATTGATTACTTGGTGCTGTTTCATTTTCTAAAAATATCATCATCTAATATCTGAAATTTTAATCTACAGTTAGGAAAAACTATGAATTTCTAAAAAGTAAATATAAATTTAGATATGAATATAAGTAAAGTTTTCGATAAGATTTTTAAAATTATGTATTCGTGATCTATGAAAGGTCTTTAATAAATATAATAATTCGTTTGTGATTTCTATTATATATGTAAATATATGAAATTAAAAAATTATTTCATTTTGCAGAAACAAAAATAATCAATATATTCACAAAATTCATAATTAAATAAATTTTATTTTTCATTTTAAATTTTTAATTATAATTTTTTTATTCCTTATAATAAAGAAGATATATTGAAAATATAATCATACCCCCCCCAGTTTATAATTTTGAGATAATATATAAAATATTTATCTTATATATTAAAAATATTAGTTATATTTCTTATCTCTTATAATAAATATGATAATGAATATTTAATAATGAATAGCATATATATAACTTTTCTATTATTAGTAATTTTATCACAAAATTATTAAAGTCAAGAAAATAAACTTTCATAATTGGTAAATTTTAATAAAACATATTATCGCATTACAGAGGAATATTTATTTTAAATATAAAATTCCCTCACATTAAATTTCTAATTTTTGGTCTAATCTGATTATACACAGATCTAAAAATATGTATATATGATAGAAAAAAAGAATATATTGAAGAAAATTTTAATAAACGTTTTTTATTTTTTTTAATATAGTGTTTTTCTTAGTTAAAAATATTTCCAATTAATATGCAATATAATAGTATATTTTTTGATAATTTCCTATTGTATTGATAAATTTTCCATCATTAATTTTTTTTATAATAATCTTGTTATATCATCATAATTGCGAATCATTTAAGCTTGTCTAGCATATTTCTACAAAAATTATTTCCTTTTAATATAATTTATAATTATATATATGTATGAAATATGAATTTACTTTAAATTTATCTTAATTTAATTTATATTCAATTAATTTCTCTAATTTTTTTCTTCTTTTCAGACATTTTAAGCGCAATTGACAAAAAAAAAGAAATTATTTTTTAATAATTTATTTATGTTATATAATTATTTTTCAAAATGCTCGTCAATTACTCACCTATATTTCAAGCTTTTTTGGGAACATTTTTCACATGGGGAGTAACAGCAGCCGGGGCTGCTATGGTCATCATATTTAGAGGAACACAGGTAATTTCTTTATTTATTCTTTCCTTTCACTAAGAATAGATTCATCAAACATAATGGAAAATATAGTTATAAAATTTTATTTTAATTTATATTTAAAATCCTAATAAAATAACACGTGCAGTTATGAATGGATGATAGACCCATGCAAGTGCTCAACCTGTTTCATCTTTTTTTAGTGTTCTCTTGTCAATATAATTTTTTTATTTTTGTATGATTTTTTTTTAGATTAGATTAGATTAGATTAATTATTATTAATAGATTAGATTCTTGATTAATTGAAATTATTTAGACATCTTTACAATCTATACGAACTATAATAGAGATATAATTGTGTGTAAGAGTTTCATATTCAGTGGCATAGAAGTCAAATTGTATTGTTGAAGGATAAGTGATCCTTAAAATAATAATCTTTAATTTATAATTCAAATCTAAGAAGTAAATTACTAAATTATAATCCGAATTTATTTGATTGCAAGCGTTAATAATTTAATTTAATTTTTCTTTTCTTTATTTATTGAAAAAACATTAAGGACTTTAATATTTTGTTTGAAGCAATATACATTTTTCTTTATAATTTGTTGTATGATATAGATATTTAAATTAAAGTGTTAAATAAATTTTGAAGGAAATATTAAATATATATTTTATGTTATATTTTAGGTACGATTAGTTTATTAATTCTGATGACTGTTAGTATAATTAGTATATATTTTTACTTTTTCTTTTCCTTCTTTCATTATAATTAGATGAAAGAATTAAATTCTCTTCATTACAGTTTTCCTCCGATGAAACGAGGAGGTGATTTCTTTTTCTAAAAAAAAACAGCAATTGCAATTCAGAGAAACTAGGGTCAATTAAATAATGGAATTACAATTAGGAACATGAAATAAATCAAACTTATATAAGTTATTTGCATACCAAAACTCAATAATGGAAACTCAAGAATATGATTTAGAAATACAATTGCCTTACAGGAACTTAAGGCCAAAATTTATAATATGCCACCAATAGAAATGAGGAAAATTAAAGATGAATTTCACAAGAAATTAAAATCCTTAGTAGATCAGGCTTCATAATAATAAAATGATTTTAGCTAATTTTAATGGGAGAGAAAATTGCAATAATTTATAGAAAAGAGAGTCTCCATGTGAAGAGCAACGTTAACAGAATTAGTGTAATAAATTGTGCGTCTTCAAACGAATTTCTTATTTTAGACATAGAGATATCCAGGGTAAGATAGAAAAACGTGTAATCAAATTGATAGAACATAATTTAAGGTGTATTTAACTTAAAACGATACAATTTAAACAGATTAAAAAATGAAATAAAGGAAAAAATTAAAATGGCAGCAGGAAATAGTATAAGATTTAAATTAACAAATTTAAGATAATAAACCACAGGGAATAGAAGGATACCCACAGAATTAATTAAATTTGGTAGGAAACATTTAGTAGAGTATAAGGACAAATTAGTTATTTCAATATGTCACAAGGAAACTAGAATGGCAAGAGAAGCAGTTATTGAATCTCTCTTTGGACAACAACTAATTATTTTTAATTTAGCATTGGAATACGTGATTAGACAAATTGAGGAGAAATCCAATTAGACAAAAAAATCAAGTATTATGTTACGCGGACGATTTAAATATAAATATTGTATAGAAAAACTAATAGACATAGAAAAAGAGACAATATTATATTTAATATCAGAGTAGAATAGTATTAATAGACAAAATCTTGGGTACAAAACTTAGAATTTGAAAATGCATATAAATTTAATACTTAGTTTTTATAATTACGAAGGATATTATTATTCGAGAAAGATTACACTCGGGTGAAGTGGCTTATTTCTTCAAAATATATAAAACTATTTTACAGATTATATTATACGAGGGCCATTTTTGAGATACACCTTTATTTTTAAGAATATATTTACTTAATTTTAATAGTTCCCTCGTGTATCAAAGCACTTTTGCAAACGAATTTTCCATTGATGCATCCAGTCACTAGTTTTCCAAAATGGAGTCAAATCTATTTTATTTTTTTCGTTCTGCTATCTGATATAAAATAGGGCTCGCGAAACAACTTTTTTTTTACGGGTAATTGTTCATGCAAAACTTTTTGTATGACTACGGATCCAATACCAAGTGAGGTCTCCATCATTTCATATATTCACCGGTTATAATCCGTTATCATATTTTGAATTCGTCCTACATATTCAAAAGGTACTGCTGTGGCAGGCCTTCCTGTATATTCTTCATCCTGCAAAGGACTATATCCCCAACAGAATTTTCGAAACCACCTAAATATAGTTACTCAGGATGGTGGTTCATTCCCAAATACCGACTGCAACCTTTGAAAACATTGTTCTTCACTAAGGCCTACCTTAAAATCGATAAAAATCATAGTGCGGTAGTACTCTTGTCTTAAATTCTCTTTATCTTTATAAAGGGTAAAGCTTCAACGCATGCGCAATGGAAAATTGCCCAATAATTCAGTCAGCTATATCTCAAAAATTTTAGAGTGGCCCTTGTATGTGTGTAAGTCGTGGTATCACTATGATGAAGTTGGGAGGAAATAGGAGTTGGATGGGATTAGCAAGTTAGAGACGTTTGGAAGAATTAATTGCCGCGACCAAGATAACCACAGAATATTAAAAATGAAAATAATTTTCTATATTTTAAGTCAGATGACTTTTAGAATGACCGAGACCGTGATATTTAACTCATTGTCAGCCACCCTCTATTGTACTAAGAATCCTAAATATACTCTCTATATTATGGTCTAGTAATATGTATACTAATTATGCTCAATAAAAAGAAATAAAGAATTTTTTAAAGTAAAATTTTTAAATTTTCATATTCTTAAAGAATGAATTTTAGAATTTCTATTTGAATAATTTAAAATTAATGCTCAAATATGTTTTTTTTAAATGATTTGTTTCAATATATATATATATATTATTCAAATCCAAATTCTAAATTGTTAAATATTTATATATTAGCTCATCCCATGGAGATAATGCATTTGTATTATAATTAATGTTATTATTTTTAAATATAAATATGTATATATAACAATATAATCTATTTTTCTTATATTTTTTGTTTTGTTTTAGCGCAAACTACTTGATTGTAGTTTGGGATTTGCTGCTGGGGTGATGGTCGCAGCATCCTATTGGTCCTTATTATCACCAGCTATTGAACAAGCAAGTGAATCTGGAGCTTATGGAAAATCAGGCCAATGGGCATTTATCCCAGTCGCTATTGGTTTCTTAATCGGAGCCTTTTTTGTCTATTTAACAGATGTTCTTTTATCAAAATTTGGTCTACATACACCACAATTATTATTAGGTCTCTATTTTGTCTATTTTTCTATTAATTTAAATAATACATAATTTAATTTTTATTCTTTATAGCTACCAATGGAGGTACTAATTTGATTAAGGAAAAGGCTGATTTCGACAGTAATAATTATTTTACCACCACAATTGATGGTAGGAATTATGGTTAATAGCAATCAATTGCTTGCTTCGGTGAAGGGAAAAATTTACTACAAAAATTCCGTTCAATGTTTATTTATTTTTGTATGTAAAATATATGTAATTAAATGATTGCTTGGATATTTTTTGTATTGGAATGTTTGGGGGTGGGTATTTTTGATAAAAATGACCTCGTTATTTTTTTTAACTTAATAAATAAAAAAATAATAATTAGAGGTCTTTCTATTTTATATCATCTTTGCATGAAATTTAAAAAAAATTATATAAGCATATGTACAGTGTTTCCATTTTTCTTAATTAAAAGGCTCTCATTTATTATTTGTATTTAAAAAAAATGGTAATTCTGTTTTTTTTAGAAATGGAAATATTTTACGGCATTGGAAACAGAATAAATCGATAATGATTGTTGATAATGGATAAAATAGCTTAGCTATTAATGGCACAATTTTATTATATTTATGTGTTTAGACTTCCAAATAACAAACCAACTGCAAAATAGAATCCTTAATTTGATATAGAAATTTCTTTGAATTTGTCTTCAAGAAAACTAAAGATGTAAACTAAGAAATCTATGATAAATCAGAAAATATAAAAGATATATAAAAAAAACCTTAAGTAAGAAAACTTTTACAAACTTTACAGATTTATCTGTATAAAGACAAATTAGATTTAGATCTAGAAGTGGTTCTTCTTATGAACAACTTGTTGATTTGTCACTTTGTACGCTTATAATAAACGAAGTAATGGATAAATTTTTTAAACATGTCTAAAGGATTTATGAACACCAAGATTTTGTAGATAGTAAAAGTTCGTGCAGAGCAGGAGTATTGAAAAAAGATTCCCTTTTCATATGAAATCTTTAAATAATGAATTCAAAGCTGTAATTTTGTTTAAATATCACTATCATATTTTTATGAAATGTGCTAATAACTCTGAATCGTTTGGTAAATTTGAAATTAAATCGTGAACATATCTTGAATGGATGAACTTGTGTAGTTATTCAATACTTAGCATTATTAAATAAAAGATCAATCGATTATAGGAAGAAGTATCTTCATAAATCGAACTATAATTTTTTTTATCCAACAAATAGGGAGAAATTTGGATTTTAATCTTGATGACTACGATTTAATTCAAGATATGGTGAATATATTTTAGATAAAAATATATAATAATAATAAAGATCCAAACTGATATAAAAATAAAAACATTAATTATAAAGTTTGTTTCTTCAAAAATGAAAAATCTTAATGAGTTTTATGATATCTAAATCTACCTGGTGATATTTATATAGTCACAAGAAAGAACTAAATGAAATAATTCGTTTTATAGATTACGATAATGAATGTTAACTTAACTAATATCTACAATGAATTCTATTACCTTACCTTGAAAATATGTGTTTTTCAACCTATAAAACTACCAAATATTATAATATTAAAGTCTTTGAAACTTTTATTTATTAATAATAAGAATCTTTTAATTTAATATTATTTTTTGGGAATTTGTTTTGTCTCGTGAAAATTGTCTATAAAAATATATTTTCTTTCCATTTATTAATTTGTTTGTGAACAAACATGTCTTAATTATTAATAGATGTATATTATTTTTATTAATTAAATTTGGTTAAAAAATAACGAGTAAGAACGTTTATACTATGATTTCGTTTAAAACAAAACATTTTCATCATTCTTAATCATGATGTGATGTTATGAAGATCATTTAACCTTGACCTGATATTAAATTAGTCTATCATTAAAGAATTTTTTTTAGTAAATTGTTTATTTGAAATGTTAATCAACAGATGAGTCATATTTTTTTAATTATAATTTAGGACTGAATCTACTTATTTGTCTTGTTTCTTTTGTTTTTTTTTTACATATGTTCAAATAAATATTTGTTTTCAATTATATAAATTCTTTTATTCTCTCTTCTCTCTCTCTATCTTTTTCACTATGTATAATACTATATACATATTTTACAAAAATATTAAATTAATAATTTTTATCTTGTTTTTCAGGGTTTCAAGATTTAGCATCATCTTCTTCATCACATTTGGGTTCTGCTAATCTTTTACGACGCAAAGGACATACTTCAAATTCTGAAGTGCAATCCACTCCTGAAGAAGAACAGAAAATTGTTCAAAATCATAAACAATGGAAGAGAATACTTCTTTTGATAGTTGCTGTTACTGTACATAATATACCAGAAGGATTGGCTGTTGGTGTTGGATTTGGAGCTGTAGGAAGTTCACCATCAGCGACATTTGAAAGAGCTCGGTATGTCTTTAAATAATTATTTTTATTTCGAATTATTATTTAATTCTTGGTATAAATACATTTTTTTTTAAATAAATTAATCGATTAATTTATTTTGAGTACATTTTTTAATAATATTATTAATATTAGAGCTAAAATGAAAAGTATTTAAGTTAGGAAACGCAACTCTTTCAGATTTTGAATCGTTTCATGAGGGTGAATAAAAACTTTGCTTTTCAAAAAATCCAAAATTTCCAAATTTGTAACGATTGTTTCTAATAATTTAGGACATGTCATCCTTTGAAATCATCGTTTGGGATTCACATTAAAACAGTAAATTTTTTAATAAAAATATAATGTTAAGATTATTAGAAATTTACCAAAAGAGATTAAATTTAGGCTTTTAAAGTTATAAAAAATGGATTAATTATATATATATATATATATTCTTTGAAATATCTTCTAGTTCTACTACATTTATACAATTAATATCTGAAATGAGTTTTTTTTCACTGATATTTTAAAATTTATTATATTATTTCTTCTGAGATAAAATTGATAAAGACATTCATTTAAATTAGAAAATCTGCTATTCTATTAAAATTTAATCAGACATGGACATTTTGAATTCAGTTGAAGGATTCATGCTTTTATACATTTTGAATACACAAATTAAATTATATTTTTTCATTAATCTTTTATTTCTTTTTTTGCATTTTATAATTATTGTAGTTTGAATTTAAAGTAATATAAAACTTATCAATTTAATATCATAAAAATTAATTTAAAAACGAAATATTTTTAACGAATATATTTATTAAAACTTTTGTGGGTTTTTATAATTATTAAAGGGATTTTTATTAAACTGCAGAAAAAGCAGTCGAAACATTGTACATTTATTTAACTAAATAAATAAATTAAACAAATATGTGGTGTTTTAATAAAAATCTCTTTAATAATGAAATATTTCATTAAATGTTTTTAAGGAAAGTATATTTTTCAAACTTTGTCATATAAAAATGTTAATGTCTAGTCTCTAGACGATTTATTTCTTTATAGACTTTAAAAATAATCTGCAATAAAATTTGACGATGTTCATTCAAGTACAATCATATTTACAAAATTACCAGGTGTTTTTCGTTCTGAAAATCGGTTACATTTTGATTTTCAAGAAAAATCGGACTAAATGAATAAATGTATTGATAAAAGTGATATATAATCCAATCAACGGAATATAAATTAATTTTATGAATGAAAAATCTTTTGTAAACTTTGTGATTAATTTTTTTATAGACTTAATTTCTTAACTGCTTTAGGCTTAATCTTTTTTGTACTATATTTTTTGAATCTACAATATTCCAAGGTCAGTACAGGATTCTTTTGCATCCAAAGATTTCATCTCTTCCCTTTAAATGTCCTCTAAGATCTATTAAACTGATGATCTGAATGGAGTTAATTTTCTTTAAATCTCAAATATTCTACTTCTATAAACTATTTATAAAAATATAAATTAAATGAAACTAAAACATTAAAAAAAAGAGAATGAAATCTGTTTTTTTTCTAATATAAATATAAACATTTCTCTTTTTGATTTTTTTTTTCCTCAAAATGTGTGTTTAGTTAAATAAATAAAGGATTTATGAAAATATTAAAATTGTTTCTGGCGCTTCTTCGATGTTGTTGTTGGTCGTCTTGAATGTTAGATGCCGTTGTATGTATAAAATGCAAGTTGGGTTTGCCTGCTAGGAGGTCTCAATGAATGGAACTCGAATAAGCAGCAGCTCTGGTGGGCTGCGCTCCAAGGGAATGGAATCTCGCTCTCTGGTCGTGCAGGGGGGCGCGGGCGTGGGGCAAAGCCCCCTCAGGCGCCGGGCATTCCTCACAATGTGACCTCACCTTGCCTGGCAGCTTGGTTTACTGTTTGGGGCCGGATAGGGTTGAGAAAAACACTCTCTGTTCCTCCAGAGAGAGAGAGAGAGGCAGGCCTCTTCTATAAAGCCAAACAGCAGTCCATTTTGATATTCGCAATCATTTTTATAAGGGACATTGTCACCCTTGACATCATTTCCGTTTCCAATTTAAAAAACACTCTTGAAAGTGGAAGTGATGGGTCCAGCTGGGAGCAGCCCACCCTCTCCCTTCTATATTTCTGGATATGATTTAACTAACCATGAGTCTTTTTTTTTCCTCATTTCCTTGGCGTGGTACGTTGATCTGGCAACATCGCGCGGAGATAGTTGAGCCGCACCGCGGTTTTTATCACATCAGCTGCGCTTCCTGCGAGAGGAATGTTGGAACCAGATCGACTTTTTACTCCCCCGCCTCAATGCCATTCGAGTTTTTGCTACCTCTAAGCCAAACAAAATGGCCTTGCTACTTGCTATTCTATTTCCTTACACTCTTCTTTTTTCTTCTTTATTTTCATTTGATTGAATTTTCTTACATTTCTTTTCTTTTTCATTTTTTTTTATCAATTACAAAGTTATAAGGAAGAGGATAATGTATTTTTCTTTCTCTTTTTATAAAAAAGCTGGAGTGTCTCCACTCGACTATCTTGGATTAATTAACATATATTATATTTAAATTAAATTTAATTAATTATAAATTAAAATTAATAAATAATATTTATTAAACCAGTGCATGTTTGGCTCTTTGTTGATGGCACCACGTCACGTGTTGGCGCGTGAGATTTGCAGTGTTAAAAAATTAATTCTGGTACTTTCAGCGATTCAATCAAGCTGAAATTCCATATATTGCAGTTTTATACAATTTTTAGTCATGTGAAAAATTATCTTATTATATATCTTTATTTTTACGTTCACTTTAGGTGAAAAAAAATCTAAACGTGGTAGGTAATGAACCTCTTCCGGTTGAGCTACATTTCTCAAAAGTTGATAGAAAACTGAATTTTGGATAATGCCCGTATACCAAATTTCATGATTCTAGCTCAAACCGTTTTTGGGTAATCTGGTCAACATACATACACACAGACATTTTTCTCAAGCTTAGTGAAAATGATTCAGGAACCTTCAAATCGTTTGAAACATCAAAATCTCGACATCGAAAATTTTCGTGATTGCAATAGTATCTCGTCAGAGATAGTAAAAATGTTATTTTAGAATAATATTATGTATGTATATTCTCCAATGGAACACAATACATAGATTGAAAAAATAGATTATTTCAATTACTACCTAAATATATAATATAATATATAATATAATTATAATATTCATTTATATCTTCATTTCATTGAAAAATATATTGCTTATATTCAAAATTAAAAAATATATAAATTAATTAAATTAAAAAAATAAAAAAAAATATTGTGGAGGCGCCGGGTATCGATCCCGGTACCTCTCGCATGCTAAGCGAGCGCTCTACCATTTGAGCTACGCCCCCATTTGTTATTAACTGGTCCAGATAACAAATTAAAAAATAAAATGATCTCTTAAAATAATTAATCATTTTAATAATTCAATAAAAAAATTAATAAATATATTTATTTAACTTTTAATAAATCAATTCATAAATTTCATTTACTGAATGTCATTTTTATTATAGCTGAATTATGTACGATTATTTTATCTTTAAATTTCATTAATTTGTTAAAATATTATATTTTAATTAATAACTAATAATTAACCCGTTTTATATTTGAGATTTAAATAATGTATAGACAATAATTGAGAGGGTAATTAAAATTTAAAAAAAAAATCAAATCACAAATTAAGATAATTGAATCAAGTCAATTGATTTGATTTTTCTTTCTTAGTAAAACACTAAAAAAATTAATTTTTAATAGATATTGTTAGAATGTGGATTAATTTCATAGTAATCTACCCAACTATTTTATAATTTCCTCATTAGACATTTAGACAGTTATGATAATTTCTAAAACTACGAGATCTGTTCAAAAGAAAAGGTGAATTTTGGATTTTCGCGGGCTGTGTACATTCGATTATCGAAATTTTTTTATGTTGGTACACATATATATCTCATATGTTGACATTATCAGCAATTTTGAATTAATAGTTTGTTTTTGACAACTGAAAACTTTTTGTGTGATTTTTTACTTTTCTCATTAATTGTAGCAAAACGCTTTCCTTTCATTCGTCTCTTCAGTTATGGGAATAGGAAAAAGTAGGAGGGAGCCAAATCTGGTGAATACGGTGGTTGAGATATGATTACGGTGTTGTTTTTGGCTACAAATCACGAACAAGCAATGAAGTATGATCTAGTACATTATCATAATGCAGAATCCGATAATTATAAGTATATTACTTGGATTTGAGCTCATGATCCGTAAAATATATAATTTTTTAAAATTCTAAGCAACCTATATTTATATATGTAAAAATTTTTTTTTTTTAAATTATTTTTTTTATTGTCACAAGATATTTGTGAAACTTTTTTTTTTTTTATCCAATGTAACTTCATTTTTATTATAGAAAGAAGTGCGAGCGATGGCATTAAAATTTGAATTTAAGTTGATCCCTTAAATAAAATGAAAAGAGCCGAGAGAAGGAACTAGGATTTTTATTTAATTCTTTCGTGACGAGTTGCTGTTGTAGTTGTCGTGTCGGCATGAGTGTTTTGATTTTCCGTTTGAATCTGTTGAGGGTGGTTGCTTTAATGAAAAAACGTAAGCCGTAAGCCTGTCTATCGGCCTGAGAATCCGCCTTGCATTCGCTTTCCACGTTTCTCTCCCTTTCCCTCCCCCGTTGGACTCAATGTGTTGTTGTTGTTGATGTACTTGTTGTTGTTGTCAAGAGTGGGAGAGTGTTGGTTTCTGCTTAACAGCGGCAAATGCAGGTCGCCTTCTTCTTCTGTCCCAAAGCATTTTGAGGGTTGCCCACTTCTTAGAAGGCCAATCTCCCACCGAGAAAGGACTATTTCCCTCTATAATATATCTTTTTTTCTTTTTTCTTTATCAATTTTTTTCTGCCTGATTGAATATTTGTTCAAAATTTCTCATTTTTCTTTTTTCTTTTTTTTTTCTTTTCCATTTCTTAAAGAATTTAAATCAAATAATTAGATACAATTTTTATTAAATTTAACTTAATCTATATATCAAATTCTTTGGCATACTCCATAATAAAATTGTTGGACTTTCTGCTAGGCAGTATAGCTAGTCAAAATGGATTCTGAGATTTTTCTTTTATTACCGACCGGCTATAGGAAGGGAAGGTATTGTTTTCACACCAAATTTCACATTTGGTGATTTTTACCATCAGTTTCACCATCAGTACCACGAATCATGCATTTAGTTAACAGAAAAATATATTTTTAGCATGATGTCTGTCCGTCCGTCTGGAAAGCTTGAATGGCTCAACGGATTTTGATAAAATTATATATTTAGTTAATGCATCATTAGCATAAATTCATCAACTTTTGGTGTATATCCGGAAACCGGAAGTGATAGTTTACAAAGTATTAATTTTATATTCATTGTCGGAAATGTTTCACTTAAAATATAGTAGTAATCAATAATTGAGTAAATAAATTAAAAATAAAATCCAGGACAATATAATTTAGTCATTTTAATTCAAGTTTTAAAGATATTTTTTCCGATATTTTATATATATATATATATACATATATATATGATGTTTGGAAATTAATTTATATCAAATACGTCGGTCGGTTCTGTGCCTGGCCACAGCTCATTTTTTCCTTTAATATTTATTTCGTTTTAATATTTAAGTGTATGGGTTCTTTGCAGCAACTAATAGCTTTATAATATATATGTTTTTTCATATGTCAATGTAATCCATTTAATTGAGATCACTTTTTACTTATTTATTATTAAGTTATTATAGTTATCGCAATACATAATTGATACGGCCACAGTTACTGACTGGCCTTTAATAAAAATAATAATAATCGAAAATATAAGTTGTTAACCTTTTTATAATTAGAAGAAACGTTTAAATTGGGTCTAATAAAGAATTACACTATATTATTTTATAATTTACTATCAGTATATAAACATATATATATATACGCAATTTAAAAGATATAGAATTAAAGTTATGGTAATCAGTTGAATATAAAGATATATATAGGTGATCACATGATAATATAGGAATATATAGGTATATATATAAATTATATATAATTTTGAGTAATTTATGTTTCACAGATTAATTACACATATTCTAATAACCAATTTATATAAATATAAACTTTTTATTAATTTTTCAAAATAGAATGTTGTTTTATTATCATTTATTACATCAAATTTAATTTATTTTTATTTATATTTATATTTATTTTTATAAAGAAAGATTATATAATATAATATATATATTTTCAATTGCCATATATTTTTAAATTGTTAAAGAATTATAATAAATAGAAATAAATTTAAATTTAAATAAATTTAAAATTTTAATATAATAAATAGAAAAGACCACTGTGAATAAGTTAAAAAAAAATACAATATTTTGCAAAAAACATACACATTAACCAATGAAATAATGAGAGAATAATGAAACAACAAATGGGATAAATTACACTTTCAATTTTTTTAGAATTTTTGGTAATTATTGAAGTAAACACATTTTCGTGGATTTGCATAATACTTTATCAGTGGGGTAACTTTTGCAATTCCAAATGAACTTTTCTTATGCAATTTTTTTGGGCCTCTTCTAGTTTACGAGATAAAAATTATTAAAATAAAGATTTTTTTAAGTTTGACAGATTAGTTATAAACGTCGAAATGTGCCATTAAGTAATTATTTATTGACTAATTCACTAATTATTCACTTATTCACTAATTTTAGGAAAATTAATCTAATTTTCATAAATTCAAACCGAACTTATAAAAACCGAAAATTAGTGCGCCCTCTGGTAGTCAAACTGATAAAATATGCTAGCTAATTTTAATAATTTTTTTATCTCGTAAAATAGAAGAGGCCCGAAAAAATTTCATAAGAAAAGTTTATTTGGAATTGCAAAAGGAACCCACTGGTAATGTATTATCCAAATCCATGAAAATGCGTTTACTTGAAAAATTACCAATTTTTTTAAAATTTCATTGCAATTTCTTCTTATATAAAACAAATAATAAACATAAATATAATTAATTTTTATCTATATAAATAGTATAAGTTTAAATAAATAATATTATATAAGATGGCTTTATTATTTATCTAGGTGACCATAAATAAATTTATTGAAGTGTAATACATTTAATAATTGGATATCAATCATTTTTGATGTTACTTTGCATGGATACCAGGAGTTAGTAACAACTACCAGTACACACAATGGCAATGGGGTTTCTCCCCCTCTCCACTCTTTCCTTTTGTGGGCGCCTGAACCAAATGCACCATGGCGTAGGCGCTTCAGCCTACATTGCTAAATGCAAACCGTTTCAGCTACATAACCATTTCTAGCCAATGCATTCGTCACTGCATAATCAAAATCAATTATTTAATAATATTAGCAATTCACTCAATATAAATTCACTGTTTTCTAAATTTGTCAATCACAATTATTCTCTTTCTTTATATATAGTTTTATTCTATTAATAATTTAAATATATTAGATATTGATACATAATATAAATTGTTTAAAATTTTTATTAAATATTTTTTCAATTAATAATTGAATTTTATGAAATTTACTAGCCATTCCTGAAATCATATGCTGCCGGGGTCATAAAACTCTATAAAACTATTAACTTTATTCAAATCGTCGTAATAATTTTTTTTAATTATTTTCAATATATATAATAACAAAACAAAATTTTAAAAAAATGAAGTTAGTTACAAATTAATAATTTTGACAATTTGTAACTAACTTCATAATGTTACAGACATCATATACAAACATAGGAAATTATATAGGGCAGGGACGTCCAACTTGCGGGCCGCATTGGGGCCCACTCAAAGTTTTGATGCGGCCCACTATCGACTCATTTTGGAGTTAAATTTTAAAGAATTCACAGTCCTGCAAGCGACCTATAACTTCGAGGCTATAAAAAAAAGGCTGCAACATTCAACAACAAAAAACCACCTCTATCCCCAAAAATCTCCATAAGTTTTGAGACATTCACTAGCTAGGCTTAACATATTCTGGTAATTTTGCGACCCAGTTAAATATTTAAGTTTGCGATGTGGCCCATTAAATTAAAAGGTTGGACATCCCTGATATAGGGTAAAGCATACCGTTGTTGGCCCCCTTAAGCAATTCCTTGCAGTCTTTAATGCATATCTGGGCAAATTGCGGATCAATCTGTGTCAAATCAGGTTTGGAGAACATAGATACTATGAGCATTTGATGAATAAAAAAATAAAATCATTTTCTCATGACGTTTTCAATAAGCACGCAAAAATCCTAAAAAATACAGTTATTGGCCCCCTGTTATAATTATTGGCCTAGGAATTCTATTCTAAACGATTACATATCCATAATTAAAGGCGCAATTTTTAAAATAAAAATCTTATTATTTGTGTTTTAGTGATAGGGGGCCAATGACCGTCTCGGGGCCAACAACTGTATACTTTACCCTATCTTCTTCTTCTTCTTAGCCTTATTTCCCACGGGGTGTGGGGTCGGCTCTTCTCGTTAATTGGCGCCAACTAAATCTGTTGTTGGCGTCGTCTGTAGAGAGACCAGATGCCATTAGATCTCCCGTTATACGGCAGGACCAGCTGGTTTTTTTAGGCCTCCCACGCGGTCTTTGGTATTCAACCTTCGATGACGGTGATGATGGTGATGATGGTGTTGACGACTTTTGATGAAGATGTGGACGATTTGAGTGAGGTTGATGGCAATGATGCTGATGCTGACCGGTGTGACGATGTTCGTGTCGGTGATGATGTCGATGTTGATATTGATGTGGATGTAGATGTTGGACTATCTTCTTTAGCCCACCTCGTCCATAGGTGGGTAACCCTAACCCATTTCTCACATCGCCCGGGTGCTGACAATGTGCGTCGCTTGCAGGGGACGCTCTAGCCGTTAACCGTATAACATTTCTCCATTAATTGTTGATGCGACGCGAAGATGATCCAGCCGGCCTGTCGCTACAGCCTGACTTTACCCTATATTGGTGTTAATAGAAGAAAATAGTTTAATTCCTTTTAAAATTTTCTTTCAGTTTTCTAATTTCCTTGTGCCTTTACTGGACTCCAAATATATTCTTCTCCGCATTACTCCATCTGTTTCTAACTTTTTCCCAATTTTTTGATTTTATACTGCAAACCTTATTCTAATGTTTGACTAAATAAAATTGATGACAATGCATCCTTCCATTTTAACGTACTTTGGCTTACCATTCTTTTTGATAATTGATTCCCACATCTATTCTTCTTCATAAATCATACAAATCTATTTTTCTGGCATTCCATTCAAAATTAATAGTTAAAAAATATTTCTTAAACTAATCATTCAGATTTTATGTTATAAACTGTATTTATTAATTATAAATTAAGTTGTTAATTAGAATTTTTCGCATATTATTTTGCATGTATTCAGCATTTACATAAATATCATAATAAAATAATTATTAATTTTTAATTTTTTTCCCTTTTTCTTCTTGTTCTCTTTACGAGGACATGACAAATATGATTAACATCTCTTCTTACTGACTGACTAATTTCATATATCCTTATAGATCTTTGTATTTAATACACTTCCTTTTTGCTATATAATTATTTTTAGTCGCAAAAATTGTTACCCTTGATTCATTGTTGTCTCATATAGGGTCAATTCTATATATGGTTGCTATACTTCCTCCTGACCATTTATGGCATTGAAATCTCATAAGATACTTATTACAATTTGGGGTCTTGTTGAATAAAGCGTTTCTCAACCTTTTTGGACCAAACGCCCACTTCGTAAGGCCGGCTTCATATTTCGCCCCCTATAAATTTTAACAGATAAAAATTGCATGATAATCCCTAATATAAGGTATGTACTCTTGGTGATACTTGGAGCCATATTGAAAAATCGAGTTTCAGAACCTGATCGCAAAATCATTTTACCTTTTTTATAGAACCATATTGAAATAAGTTGACCTGTAGCCAGGTCCGAACCGACCGACGGTTTGAAATAAATTAATTTCCAGCTACAGAAACAATTTCAAATAATTTTAATATATCTATTAATGTAATAAAAACAGATATGGATACATAAATAATAAATATAAACATTTTTAATTTTATTTTATTTATAATATATATGCAAGACCAGGCTGTGACGTCATGAATGGCTGGATGACGTCATATAATTTTAAATCAAGAAAAAACTAATAAATATGATTTTCCCGAGGATAAAACCAATACAAAGTGTATGATTCGTGGTGATATATAAAAAAATCTCCTCATGTGAGATTTGGTGTGAAAATAACCCTTCCCTTCCTATCGTCGATCGCTAATATTACCACTTCCGGTATCCGGATTTACACCAAAAGTTGATCAATTCATCCCACTGATGCATTAAGTAAATATACCAAATTTCATCAAAATCGGTTGAGCCGTTCAAGCTGTACACATCTATACGGACGGACTGACGGACAGATGGACAGACATCATGCTAAAAATACTTTTTTCTGTTAAGAAAATGCATGATTCATGGAGATCTGTAAAAACCTCCACATGTGAAATTTGGTGTGAAAACAATACCTCCCTTACTATCGTCGGTCGGTAAAAAATTGAAACAAAGCGGAAATGTTTAAAAGCCTGTTCGCAAAATCATCTTACCTTTTTTTAAAGTTGAAAATGACTTCGCCCCTCCCAAAAATACTATTGCCCCCCCCCCCCAAATCGTATATTCAAATAATCGCCCCCTTTAAGATGTCGATCGCCCAGGTTGAGAATCACTACTCTAAATCATTATAAAATCCATTTATATAATTTCTCCCTCTTTACTCTCTGTCGATGCATGTATATACATTTATTAAAGTTAAATATGTGTAATATGATGTAATATGGTAATTCACTAGTATCTCCTAAGTCCTCGAACTGATCATTTTTTGTTAATAAATTATTTTTTTTAATCATGGTAGCTACAGTCTTTTTAATAATAAACTCCATTCCAATTATTAATTATTGTTATTGATTATCAATCAGGAATCAATCCTCTCTTCTCTTACAACGCAGTTATATATAAATGATGATATATTTTTTACTTTGAATTATTAAGTTATGAAATGAATATGCTTTGACATTCTATTTTCTATAATAAGCTGGAGTGTCTCTACTCGACTATCTCGCAATTTGAATTGGATTAAATAACGTAATATATTATATTATAAATTATAAATTAAAATTAATAAATAATAATTATTAAACCAGCGCATGTTTGGCTCTTTGTTGATGACACCACGTCACGTGTTGGCGCGTGATTTGCAATGTTAAAAAATTAATTCTGGTACTTTCAGCGATTCAATCAAACTGAAATTCTTTATATAGCAGTTTTATACAATTATTAATCATGTGAGAAATTATCTTATTATATAACTTTATTTTTACGTTCACTTTAGAAGAAAAAAAAATCAAAACGTTGTAGGTAATGACCCTCTTCCGGTTGAGCTACATTTCTCAAAAGTTGATTAGAAAACTACGAATTTTGAATAATTCCCGTATACCAAATTTCATGATTCTAGCTCAAACCGTTTTTTTGGGTAATCTTGTCTACATACTTACACACAGACATTTTTTTCAACCTTAGTGAAAATGATTCATGAACCTTCAAAACGTATAAAAACATCAAAAACTCGACATCGAAAATTTTCGTAATCGCAATACTATCTCGCGAGATAGTAAAAATAAAAATTAGCATAATCGAAATATACTTATATATTTGAAGATTTAGTTTATTTATTGGTTTAAAGATTAATGCACACCTCTAACAATTATGAGTCCTTAATGGGAATGAAAATCAAATAATTGTAACAAAAACAATGAAAACAAATGTAAAATTATAAATAAAACTTAAATAGTTGAGAAAAATTGAAAAAAATTACTATTTTTATAATGGAGTAGGAAAGTCACACACAATGCTCTTCCTTCTCGTTAGAATTTTATTTTTAATTTATGAAAAATATTGATCTTTATTTTTGATAATATAAAATAAAATTTTATTTTTAAATTTAAATTTTAATCATTTTTTTTTATTTAGAGGAATTTAAATTAAATTTGTTAATTAATGAAAAAATTAGAAAAAAAAGGTTATTATCTTTTGAAATTAATATTTATTTAGGGGTCTCTTTTTTTGAAATTTTGCTTAATATATCTATTTTATGAATATTCAAGTTAATTCAAATAAATAATTTATTATTCTATGGAAAATGAATCTTTATAGTTTAGATAACTTTAAATAATTATAATAAAGATTATTCCTGTTGTCTGATTTTTTAGATGGGTTGTCTCATGTTGTTGCTGGTTGTCTATCTACAGGGGTATCCGAACTTTTTTTTCTTTGGAAAATAAGGTTGATGTTATGATGATGCTTTCTAGTTTTATGCCAACCATTCATAAGATTCATTCAAGCGCAAGCAACATTCGTTATAGAAGTATTTCCGATTTTCACCTCTCATCTTCTCAATTTAAAAAAATATTTCCCTACCAAAATTTTTTTAAGAATTTTATTATTCTCATATTAGTTTATTATTAAATCTACGGAACTTTAAAATGTATATTCCCATTGAAATCAAATTTAAGTTCACTCAACTTCATTTAATTTTTATATATTCAACTAAATTAAAATAATAAAATGTTTTGCTTTCACTAATATAAATGAAATGTGGAATTCTTATTTATTAGAAAGAATTGTCGTATAACATTCACTGATTTATTAATATTTTTAAAAATTCTAGCTAAATACATTGTTCTAACCTATGTGATTTTTGTTAAATTAAAAAGAATGAGAGACAGAGAGAAGGGATGTAGTTTATGTGCGTAAGGGGGAGAGAGGGGAGTGTAGGTCTACTTTCGTGTGAAGAAATTGATTTAAAAACTCCCGTGAGAATGTTTACTATTTCTTTTCAACATCAAATCATTTTAAATGAAATTTATTTATCAATATATATATAAAATACAATAATTTTCACATTTTAAGAAGAGAATTAAATATATAAGTTAATTTATAAATCACAGAACCAATATTAATCATAGTTTAAAAAATATGGAGTGTCTCCACTCGACTATCTCGCAAATTTGAATTGGATTAATTAACATATATTATACTTAAATTAAATTTAATTAATTAAATTATAAATTAAAATCAATAAATAATATTTATTAAACCAGCGAGTGTTTGGCTCTTTGTTACGTTACGTGCTAGCGCGTGATTGGCAGTAAACGTGTTTTAATTTAATTCCAGTATACTTTCAGCGATTCAATCATGCTGAAATTCTATATATAGCAGTTTTTTACAATTTTTATTCGTGTGAAAAAATATCAAACATATATTTCTTTATTGTTACGGTCAGTATAGAGGGAAAAAAATGAAAATGTGTTAGTTAATGGTCCTCTCCAGAATGTGCTACATTTCTCAACAGTTGATAGAAAACTATGAATTTTCAATAATGTCGGTGTACCAAATTTCATTATTCTAGTTCAAACGGTTTTTAGCGTTTTACGTTAATTTTATCACACAGTCAGACAGACATTTTTCTCAATTTTAGTGAAAATGACTCAGGGACCTTCAAAACTTATAAAAACATCAAAATCTCGACATCAAAAATTTTCATGATCGCAAGCAATACTATCTATGGCGAGATAGTCAAAATTAAAAATTTTGAAATTCAAGTTGTTATGGTTTTTAAAAATAGTGAAAAGGACTCAGGGACCTTCAAAACGTATAAAAACATCAAAATCTCGACATCAAAAATTTTCATGATCGCAATACTATCTCTGGCCAGATAGTAAAAATTAAAAAATTTGAAATTCAAGTTATTATGGTTCAGTTTTTAAAAATACATGATTTCAAATTAAAAAAAAAAATTGAAACGGAAGTGCAAAATTTAGTAACAACCTTGAAAGTGCAATTTTTTTTTATTAATTCTCCTTTGTCATTTGAAATAGGATAATAATTCATAGATTGCTTATTAAATGAATTAGAAATCAAGTGTGAATTATTTGAAAGAGCAACGATGATGTTGTTGTCGTCGTTGTATCCAAATATCTTGTCTTAGCGGGTTAATGAGAAGCGATGACGATGGCGATGGACGGACGAACTGCTTGTTGGTTAATTAAAATGGTGAGAAAGAGGTGAGTTGTGGTCGTATTTTCCGAATAGGTGGTGGCTAAGGAATGCTCCGGCTGCAAAGAAGTTGGTCATCCGCGCGTACCCTCTCCAGGACTTGAGGACTCCAGCCGGCTGGCCGGCCGGCGCCGAGTCAATGACCTCCTCCTCCCTCCCTCTCTTTCTCTCTCGCCTGGCGAAAACGTGATCTCTTTTACCCCCACCCCGCCTTCCTTTACCCTTGGCCCGATCAAATTCTAGAGAGTTGGAATTCCAATGCAATTAAAAAAAATAAAAAAATAACCGAAATTCCTTTCAACAATCGCAAAAATAATAGATCTATTCAAAAATATCTGGAGTGTCTCCACTCGACTATCTCGCAAATTTGAATTGGATTAAATAACATATATTAATTTAAATTAAATTAATTAAATTATAAATTAAAATTAATAAAAAATATTTATTAAACCAGCGCATGTTTGGCTCTTTGTTGATAGCACCACCACGTGTTGGGGCGTGAGATTTGCAATGTTAAAAAATTAATTCTTGTACTTTCAGCGATTCAATCAAGCTGAAATTCTATATATAGCAGTTTTATACAATTATTAATCATGTGAAAAATTATCAAACATAAATTTTTATTTTTACGGTCACTTTAGTGGGAAAAAAAGATAAAAACGTTGTAGGTAATGACCCTCTTCCGGTTGAGCTACATTACTCCAAAGTTGATAGAAAACTATGAATTTTGAATAATGCCATTGTACCAAATTTCATCATTCTAGCTCAAACCGTTTTTGCGTAATCTTGGTTACATACATATACACCCACACAAATACGTTTTGGGGACTAGGTTCTTAAACATTTCCAACTTTTTTTTTCTAAATTTTTTTAATTTGACTAAAAAAAAGGTAAAACGTTTTTGGGTCTAGGCTCTTAAACACTTCCAACTTTTTTTATATAAATTTTTTCAATATGGTTCTAAAAAAAGGTAAACCGTTTTTGGGACCACCACTTTTACACTTATCTTTTTGGAATATCTGCTAAATATATCTTCCAAATATATTTTATATACCTGTTTGAACATAGAAATATAGATTTTAACAAAATTACAAGTTAGAAATTAATTTTTGCCTCTTTCATACTAGTTGAATGTCTATTTTAAACTTTTACTCTAATCGTTGGTAATTACAAAACAGGAAGCTTCAGGGATTTGGATGAAACTTTGCCAGTGGATTCCTTTTTTAATTCTAAAGAAACTTCCTTAACTATTATATTTTTTTTAATTTCTCGGTTTCTTCTATTTATGAGATAAAAAAATTTTAAGTTTGTGTGTGACAGATGAGCTAGCTGGTTATGGACGTCGAAAGTGCAGCTATTAAGTAATGTTTTATTGAGTAATTCACTAATGATTTGCTTATTCACTAATTTTCGGTTTTTTTAGTTTTTTTTTTTGGTTCGGTTTTGATATAAGAGAAAATTATTTTTTTTTAATTTTTATATATCCAAACCGAACTGAAAAAACCCACAGAAAATTAGTAATTCCCTTTGCTGGCCAAATAAATAAAACATGATAGCTAAATAGAATATCAAAGGATTTATCTGCAAATTTCAATAATTTTTATCTCGTAAACTAAAAAAGACCGAGAAATATTGCATAAGGAAAGTTTCTTTGAAATTAAAAAAGGAATCCACTGGCAAAGTTTTATCCAAATCCCTGAAGCTTCCCGTTTTATCAACGATTTCCTAATTGTTTAATATATTTAGAAAGTTTGGACTTCTAAATATATGTATGTTAGAAATAGACTAAATTTATAATATAAAAGATTTTTATAATATAATTAATGAAAATCTCTTAAACTTAAAAAAATTAATTAATTCATATTTAATATCAGAAGAAAGAAATTATTAAATTATATAAATGTATGTGTTGCGCTTAGTTATACATATATTAGTTAATTTTTTGATTATTAACGTTTTATAATTCGTCAGATTAGGGTTAATATGTTATTAAGATAATTTATTAGTAATTAAGTGATAATGATCAAGACTATTCTGAACTTATTAAAAAACGGAAATAACAGATTAGAATATAGGATCCAGTGTTTGTTACTCTCTTCTTTTGGAACTCATATATATATATATATAGATAGATATATATAATATTAATTAAATAAATTCTTATCAAAATATAATTGATCTTATAATAATAATAAAATTTATTACTTATTCTCACGAAATATTTATTATATATATTTTATATATATTTATTTTCTTTTTATAAAAAAGAAAGATTATAGTGCTAGGGGGGGGAGATAATTTTTTTTAAAGCAATGACTAGTGCACTTAGTTTGGATTGGTTGATGTCAACAGCGCTGAGTAATCCTTTGAATTAAATCCTGTTGTATGAATGTCGAAGTATGCAATAGGTGGGATAGGGAGGGGAGGGGTGATGGTGGTTGTATTGCTTGCTGTAGGCCGGTCAGGCAGACTGTCTGGGCGGCGGGGGCCCTTCGTGGGAGTTCAATCCGACACCTGCCAATTAGGACACTCACTTCCTCTTGAAACCAACAACTCCCCCTATCGATACTAATAGCTCTATTAATACACCCACACACACACACCCCCTGAAAAAAAAATCTCAATTTTCATAATATATTATTTTTATTTTTATTTACTATCTTGTAAAACAATTTGTTTTTTTTATTATTTTGTTTTTTTTTATATTTTTACTATATTGCTGTATTG
This sequence comes from Labia minor, assembly GCA_963082975.1. NCBI lineage: Eukaryota > Metazoa > Arthropoda > Insecta > Dermaptera > Spongiphoridae > Labia > Labia minor. The sequence continues at coordinate 12,199,477 of OY720345.1, forward strand.
CGATCACGAAAATTTTTGATGTTGAGATTTTGATGTTTTTATACGTTTTGAAGGTTCCTGAATCATTTTCACTAAGGTTGAGAAAAATGTCTGTGGGTATGTATGTATGTAGACAAGATTACCCAAAAACGGTTTGAGTTAGAATCATGAAATTTGGAATACGGGAATTATTCAAAATTCGTAGTTTTCTATCAACTTTTGAGAAATGTAGCTCAACCGGAAGAGGGTCATTACCTACAACGTTTTGATTTTTTTCCTATAAAGTGACCGTAAAAATAAAGATATATGTTTGATAGTTTTACACATGATTAAAAATTGTATAAAACTGCTATATATAGAATTTCAGCTTGATTGAATCGCTAAATGTACCGAAATTAATTTTTTAACACTGCAAATCACACGTCAACACGTGACGTGGTGCCATCAACAAAGAGCCAAACATGAACTGATTTAATAAATATTATTTATTAATTTTAATTTATAATTTATAATTAATTAAATTTAATTTAAATATATTATATATTATGTTATTTAATCCAATTCAAATTGCGAGATAGTCGAGTGGAGACACTCCAGCTAATTTTATTTGTAAATTGGTTAAAATTAAATTTTAGTTTATTTTTTTTTTTAAATTTTTAATATTTTGATTGTTCTGACTTTTACACATAAGCTGATTTGTAATTTATTACTTTATTTAAATATATTATAATAAAATTCACACCGGATATACCATATATATATAATTAATGATTTATAATCCATATCAACTTTAAATTGGATTCACATCTTAATTTTCTAATTAATTTTAATTTAATAATAATAATTAAAAAAAACTAATAGAATGTTCAATTTATATGATGTTATTTTTCTTAATGATCATTAATGTTTTAAATTAGTAAAAAAAATGTCTTTGGCTTGAATATCCTTTGAAATGACTGTGACTTTTCAGCTGTTGTATGATCAGTACAATGGATTCTTTCAAATTATATTGATTTTCTTGATAGAAGACCAATAATTCTTCTTTCAAGTAACTTCTCCATTTTGATTATTGAACTTAATTCCTATAGACCCCCATCTAGAGAAAAATTTCCTTGCCACCCAATTTCCCCGAAATCGAAATGCAAGTCTCCCAGACTGGGTAGAACCTTGTGTTTTGTTATTGATATATATTATATTATTTTAATATATTTATATTATTTTATTATATTTTATATTTATTTTATTATTTTATATTATTTTAATATAAAATTCATTTAAAAACTGCAGCACACACATAACTTTCCGAACATTTTGCATTAATATGATTTTTAAAATTTACGAATTAATTTGAATACCCATTGAAAGATTTTGTTTGTTGGATATTTAATTTGATTTTCTTAAATTTTTTATATTCTACAAATTGTATTTTATTTGTTAATTATGGTCTATGTTCTATAAAAATAATTAAATAAAATTTTAAAGACAACATCTTTTTTTTACCACATCTTTTATAAACTTCTACTTTCAATTGGACATAAGAGCTGTATATATAGATTTTACTCTTCATCTTATCAAATTATTCAATGCACTTTAATGTCTAAACTAGAAATAATTCTTAAAGGTAATTTTATTATTATTAATACAACACATATTTGTATAATTTATTTATTCAGTTAAATAAATGTACAATGTTTCTAGTGTTTATTATTAAATAATATGTGGATTTCATTAAATTCGAAATAGGTGAAATATTTTCATTTTAATTAAGCGATAAAATACTCTTAAAGTTTTATATTTAAACTAGCTATTCCCGGTATCATAGGCTACCGGTAGCATAAAACTCTTAGAGGGACAGGCGACTTCTAGCCGCACGAGATTGATTAATAATAATAATTTATAGGAAATTTTGTTTCATATACTTAAAAAAACAAAACAATGTTTAAATATAAAATTAATAACTTTATTTAAATCGACGTCATTTTTTTTTCAAATTTTTTTTCAATATTTAATATTAACAAAACAAGATTTTAAACAAATGAAGTTAGTAACAAATTAATAATTTTGATAGATTTCTTTTTATGTTTATTATATTTAATAAATTCTCTTTTATGATAAAAAATAATATTAATATCAAAAATTAGAATATTTCAAATTGTATTTCTTTTTTTTTTTATTTTAAATTCTAAAAAAAATTGAAAATTTTAAAATTTTCAATTTGTAACTAACTTCATAATGTTTCAGTTATTTCATATATACATATTTACCTAGGAAATTATACATATTGATAAGTTTGTCCCAAATATAAAAATAACTATTTTTTACTATCTCGCCAGAGTTTAAGTTAGAATTATGAAATTTGGTATACGGGCATAATTCAAAATTTGTAGTTTTCTATCAACTTTTGAGAAAGAATTATGAAATTTGGTATACGGGCATTATTCAAAATTTGTAGTTTTCTATCAACTTTTGAGAAAGAATTATGAAATTTGGTATACGGGCATTATTCAAAATTTGTAGTTTTCTATCAACTTTTGAGAAATGTAGCTCAATCCGAAGAGGGTCATTACCTACAACGTTTTGATTTTTTTTCCTCTAAAGTGACCGTAAAAATAAAGATATATGTTTGATAGTTTTTCACATGATTAAAAATTGTATAAAACTGCTATATATAGAATTTTAGCTTGATTGAATCGCTGAATTTTTTAACACTGCAAATCTCACGCGCCAACACGTAACGTGGTACCATCAACAAAGAGCCAAACATGCGCTGGTTTAATAAATATTATCTATTAATTTTAATTTATAATTAATTATATTTAATTTAAATATAATATATGTTAATTAATCCAATTCAAATTTGCGAGATAGTCGAGTGGAGACACTCCAGCTTTTTTACTTTTTATTTTTAATACTTAGCCCCATAATTATTCAATGTTTAGATTTTTAAAAACTTCCTAATCTCATATAGCTAATATATAATAGAAATGACTATATAATACATATTTATTTTTTTTTTTTATTTTGCAAATTCTCCTCTTTTTGTGGAAGATGTAAGTTTCCCTATCGAGTAGTACTGTTGATAGTTGGTTGGTGTCTATGCCACTGTGCCGGCAGCTTAAGTCTGGCAGGTAGTAGGCTGCCAGGTAGGTAGGTAGGCATGCATCCCATCCAGTAGGTAGCTGAAGAAGTGCATACCGTGTGCGTTGGGTACATTCTTGCACGCGCAGAGCGTCGGGTTTGAGTTCGTTACACCCGCCGTGGCTGTGGCACGCGCCAATTCACGGCCGTGACTCTCTCTCTCTCTTTTTCTGGCTAGATACAGCCCCGTTTGTCTGCATTCCCTTGCGAGTTATTTTCATTATTCGGGGAAACAGGAAATACGGAAATCCAAATAGAGAGAATTTCATCCGTCAAGAAAGAAGAAGAAAAAGAAGAATAAAAAAAACAATCGTCACTCTACGCCAATCATGCTATTCATCCATTTTTTTTATCCTCTTACAGAAGAAAAATAACCCTCACAAATTTTCAATCATGTTATAAAAAATTCTTGGCAAGCCTTTTAATAAATTAACAATTAAACATTAAAACAAAAAAGTCATTAACATACCTATATGAAAATTAATCGAATATATGGAATTTAAAAAAAAACAGAAATTATATTTAAATATTCTATTTCCTATAGTTAAAATTTATTTTAAGGCTTAATGAGATATTGATATAATTTTTATTTTATTTTTATTATTAGAAAGGTTATTTATTATATCTCTGAAAAATTCTATCAATGTTGTAAATAAGAGAGGCGCCTCAGGGTGGGAGGTAGCGAAGCTGCAAGTCCCGGGCATAGCATGGGAATTTCTCTAGCAGTGGTCTATGGGTCGGAGTCAACCTAGCCTCCGGGATCAAAATTGGAAAGCTACTTGATAGCGCCTCCGATCAAGAAAATCGAGGTATAGGACCCGTTCTTCTGATCATCGGACACCTCATTGATATAACCGATTTGCTTAGGACGTACAAAAGTCCGAGTTTTTTTTTTGTTATTGTAAATAAGTTTTATTTCGTTTTTGAATTTACATTAAATATAAGCATATTCGTGGGTGATAATCTTTTAATTGATATATATTTATTTAAAACTAAAAAAAATCAAATTTATTTGTGCAATTTAAAAAATTAAATACAATTTGTATTATAAATATGAAAATCAATTACAATATTCATGTTTAGTTAACTACTTACACTTAAACAGTAGAGAGAGAGAGAGAGAAATCCTCTCCTCTACTTTCCTATTTCATAATTACCCTGTAACGCCTGTGCATCCAACCCATACACTTCTAACCAGTCAACAAAGTATAATTGACTTCCTCTGCTGCCATCGCCATTAATTATATTGTTCCACCGCCTTTTGCTCTTATCGGAAATCTTCAATTAATCCAAATTGCACGCCAATTTATTCAAATGCATGTTTTTTTTCATTACGGTTACAGATTTGCAATTTCACTAATTTGGTCAACGGATCGATAAATTAAACAACTAATTATTTTGGATATTTTTTCTTTTATCTTTTATTATTAAGAAAAAAATACCTGTTCGACTTTCTGATTTCATTGAATTAGAAGAAAATTATGAATAATTTTAAAAAATTAAATGATTTAAGAACCTTCAAAACTAAAAACATCAAAATCTCGACATCAAAAATTTTCGTGATCGCAATACTATCTGACGAGATAGTAAAAATTAAAAAATTTGAAATTCAAGTTGTTATGGTTTAGTTTTTAAAAATAATGAAAATGACTCAGGTACCTTCAAAACGTATAAAAACATCAAAATCTCGACATCGAAAATTTTCGTGATCGCAATTCTCTTTGGCGAGATAGTAAAAATACCTGTTCGACTTTCTGATTTCATTGAATTAGAAGAAAATTATGAATATTTAAAAAAAAATTGTTATTTTCTTATTTTTATTTATTATCAGTCTATAAGAAGGTATATCTAAAAAAAAAATATTTATTTATTTTTACTTCTATTTATCATTTTAATTCATTTATTTATAATTTCTTTTTTGGTAAGATGAATGAATTGTGTTTTAAATTATATTTTGGGTGATGTTAAATTACGTGTTGGTTGCATACCATAAAGGGGCATTTATTTTTTTATTTGTTTCATTCAATAAATCTTACACCGATCATTTTACAATTAATTTTAGTACCGATCTGAATGAGAAAAAAAAGAGGAAGGATCGTAAAAATTGGCCAAGGATGTTATTTTTTGACGATTGCGCATCTCTGTCCATAGCTGGTGGCCGGGATACTTGTGGGCGTGGCTTCAATGATTGGAGGGTGTTGAGCTCATGCGATTGGTTCCTCTTTCCTTCCCACTGGCTTTACCACTCCCACCCCGGATTCATTTTTGCTCATCCCCCTCCCTCTCTCCCCTACCAATCAACAGGAATTCCATTTTTTTTCCACTTTATAACACATTTTTTTTTAATATATTCTCCCACCCTCTCTTTTCTCAATCTCACCCACTCATTGATTTTTTCTTAAAAATAGTAATAATAGAGTAATTTAATTATTAATTTATTTAAAGATTAATCTATTATAGTGATTTTAATTTAAAAATAAGCTGGAGTGTCTCCACTCGACTATCTCGCAATTTGAATTGGATTAAATAACATAATATATTATATTTAAATTTATAATTTAATTAATTATAAATTAAAATTAATAGATAATATTTATTAAACCAGCGCATGTTTGGCTCTTTGTTGATGGCACCACGTCACGTGTTAGCGCGTGAGATTTGCAGTGTTAAAAAATTAATTCTGGTTCTTTCAGCGATTCAATCAATCTGAAATTCTATATATAGCAGTTTTATACAATTTTTAATCATGTAAAAAATTATCAAACATATATCTTTATTTTTACGATCACTTCAGAGGAAAAAAAATCAAAACGTGGTAGGTAATGACTCTCTTCAGGCTGAGCTACATTTCTCAAAAGTTGATAGAAAACTACGAATTTTGAATAATTTCCGTATTCCAAATTTCATGATTCTAGCTCAAACCGTTTTTGCGTAATCTTGTCTACATACATACACACACACAGAGAGAGAGAGAGACATTTTTCTCAACCTTAGTGAAAATGATTCAGGGACCTTCAAAACGTATCAAAACATCAAAATCTCGACAGCGCAAATTTTACTTCAGCGATTCAATCAAGCTGAAATTCTATATATAGCAGTTTTATACAATTTTTAATCATGTGAAAAATTATCAAATATATATCTTTATTTTTATGGTCACTTTAGAGGAAAAAAATCAAAACGTGATAGGTAATGACCCTCTTCCGGTTGATTGACATACACACATACACACACACACACACACAGACATTTTTCTCAACCTTAGTGAAAATGACCCAGGGACCTTCAAAACGTATAAAAATATCAAAATCTCGACATCGAAAATTTTCGTGATCGCAATACTATCTCTCCAGAGATAGTAATTAAAAGAAATTTGAATTTTGTTAACAAAATATTAAATATTTCTTTAATTTCTATCTTCATATTAACAATATTATTAATGTATAATAATTATAATAATTAATTAAATCATATTATCAAAAAAAGAATAAATGGAAAAAAAAAAAAAAAAATAAATGGTTATCTGAAAAAATAAAACAACCTATACATATTTTGAAAATGGTCAATTTAAATAATTTAAGAAAGGTTCTTTTTGTCTGCTCATTATAAGTCAAACATGGATTAGAAGGGAGGAGGTTGAATAGACGAACAAAAGATACTCTTTGAATTTGAAAATTCTAAGTTTTTTTTTTTTGGCCAAAAAATGATTGATTGATAATTTCATTTCTAGGAACAAAGAGCAGGTGGAAGTGGAAATTTTTTTTTTTAAAGGTAAAATTCAGCAGCATTGATCATGATAGATTCTTTGACATCAAATAGATGATGATGATGATGATGAGGAGAAAAATATTTTTACCAAGCTAAATCGTTCACCTGAATGATTCAATTAATTTGTATCAAATTCTATGAAATGAATCACGTTCTTATATTTTATTCAATGATTCATTTATTTTTTTTTATTAAAAATTTTTTAAGAAATATAAAATAAGAAATGAAAATAACGATTAGCTTAATCAGAATTAAAAATAAAATAGTAATCAGAAAATGACTTAAAACATTTTTTTTTAAGTTCTTCCCGCCCATCTCTTTCTACTTACAATTTTCAAGCGAATATACGAATCAACCTATTTATTCTATTAAGTTTAGTTTTTTTTTTCATTGTTTTAATTATTTTTCATATTTATAAATGAAACATTATTTTTTAAATATTTGATTTTTTGCAATTTCGCTTTCTATTTGACTATTTTATGTTAAATTTAATATATTATATATATAAAAGCCCTAATCACTGTAACCCTTCATTACTACTTAATTACATTTTAATCTATTTAATTAAAATAAATTGATAAATTATTTGATTATTTTAAATTATTATTAAATTTTAATTATAAATTAATTATTTAATTATTTGCTGTAATCTACGATAAATTCAGTTTAAACTGAAATTGCAAACACCGTTTGCAACAGGTTAGTCTAGTAATTATATATAAAAAAATTGATTTTTCTGGTTAATAGTTCTATTTAAAATATGCTTTCTTTCATTGCTTTTTCTATCTTTTCTTCTCCCTCTCTCGCCCTCTCACTCTCCTATTTGACGGCTGAGATAGAAACCAGGCCCTCTCAGAGAGACCCTTTTTGGAATGCAGACCCTGTCGATGTGTCTTAAGGGCGATTCTATCGCTCAGCGACTTCTCAGAAAAGGCAAGCGAGCTACTTATATATATATATATATATATATATAGAGAGAGAGAGAGAGAGAGAGAGAAAGTTCCCCGTTATTTGAATGTTTGCGTTTCTAATTGAACAAAAAGATCAGCGTTAGTGATAGAATATTGATATCTCCATGCTGACAATATCCTTTGATATTTTTTTTTTATTATTTACTCTCCTATTAGTTGAATGCATTGATAGTTTGTTGTATGCATATTTATCTAGCTCTCTGTATATACCTTTCATCACATCTTTAATCAACGTTTGTCCTATTATTTAAACAAGATAGGATATAGTTATTTTTATTTCTGGAATATTTTTTTTTGTTATTTTTATCATTCTTTATCGATTCATTCATAAATTGGTTCTGGTTAGAAAAGTCAAAAATAAAATAAAATAAATTAATCTGATAGATTTATGTAAAAATTGTATTTTTTTTTCAAAAAATATAAAAAAATTATACATATTATCAAGAGTTTGAGCCATGCGGACTTGATTACTCTGATTAATTTTACCATGGTCTGACCAAACAACCTAAACGAGATGATCCCTCATTGAGTTTTAATCGGGGGGGGGGGGGGGGGGAGTTTTGAGGTCCATGCTGTAAATTCATCATGGTACTCTTTGGTTCTTGCACGAACTTTCTTAGCTGTGTGACACGTTGCATTGTCTTGCTGATAGATGCTGGTAGATGTTGTCTTGCTGAGCAATCTGCATATAAGAGTGGACATCACCATTCCCAAGGATGGCTGCATACTTCACTTGATCCATTGTTTGGTCCAGAATATCAGGATCATTCAGCGAATGCCACAAAAGCATTGGATCTGTAAGGGATTATTGGACTTTTTGCCGAAAATAATAATAAAAATTGTAGGTTATTTATATATTACTTATATATTAGATTTATTCTTAATATTAATTTTTCTAATTTTGAAATATATAAGGAATTAGAGTAAAAACCTGATGTTTATTTCTTACTATCTCGAAAATTTTCGATATCGAGATTTTGATGTTTTTATACGTTTTGAAGGTTCCTGAATCATTTTCACTAAGGTTGAGTAAAATATGTATACGTGCGTGTGCGTGTGTGTATAGACAAGATTACGCAAAAACGGTTTGAGCTAGAATCATGAAATTTGTTATACGGGCATTATTCAAAATTCGTAGTTTTCTATCAATTTTTGAGAAATGTAGATCAACCGGAAGAGGGTCATTACCTTCCACATTTTGATTTTTTTCCCTCTAAAGTGACCGTAAAAATAAAGATATATGTTTGATAGTTTTTCACATGATTAAAAATTGTATAAAAATGCTATATATAGAATTTTAGCTTGATTGAATCGCTGAAAGTACCAGAATTAATTTTTTAACACTGCAAATCTCTCGCGCCAACACGTGACGTGGTGCTATCAACAAAGAGCCAAACATGCGCTGATTGAATAAATATTATTTATTAATTTTAATATATAATTAATTAAATTTAATTTAAATATAATATATGTTAATTCAATTCAAATTTGCGAGATAGTCGAGTGGAGACACTCCAGCTTATTTTAATTGATTGCGGTATTTAAATTTTAAATACATACTTTTTCTTTTTCTATTTGATTTCAAAAAAAAAAAAATTGATTTTGAAGAAAGGAAAACTTTTCTTTAAGAAAAGGTTTTTTTTCTTATTGTATCCTGGTGGGTGCCAACTTTGCAAATGTATTTTAGTTGAGAAAATCTTTGAATAATTGCCTTTTTTTGAGATGCATGATCACTTCATCATTCTTCTCTCTCTCTCTCTCTCTATCTTTACTTCTTCTTTTCTTTTACTTTTCTTCTTCTTCTCTTCATCTTCTTATCCGCGGCTGCATATTTTATCTTCGGGATTCCGGAGGCTCACGACCGCATTCCAGCGGCCACTCACCTTGAGAATCCAGCGAGGCCGCCAATCGCTCAGACCTCGCACTCCTCCTCCTCCTCCATCAACAAACGCCACCAACCACCTCCACAAGCCGCTTTCTCTTGCTTCATTTTTCAACCAGGAATTTACCCTTCAAAATAATAAATAAAAAAAATAAATAAATAATATTTTTTTTTATTAAATATTCTCATTTTAGATGAAAGTCATATTTTTTCTCCTCTATTTTTCATAACTATATAAAAATGTCTTTCTTTTTGGACTACTTTTGCAAATACCGTTCATGTTTTAAATTAAATTAACTACCGTTCTTTGAAGATTCACAATATATATATATGGCCGAAAACTAGCGTCTATACCGTTTATCTATTTTATATATATAACGTTAGTTTTTGGCCATATTTTCATAAGAACTATCAAAAATATATTCTTTGGATCTTGAAACATAAAGAAATAATAAAATAACGGAATTTTGTAAATTAAACCACATATTGATGTTTGTTATTGTAAATTTATTCAAAAAATACAAAAATATACACAACGTTTCGATTGCTACTTCTGCAATCGTTATCAAGCGACTGCACTGTTCGAGCGTCCAGTGACGAGTCTATACCGTTTATCTATTTTACTCGTCACTGGACGAGTCTATACCATTTATCTATTTTACTCGTCACTGGACGAGTCTATACCGTTTATCTATTTTACTCGTCACTGGACGCTTGAACAGTGCAGTCGCTTGATAACGATTGCAGAAGTAGCAATCGAAACGTTGTGTATATTTTTATATTTTTTGAATAAATTTACAATAACAAACATCAATATGTGGTTTAATTTACAAAATTCCGTTATAAATAAAAACAACCACCAAAGCTTTAATAATTTAAATAATAAAATCTTGTAGATATTTTTTATTATCATTATTATTAGACTTTGATATGTCCCCTCAGCTGCTAAGACTTTGTGCCATTAAGAAATCATCCATCATTTATATCATTAATAATTTAATTCTTTACCAATAAACCTCTTCAGGAAGGTAGAGCTAACGCTTGTGCTCAGCTAGTCAGACAGTAAACCTGATTCCATTGTACAGGCTCCACGCCCCCATTCGTATCAATTGGATAAAAGAAACATTATCTTCCTTCCACATTTAATTGTAGTCTAAAATATAATAAATAAATATCAATTAATAAGTATGCATATATAAAAATATTAATTAAATTTGATTTAATAAACTAATTCTACTAAAAAACTTCAACAGCCTGATAGTTTCTCAGCCTCCCAACAAGTTTTGTATAGTCTTATTTTCTATTTTATAGAATATAACGGATATTGAACAAGAACATGAACTACTGTACATCCATATGACAAGCAACCATTTTCCTTGAATGAATGAAGATACAGTAACCTAAGACAGGTCAAGTCCGTTCTTTCTAATTTTGCGCAAACCTCCTTAATGGGAGTAGAATATATTATATTAGACAGTACCCCCCTGGTTCACCGAGCCTCCGTTCGGTACTTTAAAAAAAAATTATTCCTTAGAACTATGAATATTTAAGATTAAGATTATGATTTAAAATAAATAAACGACAAAATATACCAATTTCAAATAATTTAAAAGAACATAAATAAAAAAAAATAGTCATAAAACATATTGCCCTTAAACGTACGTATTAATGCACTGAAAGACAGAAAAGTATGGCCTGTGGATATAACATAATATATATTTCCTAATTTGATTATAAAATATTATTAAAATAAATATTTATAATTTTATTTTATTTATAATATCTTGTATTTAAGGAAGAGCTGTCCGGCGTTTCCCGGTGCCATTTTTTACTAACTCGCCAGAGATATTATTGCGATCACGAAAATTTTCGATGTCGAGATTTTGATGTTTTTATACTTTTTGAAGGTTCCTGAATCATTTTGACTAAGGTTGAGAAAAATGTCCCCCCCCCCCTCTCTCTCTCTCTGTGTCTGTGTGTGTGTGTGTGTGTTTGCGTAATCTTGGTTACACACACACACAGATAGAGAGAGAGAGACATTTTTGTCAACCTTAGTCAAAATGATTCAGTGCTTAAAAAAGAGTTCTTTATCACGTGCGCGTGTTTTTGTATGGCACAAAAGATTTTCTGAGGGTCGAGAGAGCACCGAAGATGACCAGCGTCCGGGCCGTCCTGTTTCCATTTCAACTCCAGTGCTTGAACACCCTCCTTACTCCCCTGATCTAGCACCCTGCAATTTCTACCTGTTTCCGAAAATCAAGTCCGCACTAAAGGGAAGCCGATTCGAGTCGATGGAAGAGGTGAAAAGAAAAACAGCGGAGCTTCTGAAAAGCCTAACAAAAAACGACTTCGAACACTGCTTTGAGCAGTGGAAAAATAGGATGAAGCGGTGTGTGGCAAGTGGAAGGGAGTATATTGAGGGGGAAAGTTCGATTGTACCATAATTTTTTAAATTAAACCATTTTTTGTAAGCAGACTCATTATTTAATAGCCACACCTCGTATATATACTACCTTGAACACCGAGCTATCGCTCGACCCTTTAACAAATTTATACAATTTATTAATATAAACTTTAAAAATTTTATAATTTTTTAATTGTTTATTATAATTGTTTAATGGGTTTTCTAAAAATGACCCATTAAAAATTTGTTTCCTAAAATGGTACAAATTAATTAAAATAACTTGATTTTCATTTCAAGATGAAAAATATAATCAAAGAGTTACTTGATAATATAAAATATTTGATCCTATATTATATGTTATAATTAGATGGCTTCAGTTATATATTTTTCAAAATAGCTTATAGACTGATTTGACCAAGGATTTCTACTGATAATAATATAAATTCTGAAATTATATTGACACTTGTACTTGTCTATAATTTAATTAAGAAAGGAGGTTATATATTTTTCTTTTTATTTATATTAACAAAATATCATTTATATTATTTATAATTTAATCTAAAAAACATTTTAATTAATGTAATATAATTTAATATTATTATAGCTCAAATTTATTCTACAATTTATTTAAAATTCCTTCCTTTATAATTATTCATAAATTTTATATGTTGTTAACTTCATGAATATTTTTTTTATTTTGTGTGAGGGATTGATAAATATATTTCGTAATTTTATTCTAAAATATTATTATAATAAATATTTTTAATTTAATTTCGAAATTAAATAAAAAAATTTAAAATATTTTAAATATTAAAAAAAAAATTAATACGATATCAATTAAAACAGAATTGCGGAAGGCAAATTTCAATATAGATGACGTAAACTATATTAGGATTTTCTTAATTTAAAATAGGAAATTTAAATGATATCACAAATTATTTTTTTTGAGCTGAAACCAATACAGATTGATTTTTCTTTATAAATATTATCTATGGTGTGAATTTCAAAAAAATCCTTAGAGGATAGATATTTAAAATAAATATATATATATAATTTTTCCTAGTATAATAAGATAAGATATATATATATATATATATATATATAATGTTTTAATATTTTATTTATTACCTTAATTTTTTACTCTCAAAGTTGTGTCAATTCTGTTTTTCGATTTCTCAGTCAGTTTTCTGGCTTGAGCGCCATAAATAAGCAGAACTATATATTTATTATTATTATTATTGTTATTATATATATATAACATTTTTATTTATGAATTTAATGTTAGATATGATTTTTTAAATAAGAATGTTAGTAATACTTGTTATATTCCTAATGCTTTTCTCCTATTTATTTCTTTATCCATTTGATCTTCGAATGACTGTCCAAGGTTGTAAATTTCTTATATTCATTAAAATTAGCATAAAAATATAAACGATATTAAGAATAATTATTTGTATTATTAAACGTACTCGAAAAAAAATTAAATTATGGTGTTGTCAAACCAAATATCAAAAAACAATTCAATTTTTTCAATATCCGCATTTCGTATATCGCATTAATTACTAATCAACTTAAAAATTTTGTTTATTCACATTTCATTATTATATTTTAAAATAACACTATTAATTGCTTCTTTCTTTAATCATCATCTTAAATCTTATAAATATAAATAAATAAAAAATATTAATTAATTAAATTTTTTATTGTTTAAAATAGTCTTTTTTAAAATTATTACCTGGAACACTGAACTATCGCTCGACCCTTTAACAATTTTATTTATTTATTTATTGCCATTTTGGTTCAAATTTACAGCTTTTTTTTTACAAAATTTTTACATATTTACCATATTAAATATTATTATTTACATTTACATTACTAATCAATATTACTAAATAATGTATAATCTACGGCGGAAAAAGGCCCCTCAGGACATAGGCCTTTAATAATTATTGTTATACAATTTTTTAATTATTTATTATAATTATTAAATGAGTTCTCTTAAAATTACACATCAAAAATTTGTCTCTTGAAATAGTACAAATTAATTAAAATAATTCGATATTCATTTCAAGATGAAAAAAATATTGAAATTTACTTGATAAAATATTTGATCATATATTATAATTGTTTAGACCAGGGGGTCGACAAAGTGGTCTATTCAGACCCCCAGGGGTCTATTTAACAACAATAGGGCTCGAATGGGGGTCGATTGGGACTCGAAGAAAAACAGTTAAAAAACGCAAATCGCACATAGCTAACTGTATATGTAAAACTTTAAATTTTTTTATAATTTAATTAATATCATTTTCTTTATAGAAAATAAAATAATAAACTTTTATATATTTATTCGGGCGAAATGAAGCAAAAAATCTGTAGCTACTTTACTTATTGTTTGTGATTGATTAAAAATTAAGGCTAATAGTTTTATTTTAATTACCTGAAAATTAACTTTATGGGGGTTGATGGAGACTTGGAAAAATTATATAGGGGTCGATGATCTAAAAAGTTTGGCGACCCCTGGTTTAGACTACCGCTAATAATTTATATTCTTTTAATATAAAATAATATAAAATATATAAAATCTATCTATGTATCTCTGTAGCTCTACGGAACTCGAAAGTTCCTGTCCGCAGCAACCACATTTCTCCAAGTGTACCTATCCTGAGTCACAATCCTCTAATCCCTACCCTCTCCCATCTCTGGTGGGGGGGGGGAATGATTGATGTATTTTGTAATTTGTAACTAAAATATTACTAAAATAAATATTTTTAATTTTATAAAAATTTTAAAAAATCTTAAATATATAAAAAATGATTAAGATAATATTAATTAAAAAAAAATATGACGGGTGATAGCTGTCACTTTAAAGGCTTTGATGTCGCAACTGACGCCATCTAATCTTTTATTTTACTATCTTTTAATAAAAAAATATTCAGGAGACTGAAATCAATACAGATCAATGTTTTTTTATAAAAATTATCAATTGTGTGGATTTTAAATAAATCCATAACAGTATAAAATTTCTCAGAAATATATATATATATATATATATAGATATAAATATACCAACATATAATTTTTGCTAGTATAATAAGATAAGATATATTATCATAAAGTATATTAATGATTTTGACTTTTTTTTATCTAATTGAGAAAAATTTGATGATAGATATTATATAATTTACAATAGAGCTAACTAAATATGAAAGATGATCATTTTTCATTTTCTTTTCTAATTGTCTGATTGATAAATCTATTTAAATAATGGCTTGTATTCGGAATTTACTAAAACCATTAATCTCTCATTAATAACATTTTATTTTTTCTTACGTATTTTATCATTTTAAAATATAATTGTTATTATATAATATTATATGTACTAATGATGTGTATTTGAAAAATATTATTATTATTTGTCCGGGGGTAATACCAGTTGTTGCAGAAAGTTTAGGTTCAACCATCGCGCGGCGATCCAATGGTCACATTTGTAAAGGACGTAGTTTGGGATGAGGTCTTTCAACTCGTTAATCTGTAGCCAAAGGTTGGAAGTTTAGAGCATGACCAGTTGGAGTGTTCAACATAATATGTACGAGTATATGGTAGGTTTAATAAATCAGCTTGGAAGACGAATGTTAGCTGAATGTTTTCTCCATAATCAAATTTTCTCTTTTATTTCAATAAAATTCTTTAAGTATGATTTTTTCCATCTGCATATCTTAAAACTGAAAGGTCTGGGGTCTTCTTCAAATGCCGCCCTTTGGTCTGTCTCATTGAATGAATGTGAATGAGATAATTATTTAAAGAAATAAAACACTGAAAAATTTCTATAAATCAAAATGTAAAATATTATTTGATATTCAAGGTTGGAGAATAAGAGAAAAACTAAAAATATGAATAAATATGTTACATAAGAACTATTTTCTTCTATATACATGAATATAATATATATATTTTATATCTATCTATATATATAAAGGAGAGTGTTTGTTTGTATGTATGTAATTTGTTTACTTTTTTGCTGTCATAGAAACAAAAAAAAAAGAAATTTCTTACTTAACCGACACTTGGTAATTTAGAATTATAATTAAAAAAATAAAAAATAATGGGCAAGACACTTGGCTAGAATGGGAGAAGATAGAATGGCAAAAAATATATTGGTAGGAAGACCGAGTGGGAAACGTCCTCTTGGAAGACCAAGGACACGGTGGGTGGATAATGTGGGAAAGGATGTGAGAGAGGGAGAGGATAGGGACTAGAAGGTTGTGGCTCAGAATAGGAATACTTGGAGGGGTGTGGTTGCTGCGACCAAGAACTTTCGAGTTCCGTAGAGTCACAGAGATAGATAGATAGATAATGAATGTATATATTGTTAGTTTATCTATAGTTTTATAACGTTAATTATGTCTGAAAAAGGTCTTGATCGTTATTCTATTTCTGGATCAGTGATTTTATATATTTGCCTTTGAAAAAATTGTTGCAGAAAGAATTCTCAAAACTGATTTAAAATATTTATTCTCTTTCAAAAGGAGAAATTCTTCCTCTTTTTTTATAACGTTTTTCTTAACTTCACTTGGCGTCTGTTTCTCTGTCTGTTCGCTCTTTTGACAAATTGAAATGGATTTTTCATCGACTTTTTATTGAGATTGACCTTTGAAAATTTTTATAGATATTTCAATGGATCCCTAGAAGGTATAGAAGAAATATAATTGAATGCGCCCAACGTTTTTCGTTGAATATGAAGCAATTCATCCATAAACTTTGTCAGGTTTATAGAAAAATATTTTATAGTTTTTAGTCCATTGGAAAAACGTTATTTTATAAAAAAATTTTATATCTATATTATTGTCAGTAAAAATTGTGCTACCTATATAATATTTGATTATTTATATAAACAAAAATATAAATTTCTTAATTTCGTCACAAGGTCAAAAATATTTATACTAATTGGTAATCAGAGCCTCTAGATGGAGTCAAGTCTCTTGATCAATGGACTGGCAACATGTGAATTGTCTAACCAGCTCCTTTTTGATATTATCTTCTTATCCCCTACCTATTTTAACCGTATTGCTACTCTTAGCATATAATTTATTAAATTCAAAAAATATATAATGTAAAATAGAAAGAAATATGTATATACAAATTTATATATACACAATTAAATCGTAAATCCAACTTGTAAGTTTATCATGCAATATACAATTTGAAATTATAACCTTCTTGTATTTAAATGATTATAATTTGGTGTGGTAATATTAATAATTAAAATTTTTTTGATTTCATAAAAAAATAATATTATACTTTTAATAAGCTAAAAAAATCATATTATAATTAAATAAAATGAATAAAATGTAAAAGTTAATTTTTAAATAATTTTAGATTTTATTAATTGAATATAAAATATTAATACTTTTTAAAGTTATAAAAAAGCTATTTAGAGAATATTTATTAACATGTATACTACTTACAAAACTCTTAATATTTGTTTTATTAACGATATAACTTTACGTGTTTCTTTAAACTAACAAATAAGATCGCCTCTCTCTCTTATATAATATATACATATATTTGTCAAGGATGCTTTCTTATAAAGCAAGTACAGATTTTCTGCGACAATCATGGCAGGTGTGGCAACATATTATTTATAAATATACGAGGTCTGTTTAAAAGAAAAAGTGAATTTTGAATTAATTCGAAAAGTATTTATTTATTCGTCAATATCCACTTTGTCCCCTTCAAAGTAATTCCCCTCAGATTTAATGCATTTATGCCAACGCTTCTTCCAATCGTCGAAGCACTTTGTTCTTTGATTCCGACTTTATCTCATCCATTGTGGCAAAACGCTTTCCTTTCATTGGTCACTTCAGTTTTGGGAATAGGAAAAAGTCACAGGGAGCCAAATCTGCTGGATACGGTGGTTGAGACATGATTACGGTTTTGTTTTTGCCAAAAAAATCGCGAACAGACAATGTGTGTGAGCTGGTGCATTATTCATCATTTGTTTTTCCACAATTCCGATCGTTTGAGCTGCAAACGTTGCATAACTTTTTTTGTAGTATTTCTTGTTTGTCTTAAGTAAAACATCGAAGAACACTCAAAACGTGCCTAACTTTTTCAGTTGTCAAAAACAAACTACTAATCCAAAATGGCTGATAATGTCAACATATGACAAACATGTGTACCAATATAACAAAAAGATTTCGATAATCGAATGTATAAAACCCGAGAAAATTCAAAATTCATCTATTCTTTTGAACAGACCTGGTACATTTATTGTATTGATAAACATGTTCATATTAAATGATGTATGATTTTCCTTATTGAACAAACAGAACAGTATAACTTGTGATCTGCTTCGAAATTATATTATGTACCAATTTTTTTTTTTCATTTAAGGTTAATGTTATATTTAACAATGGTATTTAAATTGTAAAGAAATTGGTACTTTCTGAATATAAGAGAATAGGTTTAGAATGATGACACCCTGTCTAGGTCAGGGTAGACTAATTCTAATTCTAATTGTTTTATGGGAATTTATAATTTCAAAAAATGAATGAATGAAATTTCTTCCAGTTGGTTAGTTAAGACCTTGAATATATCCCATTCGCTCTTGTTAATGAATATATATATATATATATATATATATATATATATATATATTAAATTTAAAATAATATTTTCTATAACACCATTTTTATTATGCTTATAAATAGTTTGATATTATTCTTTTTCATTATATTTAAATGTTTTGTTTTGTCCCCTATATCCTTGATATTCCCACCACTACTCCGTTACAAACTGAGAAACTCCGTCAATGGAGATCTGATGATGACGTCACGGATACGCTAAAGCTATCAATGGGGTCCATTGGTGGGTGGAGAAGCCAGAAGGAAGAAAATGATGCAGGACACAAGAGACGAGCATTAACAAGAAAATAAGCTGGAGTGTCTCCACTCGACTATATCGCAAATTCGAATTGGATTAATTAACATATATTATATTTAAACTAATATTTATAAATTAATATTAATAAATAATATTTATTAAACCAGCGCAAGTTTGGCTCTTTGTTGATGGCACCACGTCATGTGTTGGCGAGTGAGATTTGCAATGTTAAAAAATTAATTCCGGTACTTTCAGCGATTCAATCAAAATTAATTAAATTCTATATATAGCAGTTTTATACAATTTTTAATCATGTGTAAAACTATCAAACATATATCATTATTTTTACGGTCACTTTAGAAGAAAAAAAAATCAAAACGTGATAGGTAATGACCCTCTTCCGTTTGAGCTACATTTCTCAAAAGTTGATAGAAAACTACGAATTTTGAATAATGCCCGTATACCAAATTTAATTATTCTAGCTCAAACCGTTTTTGCGTAATCTTGTCTACATACATACACACATACACACACAGAGACATTTTTCTCAACCTTATAAAATGTTTCAGGAACCTTCAAAACGTATAAAAACATCAAAATCTCGACATCGAAAATTTTCATGTTCGCAATACTATCTCGCCAGAGATAGTAAAAACATTGCAAGACGTTAAGAAAATTTAAATTTAAAATGTTTTTTTTTCTCCATATGCCCTTTTTTATTCATAATTATTGAATTGAAAATCACTCAAAAAAGTAATATTAAATTAAAATATTATTTATCATTGAAAATCCGATGGGATATTTTAGAATTTATGAAAAACAATGTTTAGATCCTCATTTATTTTAAAAGTACCGGGACCCCGAGCCTCGGCTCGGTACTTAAGTTAAAAAAAATGATTCATTATTATTGGGTTTGGCTGGTAATATTAATACCTGGGATACCGAGCTGTCGCTCGAAAAAATGTTTAGACATTATTATAGACATTTTCATTCTGTAAATTAAATAATTTTATTTCATTTAAATAAATATCTATTTTTAAATAATTTTTCTCTACATTATTTATCTAATTCTGACAATATATTAAGATCACACCGGGACCCCGAGCCTCGGCTAGGTAATTAAGTTAAAAAAAAATAATTCATTATTATATTGGGTTTGGCTGGTAATATTAATACTTGGGACACCGAGCTGATATACAATTCTTTAATTATTTATTACAATTATTAAATGTTGCATCATTGCATGAAACTTGGGGTCCTCAATAATACATAAATATGTATTATTAGATATGTTTCTAAGCAAAATTAAATAATAAAAATTTATAAAAAATAAAAAAAAAATTTGAATTAATATTAAATTATTAGTTAATGACTAATAAGTAATTAATAAAATAAAAAAAATAAAATTTATTACAATATTACAATTATTAAATGTTGCATCATTTTAATTAATAAAATAAAATAAAAGAAATTAAATTTAATCAAAGAACAATGAATAAATAAATATAAAATAATAGATAAAAAAAAAAAAAAATTTTTTTCCCGCCGGTTTCGATCCTGCTAAGTTGACTATTCAAAACAGTCGCTCTACCCATTAGACTAATAATAGTTAGATGATGAAAACGACATTTTTTAATCTCTTAGCAGACGTAGATGTTTTTTTGTTTTTGTTTTTGTTTTTTTTGAGAGTGATTAATAAATATATATATATATTTTATTAAAAATAAATATTTTTAATTTTATTTTGAAATTAAATAATGAATTTTAAAATATTTTAAATATATAAAAAAATGTTAATACAATTCATTTAAAAAAAAAGCGGGAATCAACCAACCGTATTTTTTTGTTAATAATTAATTAATTAAGATTAATAAATATATATATATATATATATATATATATTATTAAAAATAAATATTTTTAATTTTATTTCGAAATTTATTTTATTTTAAAATATTTTAAATATAAAAAAAATATTGAAGTAAAATTGATGACGTCACACCCATATATAATTTTCAATTAAGAAATTAATAATGAAGCTGTAAGTTTCAAGAGATGTGATCAATAAAACTCAATTTTTCTTTATAAATACTATATCTAGTGTGAATTTGAAAAAAATCGTTAGAGCGGTTTTTGAGAACCAATGGTTATATATATATACAATTTTAGCTAGCATAATAAGATTAGATAAGATTACATTTTTTAGAATTCTTTCTTTTGTTAATTTCTATTTTAATTTTTGAATCATTAGTGATTCGTTTGATTCATTTTTCATTGGTATGTGAGTTGGTGTGATTCATGAATGAAAACCTTATTTGTTACTATTCGTCGTCCTTGTATCCGGGCGGCGCTGGCCTTGCCATTAATCGCATTTTGAAATTCATTTGAATTGCTCCTCACTTTTCTCTCCACTTACCACTCACTGAGTCACAAATAATGAGAGGCAGCCAACTTGATGACATCATCATCATCAATACCTGGTCAGTGAGCGATAAAAATGAATCACAATCATGTAGGAATAATCTTTGGTAAATCTCGGAAAGAGCTTAGAAGGAAGGGGCATCTTTGAAATCTATGGATAATTTTCAGAATTGAAAATTTATCTATTATAATCTCACTTTCAAAATAAAAATATCTGTCAAAAGGTCCCAAAAAAAGATTATAAACAATTACTAACATATTCATAAAAAACTTAATGGAGAAAAAAATATAAATGATATCATGTACTTATTTTTACTGACCAACGATAGGAAGGGAAGGTATTGTTTTCACACTAAATTTTACATGTGGAAATTTTTATATATCTCCACAAATCATGCATTTTGTTAACAGCAAAAAGTATTTTTACCATATCTGTCCGTCCATCTGTTCATTGTGTGTCTATATAGACGTGTACAGCTTGAACGGCTGGATTTTGATAAAATTTGGTATATTTACATAATGCATCAGTAGCATAAATTCATCAACTTTTGGTGTATATCCGGAAACCGGAAGTGGTAGTTTACAAAGTATTAATTTTATATTCATTGTCGGAAATTTTTCACTTAAAATTTAGTAGTAATCAATAATTGAGTAATTAAATTAAAAATCAAAACCAAGACAATATAATTTAGTCATTTTTATTCAAGTTTTAAAAATATTTTTTTCCGTTATTTTATATATATGATGATATTGTTTACAAATTAATTAATCGTCAGTTGCTTC
Source organism: Labia minor (assembly GCA_963082975.1). Lineage (NCBI taxonomy): Eukaryota > Metazoa > Arthropoda > Insecta > Dermaptera > Spongiphoridae > Labia > Labia minor. The sequence goes on from OY720345.1 coordinate 12,221,705, forward strand.
TGTGACTGGCCACAGCTCATTTTTACAATTTATTTGATATTTCTTAAGTTTAACTTTCATTTTGGGCTTTCAGAATATAAGACTATATAATATAATATAAATATAAAAATGAATTCATAAATAAGACAAATTAATTTAATTTATATGACTTTATGAAATCTTTTTAAACCCCTTTTTAAACAGAGAATTAATTGATCTCAAATATTGGAAATTAATTTTAATTTACCCATTATTTTAAATTTTACTCTTATATCCCATATATTAAAAAAAAATTGACTTTCAATTATCAATATAATAAATAAAATAATTATTTAATTAATTCATATTTAAAATATAAACAAATAAATAAATTTTAAAAGGTTTATGATTTAATAATTAAATATTTTTTTTTTAATGAAAAGTTGTTTTTCTTTCATTTAATTTAAATAAAATAAATAAATAAATAAAATAAGATAGAAGAATGCAACCAGGAAATAGCTCTTGCATGAGTGTTTTTTTTCCAATCGTGCCGACACTTAATAAAATCCTTCAGAAGGTCGTCGTATGGAAATAACGATTATATAAGAAGAAAAATCTTAAAGCATTAAGAATAAATAACAAGACACTTGAGCAAGATACTGTTTTTTCTGTTAAAATATATTATTCAAAGTTTTAAATGATATAAATTTCAATAATAATTTCATTTATGTTTAATGTTTTTTATTACGGTGAAAATTTTTTTCATATCTATACTACAATGAACAACTGCATGTGATTAAATATTTATTATAAATAGAAAAATTCAAATTCTAAATTTTAAATTAGTAATGTCTAAAAAAACCAAAGAAATTTATAAAATCAATTATCTTTTTATTTCTTCTTTTTATGATAAATTCATTTCCTTAATTTTTTTAAATTATAATTAAAGAATATTTAAAAATTTGTTTTATATATTGTAGATATTTATTTGATAAAAAAAATCATTAAAAGTAATATTAATTAAGTAATAGAAATTTGAAATTATATATATATATTGGTTTAGATGTGGTTTAGAGTTAATTTATTGTTATTATTATCAGTTTTTTATTCGGGATATAATCACGTTTGTTTGTAAGATTATTTTCTCGGCGTTTCGGCACCCCTTTTGACTCCATTTTCATGAAGTTATTTTGGCGGGAATATTTTGGGGATTCTAGGTCTTAGTCAGTGAGACCAAGAGTCGATATCGGGATTTTTGTTTGATAGTTTGAGTGATTTTGGACTTAATGTGTTGCTGTGAAGCTCCGAAGAAACCTGGACACTATCACTGACACTGACACACCTCTGCACCTGACGACAGTCCGAGGGTGTGATTCTTTGGAGCTTAACAACAACACAGCAAGTCCGAAATCACCCAACCTATCAACCCAAAAAACGCTCTCCCTTCATGGCCATTTTTAGTTTAATGATTAGCCAAAAGTCAGCTGGGGCTAGATCAGGGGAATAGGGAGGATGGACGATAGGAACAACGCCTTTTTTCGCCAAAAACTCGGTCACAATTAGGCACTTGTGCGCAGGAGCGTTGCCGTACAATAGCGTCCAAGAGATTGTCCTTGCGCGAATTTGGAGTGTAGGATTCATGGTTTCTTTATGAAAAGGTAGAAAAAGTTGAACTGAAAAAAATTGAATTTCTGAAAAAGTATCAACACTAGAAAACTGAATTTTTTTTTGGTTATCGGGGGTTAATTAAAATAATTTTTATTTTATTATATTTATTAACATATTTATAAATATATAAGGATATTAAATTTTAAATTTTTTCATTAGTAATTATTTCACTAGTGTCTCTTAGAATGATTTTAATAATATTCCTATTTATCTAATGGAGTAACGAATGATAGATAGAAAGGATTTGTTGTTTCCCACGGTTTAAAATCCAAAGAAAGAAAGAAAAAAAAAAAGAAAAAAAAATGGTAACATGTTCGTATTGCAATTTCGCAACCAGAGACGATTAGAACAATCTCAGTGAGGCATCGGCCCTGACGGTTTAACTTCCATTGAATGAAGCCTCCCGCTGATAATCTCCGCCTTCAATAGACAAAGCCCCAATTGCATTTATCATCCATTCGGATTAAATCAGCTTAACGCCTCTTTCAAACATAAAAAATTATTATACTTATCCATATTCATTTCTCATTTTGAAAAATTGAAAAATTATAAGTTTTTTTTAATAAATGAATAAATAAAACTGTTCAAAATATTTAATAATCAATCTTGATATACCCTCTCAGGTCTCACTATGTAATCAAATTCTTTACTATCCATTCATCATTCTCTAAATCTCGAAAAATATACACTTATTTATTTGATTAAATTGTATCAATCATATATATATATACGATTCGGTGCCCTTTTTGGGAATTTTTGGGATTTTTGATCTTATTTTGTGTGACCGAGTATCATAGGAAATTTTTGGGTTGATTGGGCAGGGGAATTTTTACTTATTTGGGGCTCCAAAAAATCCTAGACGTTCGCATTTTGAAAAATGTCCACTGATGAGACTCAAATCTCACAATTAAACGTGAAAATAATATGGAATAAGGTTTTTGTCTGCACATTGCTCAGAATTTAAAAATTTTTTACATATCTTCACGATTCATGATCTTTAGAATCAAAAAGTGACTAAAATTTTTTATGAGTCTCAAAATTGGCTCAACTGAGGGGTCAATTTGATTATGAAGAGGGGTCAATTAAAAAATAGAGTCGACATGGGTTTAACCCTTTTTAATATTAAAAATTATGTATATGTTACATAGGGGGGCATAAGAATTTAAAAAGTGCTTAGAAGGGGCATGGGACAAAAAAGGTTGGGAAACCATGCTCTATTTGAACATAGGCTATAAATTATATCAAAATCTATTCAATAACCGCAGAAATTAATTTTTAAAAATTTATTTAAAATTCATTCAGAAGTCGATTCATTACCGATAATGAATATAAAATTAATTTTTCTAGAAATTCTCACACAAAGAAGGATTATGATATTTACATTTTTATTTTAATTTCTAATATTCAAATATCATTTCAATTAAATAATATATTCTATAAATTCTCATTTTTATTCATTTAATAAAATATTTAGATCATATTAAAAAAAAAATCTTATTTTATTTGAATATTTCTACTTTTCTCTTTAAAAGTGGGGGTATAAATTTTATTTATATCTAATAAAAAAAATTCAGCTAGATTGAATCGCTGAAAGTACCAGAATTAATTTTTTAACACTGCAAATCTCACGCGCCAACACGTGACGTGGTGCCATCAACAAAGAGCCAAACGAGCTGGTTTAATAAATACTATTTATTAATTTTAATTTTTAATTTATAATTAATTAAATTTAATTTAAATATAATATATTTTGTTATTTAATCCAATTCAAATTGCGAGATAGTTGAGCGGAGACACTCCAGCTTATTTTTTATTTTTATTATTTTAAGAAAAAATCTGGAGTGTCTCCACTTGACTATCTCGCAAATTTGAATTTGATTAAATAACATATATTAATTTAAATTAAATTAAATTAATTATAAATTAAAATTAATAAATAATATTTATTAAATCAGCGCATGTTTGGCTCTTTGTTGATGGCACCACGTCACGTGTTGGCGCGAGAGATTTGCAGTGTTAAAAAATTAATTCCGGTACTTTCAGCCATTCAATTAAGTTAAAATTCTATATATAGCAGTTTTATACAATTATTAATCATGTGAAAAATTATCAAACATATATCTTTAATTTTACGGTTACTTTAGAAGAAAAAAAAATCAAAACGTTGAAGGTAATGACCCTCTTTCGGTTGAGCTACATTTCTCAAAAGTTGATAGAAAACTATGAATTTTGAATAATGCCTATGTACCAAATTTCATCATTCCAGCTCAAACCGTTTTTTCGTAATCTTGGTTACATACATACACACATACACACACATAGACAGACATATTTCTCAACCTTAGTGAAAATGATTCAGGAACCTTTAAAACGTATAAAAACATAAAAATCTCAACATCGAAAATTTTCTTGATCGCAATACTATCTCTGGCGAGAGAGTAAAAAACGACATTGCTCTAAAATGAGAACTAAGCAGTTTGATAACTCAAAAACTCCTTATTGAATTTCAAATTATCTATAACAATCTTTGATTATTCTAGTAAAAATATAGAACTGCATACATATACATTCTTAAATATAATACAATTAGATTTCATAATTTTAAAAGGTGTTTGATTTATTTTAAGTGAAATTCGACTAAATGACACCTGATAGGATATTATATTGTGAAAAGTCAGGGAGGACAAGGGGAGGGGTAATTCGTAGAAGTTGGAGGATGAGGTAGCTAGCTTGCTGCTGAACCACATACCAGTGCAACCAGCTCTGATCGGCGCGAGCTCAACCAGCTTAATTAAACCATTAACGCTGCCCACCCAGCCACGACCAGAGCACACCTCCCGCACTCTACCACTGCCTCCTAGTCTAGTCTCTTCCAGTCTACGGTCAAATTAACTTCACCTCATTCACACATTTACTTTTAAAAAATAACTTTTAATCAAAAAAAAATCCAGTTGTATGAGTTATATATATATATATATATATATATATATATATATTATATGTATGTATATTAAAAGGTATTATATTTCAAATTAAAAAATACATTACCCGAAAATAGATTAATCATTCATATTAAAGTTTAAAGATATTCGTTATCAATTATAAATAAGCTGGAGTGTCTCCACTCGACTATCTCGCAAATTCGAATTTGATGTTATTATATTTAAATTAAATTTAATTAATTATAAATTAAAATTAATAAATAATATTTATTAAACCAGCGCATGTTTGGCATTTTGTTGATGGCACCACGTCACGTGTTGGCGCGTGATTTGCACTGTTAAAAAATTAATTCCGGTACTTTTAGCGATTCAATCAAGCTGAAATTCTATATATAGCAGTTTTATACAATTTTATATCATGAGAAAAACTATCAAACATATATCTTTATTTTTACGGTCACTTTAGAGGGAAAAAAAGATAAAAACTTGAGAGGAAAAAAAATCAAAAGGTGGTAGGTATAACTAATGACCCTCTTCCGATTGAGCTACATTTCTCAAAAACTACAAATTTTGTATAATGCCCATATACCAAATTTTATTATTCTAGCTCAAACCGTTTTTGCGTAATCTTGCCACCCCCCCCCCCCCTATACACCCAACCTTCAAAAAGTATAAAAACATGGCGAGATACTAAAAATGAAAATACAACTTGAGTATATTTTGAAATTTTCATGCTTAGGAATATATAAACTAACAAAAAACACTGTAATTTGTTTATTTCTCAATCTAGTATCATTTTAGCCCTCAGATATTCATTATCTTTAACTATTCAATGGATTCCTTATTTCATGAATCATGCACAAAAATCATGTTTCATATGTTAAACAAATTGAATAATAAAAAATTATTTCTTTACTTTTATTTGAGATTTAAGTCAATTTTTAACAATTATCCTTAGTGTAGAAATTAAAGAAATATTATATATATGTATATGGTAGAGTAATTTGATAAATCAGTGACTTTTTGAATTTCTCATGCAATAACTTTAAATGCAGCATTGCTCCCGACAACTGGCATCTACTAATAATCTTCCTTACAAGTTGGGGCAAGCTGCGCTATTTAGTTTGTGTTTAACAACCATTGAAAGCGGACATCATCGTGAATTTTAACCATAATGTAAAAAAAAATTGAATTTCGTGTGCTGATTAAACATTTTTTGATATAAACAAACCATCACCGAAACCATGGTAAAGCTTGATAAATACTATAGGACTTCACCATCAATCTCAAAGATTAAGAATTGGTTTACTGAAATCCGTTGTGTCCGTACCAGCACAAGTGACATTGGACATTGAGGTCCTCCAAAGGAGATGGTCACGCTTTCGATAAAATCCATGGAATGCTATCATACAATCTGAGAATGAAAGTGCATAAAGTGGTTAAGGCTGTATGTATATCAAATGAGTGGGTACATTACATTTTACATGAATATTTGGATGCACCGAGAAACCTTTCCACTCACACTCGCCAATAGATTTGAGTCAAATGAAGTGGTCCTCTCTGAAACAGATTATATTTATATATATATTTTGATTATTTAAGAATATGAAAAAACGACAGACTAATTCACCATGGTAAAAATCTTTAAATTGAGCTACGAACTAATAACCTGTTCAACATATTGACCAGATATTCTTGTTCCAAACCTGAAGAAATGACTGGGTATATAGAAATTTGGGCCAAATGAAGAGGTCCTCTCTGAAACAAACAAACGCCTATTTTGATTATTTGAAAAGAATAAAAATATGAAAAAACGATATACTAAATGAATCGAGCTAAATGGAGTGTATGCTGAGAAATGAAACGCTTATTTATCGATAAAAATACCTTTTATTCAAAAAGTCACTAACTAATCACACCCGTAGGGGTATATATATATACATATATGTTACAGTAAAAATTATAAATCGGTGATTATATAAAATTTTAGATAATTATACATAATCACAACTAAATTTGATAAATATTATAAATTATTTAATATTTATCAAATTTACCGGTTTGTTTATAAAATCCCCAACTTTAAATGGGGAATGTGGTAAACGTTTCTTATTTTACGAAATTTTCGCTTATCATCATAATCACCACTGAATTTGGGAAATATCCTAAAATATACAGTCGTTGGCCCCGAGGCACTCATTGACCCCCTATCAATAAAACACAAATAATAAGAGATTTTTATTTTAAAAATTGGGCTATTGACTATGGTTATGTAATCGTTTGTTGTATGGTTGTATAATCACTATAGAATACCTAGGCCAATAACTATAACAGGGGGCCAATAACTGTATTTTTTAGGATTTTTTTTCTTAAAGAAAGTGCTTATTGAAAATGTCATGAGAAAATGATTTTTTTTATTTTTGACACAGATGTTGATATGCATTAAAGACTGCTAGGAGTTAAGGGGGCCAACGACTGTATGCTTTACCCTATATATATATTACTTTTAGGTTTTTTCGGTTCGGTTTTTGGAGTAAAAACTTAAATAACTTTCCTATATCCAAACCGAACCGAGCTGGGAACTTTATAAACTAAATAAATTGATAAATATGAAATAATTTATCATATTTACCAATTTTATTATTATTTTTACCGTAACATATATATCAATTCGATTTAATACTTAAGATCCTAATATTAGAATATAAAACGTTAATTTTAAGAATTTTTATTATTTCTATTATTATAGTTCCACTAAAATTTAATATTTAGACCAATATTAGGACATTAATTGAATATCAACGAGTCTCAATTTAATTTTTCGATCTTTTATTTTTATTTATTCTTTATTTATTTTATTATTATTTATAATTAGCATGGTTTTCTTTTAGTCACAGGTTTTTAAGAATATATTTTTTTAAAATTGAATATTATTATTTTAATAAAAATAACCATAGTTTATTTTTCTAGTCTAAATTTTTAAATTTGTTCTTAAAAATTATTTTATTTTTTTTTATAAGAGGTTTCAGAAATATTTCCCTTTTATGGTTGTGTGTATCTTTTTGAATGGTAATGAAATGATTAAAATTAAATGACACGTTTCTGCTATTTTTATGCTTTTTTCGGTTCTTTACAACCCTTTTCTCCAACTTTTTCCTTCCCTCTCCATAGATAAAATAAAAATAAAAAAGAAGAGAATGCATTTTCATTAATTAAGTTAAGAGTTCGGCGGGTATCTCAAGAAAGAACTTGATACCCTTATTAAGCCTCTACTCTTGTTTTTTTTTCTTTTGTTTACAAAGACAAGACTGTCTGGCTTTTTCGTTTTTCGACTATTTTATTTTGTATCCAACACAATGGGGAAAATGTATCGACCCATCTTTTGAGAAAAACGTTCGATGCACCTCACAAAGCAAAATGGTAATTTCTGCTCAGAGACTGTGTGCAAACATTTTTTTTTTTTAAACTAACATTCTCCTTTTTAAGCACCTCAGAGAGACATTTTTTCCAATTCTCTGTCTTTTTTATTTATAATTGAATCTAGTTATAAAATTAGTAATTTAAATGTAATTCTTCTCACTAATTAGCTAGAATTATAAAAATATTATATAAAAATCTATTTTGCAGAATTCCTATTTTATTTTATTTTTGTTGATATATTAGAAATACATCAACAAAGAATGATATAAAATTATTATTTATATATAATCATCATTTTTAGTTTTATAATGTTCCACAAAAGATATATACTTAGACTTTATTCTAAAATCCCTCGTTCAATGATGTCAATTTACAGTTTGAATAAAATTTTTTTGTAACTTTGAAGATTTACCATCCACTTCAATAAAGTAATTTTTCTCTTTATTTTCTTATCAAATGTGTTTCTATTAAAAATCTGTTTAATTATTTGTGTGCTTTGATAACTAAAGCTCCCTATTAAGTCATTAATTAGAAACTAAAATTGTAGTTAATATAAAAATAAGTACACTGGCACATAAAATTCTTTAACTTTCTCGATAATCTAGCATAAGTTGATAATTTGCTGACGCGTGCCTTTACCTTTGGCAAACCCTCTTCTATAATAATATTCAGCATAATCTTTGCTTGTATGAGATATGAAGGCAATCAGTTGATAATTATCACTATCTTTAGCGTCTTTTATGTGTAGGAGTATGAAAGTAGAGAAGGCCAATTCAGAGTGATTCAGATTTTATTACAAATGTCATGGAATCTGGACACGTCAACTTCCTTAAAAGCTGTTAAGACTTCAAATGTTATTTGGTTTTGTATTTATTGTTTTAAACAAAGCCCCCCCCCCCTAATTTTGTCGTTTCTGTTTAACATTGTGCTTAGAAATATATTTCTTGGTCTAATCTGGTCATGCCCAAGGCGTCAGCGATATTCTGACTGCTTGCATGATGGTCTATCTATCAAAGTTTGGTCAGTTTTCAGGGAGAAGGCGCTCGGAGCGTGGAAAATTTTCACATTCAAATTTCCACCAAGAATTCGTTCAAAGCAATTTACGTACGGTACGATCTCTTAAAACATCTTCACCGTAGATGGCACACACTTCTCTGCATGTTTTTGAAGCATTATAGTTTTTTCTATAGTGAAAGAGCTTCACATGACTGATTTCTTCGAACGTTTGTAACTTTTAACCAAAATAATGCATAACAAAACTGTCAATACAAGAAATGTAGCGTTAAATGTCAGCCGTCAAACGCGCGTAAAATTGGTAACTACAGATTAGTGGTTGTCGATGCAGGACCACTAATACCATCTATTGATAAAAATCAGAAAACACTTTTTAGATGATCCATTATAATATCTATTTTTGCCAAAGCACACATACCGTTTGTATTTTCCTGTTTAACTGTCTCAACTCTGTCTATCTAGGATGTTTGGTCCGATACTCTTTAGCTTCCTCTTATCAAAGAAAGAGTTTAATCGGAGAACTAAAACTTATTTTTAGGTTTAGATATCATTTCCCAGGTTTCATTTTTGGACACCATAATTAATTCCTTTGTGGGGCGCCAGATTTCATTGCCCAAAGCATCCTTGGGATAGCAACATTTTTTTTCTATGGCCCTTATAATGAATTCCCCATAATCCCAGGTTATAAAGTTTTTTTCTAGTATTGTCTATTGCAATTTGTTGAATTTAAGACGAATTTCTGCACTATAAATGATAGTCACTGTCGCATCTCACATCAAGTTACATGTTCACATTTTTTATTGATTTTCTTTATCTAGATTTTATCAATACAGTCAATTCGATTAAGATGTAGCCCATTTGATGAGAACCAAGTATAGAGACGGCGTTTATGATGTTGGAATGTTGTGTTAGATAGAGTTGATTTGTTTTCGCCACAGAATTGTATTAGTCTTGATACCATTTCCTTCTCCAATTCCATATTTTCCAGCATTTCTTATATGGTCATCCTCAAAGGTGTTTCCTATCAAGGCATTAAAGTCGCCTAATATAATAATGATATCTCTATTTGAAATGGACTTCAGCATTGTTTCTAAACCTTGATAGAAATTTTCAATTTCATCTTTTTGTACTTCTGAGATATGTTGTATATGTACATTCCAGTTTCCTATCTAACTGGGTTTCTTGCACTCATAATTTCGTCGTAGTAGAACCTCCCAGGAGATCCGAATGGAGGGCTATATATGAAAAATTTTACTCCAACAGAGGTTATGGCAAAAAAATTTCAATTCTCACTTGCAAACTTTTAAAAACTAAAAAATGTGTCTTATATAGGGTAGGAGGAAGAAAAACCTTATCTTCTGACAAAAGGAATGTAGGACATATTTACACCAGGTATCATAGTTGCCACACTTATGCAAAAATCATTATTTAATCGTGCATATTCTTATTGTTCAGAATGGATATGTTCATTACAGACTTCTCTAGTATCTGAGTATCTAACTAACGCCCCACCCCTCCCCAGTATCATTTATCTTGACTCGCGACAACTAATAGCTTACCTATACATATTTGTGTTTTGAAAAAGCAATGGTACTATAATATTCCGATTTTGACTATCAGATGTCTAGAACATTACAACGGTTTTAGTTTGGTCTTAAAGTATGGATGGTTGGAAAGTCCTGTTCATACATAATAATGAAGAATATTTGTTATAAATTGTCTACATAGAAGATATAAAATAAAATATAAAAAAAAACCTTTGTTGCACTAGTAGTAACCACAGTAGTCGACAGAAACTACTAATAATACTTGATCTTTTTGTATATCTAGAAAAGAAATGCCTCTTATCAATTATGTTTCTGAATTAAAGTTTGCCACATCGTATTATTGTATTGATAATATAGTTGTCGTAAATTTTTTCTGCTTTTCCTAATATTAATTTCAAAATAAGAAATATCACAACTTAATTAAAGAACAAACTCCAATAGTCGAATGACAGACGAAACCAAGTTGAAGTATTGCCAACTAATAGAGCATAAAATTCGAATATTCTCGCCAATCTAAATACGCTATCTATTTTTAAACTTTAACAAAAAAGTGACAATAACTTACGCTATATATTTTTAAATTCTTTTTTACGGGTTTTTAATTCATTTTTGTGTATAATATAATTATATAATTTTTAAGTCAAAAATTTGATGAAATATTTTATGATGAGTTATTTAGAAAATTTCTAAAAAAAAATGAGTTTTATTTATTTATTTATTGGTGTTATCAATATGTCATAAGGAGATAGGGTCTTTTTTTAGTGTTATTATTGGTATGTATACTATATATATATATATATATGAATGAATAAGATATAAAAATGAAAGACAACAAGACTGAAGGAAGGAAGGTGGAATCTTAGTCTCAAGTTCAAGGTATATTGATGTAACTGAAGATGAGTATGTGAAGAATGTTTCCAATGACAAGTCTTGTGTAAGAATAGGAAGAGGAGGAGAGGAGGGAGACGACGACGACGACGAGTTCTCTCCTCTCTGAACATTCAAGTTAGTTTGGTGTATGTATGTACCTACATTCCTTTTGCCAGAAGATGAGGTTTTCTTCCTCCAGCACCCAATAAGAGCGAGAAAGAGAGAGAGAGAGAGAGATTCTTATATTTATGTACCTGGGCAGCTAATTTCAACAAGAATCTGCTTTCTATGTTTACATGGAAATGCATAAAGCAACATAGTTGTAGGCAATTAGAGTCTCTCTCGAGAATAAACATAAATGGCGGGTGTTTCAATGTATAGGTCGACCACTACAGGTGATAATTCATATTAAAAAAAAAAGTTTTTCTTTTCGTTCAGCGGTTAAATAAAGAAAAAGAGAGAGAGAGAAAGGGACACACACGTGGAACACACCTCCATTCGATATTCACTCAAAAGAACATTCAAACACACACACTTACAGAGAGAGAGAGAGAGAGAGACTAGAATTTTACTAATCCAAAGATATAGAAAAAATAAATACACCAGCTGTATTTACATTATAAATTTATCAATCGATATATCTATTTTTTAGGCATTTTTTTTCAAATTGATTTCTTATCAATATACAATGATGAATCAATCGATCCATCGAATTTTTTTTTTATATAAAATAAAGAACAAAATATCTATTTATATAGAGTTCTTTCAATTATAATTTTTAACATCTAACTAATAAAAAATGTCATAATTCTGAATTTTATTAATAATTTCAGCTATAATATTAGTCTAACTTTAAAAATTATTTTTATTAAAAAATTTACTTTAATACATATATTAGAAATAAAAATAAAATAAAAAAAACCTCTGACTTTGTACGTCCTACGCAAGGACAACGCCTATCAAGCCGGTTATATCAATGAGGTGTCCTATGATCAGTAGAACGGGTCCTCTTAACCTTTACCTTGATTTTCTTGTTCGGAGGCGCTATCAAGTAGCTTTTCCCCAATGTTGTTCCCGGAGGCTGGGTTGACTCCGACCCATAGGCCCCAGCTAGTGAAATTCCCTTGCCAGGCCTGGGACTTGAACCCGGGACCATGTGAATGTGAAGCAGGTTCGCTACCCACACACCCAATTGCGCCTTCATAAAAATGAAATACATTTTCACAATTAAAATTTAATTTTCTTTGTCCGGTTTATAGCACATTTTTAAAACATTATCTACATTGATTGAATCAGTCATTTCATGTTTAATAAAGAAAATTTAATGTATTTATGTATGTGTGGCGAAATATTGGATATGTATGTATATATATACAATTATTGAACGGATGATAATAGTTAAATGAATATTAAATTAGTTATTTGTTGATTATAGTCTATAATATAATAACAAGCGTAAACCACTTTATCTTACTTATCGTTATTTATATATTTTATTAATTTAGAGAGAATAATTTACGAAAAATCTGATAAAAAGTTGACTTGTCATTTTATTACTATGTGAGAATAGGATTATATTACTTAAATTTCTAATAAATTGAATTTTTATGTATCAAATGCGATTAGTATTACCATCTTGTAGAGAAATATTTTAACAATTCTAGATATCTCATTTTGTAGGTATATTATATTTTTAAATAAGTATTTTTTTGATACAAAAGAGAAAAAGAGATAATAATATTTATGAAAAGAGTGTAAAAAGAGAGATGTGTGGGAAAGAGATTGAGAGTTGTTTTAAATCGTCATCTCTTGGAAAGAATTTACGGTCAATAATACCCGTATAAGCATCCAATTGGTATACAATGTCGTTAAAATGATCATGTTTTGCATGTCTAGCAACAACTGCGCTTATCAGTAAAACAAAAAACAAAAATTTTATCGATGATGCTCGCTACCTTTCTTCGTTACCTTTCTCTCTCTCTCTCTTTTCGTAAGAGGTGAAAAATATTAAGGCAACACAGTGTGGATTTCGCAAACTAAAAAACACCCCGGTTTTTCATTCCCCTGGTTATCACCGTTAGACATTACATTAAAGCAACTTAATATGTACATCCATAAGACTTCGCCGAGGTTACCCTTCTCTCTCTTTACAACCCTAAATAGCCCAGTTCGGGGTTTATTCGCGTGACCTCCTTGGTAAATTTGGTTATCACCATGTCATCCATGAATTCAACAATTTTGGCTCCCTTGGGTAACTTCAGCTTCAGCTCATAATATATAATGGTCTACAAGAGTTCCAGTACTGATCCTTGTTGAATTTCATAGCTTATAACAAACATTCACATATCTTCTCCCAGACTAAGCCACCACCCTTTGTCATTATAGCACCATGATATATGTTTTCTCAATGTGGGGTAATCTCTGCTAAACCATAATATTCTTCATCATATAATGAAACAAAGGTTCTTTAAAGGATGATTACCTATGTGTTAGTACACTCTCGGACCTTTGATAGTACACATCACCTCTTGTTGATCACTGTGCATCCCTTCTCCCCTCCCTAAGAAACCAGTAAGTAAAAGTAACGACCAATATGGAGTTCAGACCCGCTCTTTGGTGTACAGTGAGCTTCTATTTGCTTTGACTATGTCTAACATAGTAAATGCATCCAGCAAGGCCCTTCTCTTTAGGTTCGACTCATAGGAACCTCCCTCCACCACACACTCATTAAAATCGCCACAATGATTTTTGAGCTGATGCTACCGAATCATTTATTAGACAATATGACGTGCTCAGTCCATTAAGGATGCAGTTATTGGATGATCCCCATTTTTAGGGACCGTCATGCGGACCTGAAGCATTTTTTAGAATTTAACTTTTTTTCAAAAGTCAATCTGGCCGACTGCTTAATAGATTACAGATACAGGACTGCTTATTCATTATTTGCAGCTAGCTTGCATATCTGCAGGCCGTTCCCCTATCCGCACGGTAGCTGATGCAAGCCCCATGTGTGCCTTTCTTCACTCAGTTTCCATCTTCTCTTCTTGAAATGGTTGGTTAAAACGAGATGAGAGTTGCAAGGAATGCCAAAGGTCTTGGGTTCAAATCAACACACACACACACACACACACATATATATATATATATATATATATATATATATATATAGAGTGAAGAAATGCTTTCGGCTATTTGGAAAAGGATTTTTTTGCAATTTAAATTCCACATGACTTGACCAAAATATAGGTCTATTAAAAAAAAAATTAAATATTTTTAATAACTATTTTAAGTAACTATAAAAATTATTATAAATCTAAAATTATTATCGTATTTACAAATATTTTAATTTTAAAACTAACATTATATTAATATATTTTTTTTTTGCAATTTATTTTCTATTTACAATCAGCTCATATAAAACTTTTAGTAATTTTGATAAAATTGATTTGCATTCATACACATTTTCACACACGTTCATTCATACACTCACGCGTCACTTGAAGGGAAGTTATATTAATTAAACATTATATTGTCAAATTTGTAGTTCAATTCTAGATGAGAATTATAAGGCGGACTAAACAACTATTTAATAAATATATATATATGAAATCACATCAACTTTGTTCAAATTTACGATCCCGAAATTTTTTTTTATATATTGATTTGAAATATTTTTTAAAGTTGTCATTGATATTTATGAATTTATGCTTTAATATTTTTTCATGATTTATATAATGATACATATTGATATTTATGAATTTATGTTTTATTCATTATTGGATTCAGTAAATGAAAGTAGTGTGATTTTTTTTTAAATTAATTTACCCGGTATGTACGTGTGTGTTAGTGAGATAGAAAAGTGAGAGAATATATATATATATATATATATACATATAACATATTAAAATTTTATAAGTCGGCCTCCTTTTACATAGTCTTCCCTTCACCTCCTTCTCCATCATTTTCCTCTATCTCTCCGCTCCCAGAGGGGATTTGAACTCAATCCCAATCAAGTATATCATAAAACGTTTTTATAGTTAATACTTTCTTACAGATAGACTATAATTAAGGTTTACCTACCTCTAGTTTATATTTGTTAATTTAAACAGATTAAATTAACATATTAAAAATTATTAGATAACCCTAAATAGATAGACATTTGACACATTTTATAAAATTATATAATAGATTTATTAAAGATTTAAAAAAAAAAATAAATAAATAATTTCATGTATAAAGGCCAGTTAAGTAGAAATTAAACCTTCAATTATATTAGAAAGTGTAGAAGGGAATAAAAAAATATAAATAAATATAGTTTTATCATTAGAAAGTAATTTATTTATTTTTATTTTATAAAAAGAAAAGATATTCAAAATGACTTTTAAATTAATAGAAACGTTTGCTTATATTAATTTTCTTCTATTCGACTCTTCTTTATTCAATTGTCTGTATAATCATAAATTATTTTTTAAAAATATATTGAAAGATGGACACAAGAAATTAACTCTCTTCATTCCCTAAACTTTTTACATTTCTACTATATACAATATATTTGATAAAAATAGATGATAATATGTAAATCGATTTAAGTTAATAATATAATAAGTTGACCTGTGGCCAGGCACAGAACCGATCGACGGTTTGAAATAAATTAATTTCCAGCTACAGAAACAATTTCAAATAATTTAAATGTATCTATTAATGCAATAAAAAACAGATAAGGATAGAACATATATATTTTTAATTTTATTATATTTATAAGATATAAGTAGGCGCTAGCTGTGACGTCATGAAGGGCTGGGTGACGTCATATAATTTAAAATTAAGAAAAAACTAATGAAGATGATTTTTCCCGAGGATAAAACCAATACAAAGTGCATGATTCGTGGAGAAATGTAAAAATCTCCACATGTGAAATTTGGAGTGAAAACAATACCTCCTTTACTATCGTCGGTCGGTAAAAAGCTAGTTCGTGAGTATGATGTTTATTCATAATATCAATGAAAATATGATAATAAATAACAAATCTTAAAATTAGAAAAAAATAATTTAATGCTTATTTATATAAAGATATGTATTTTCTCGATAGTTAAATTAACACTTTATTTATTGATTTTTAATTAACGCCTTATTAAAATCGTACTATTATTTGTGTTTATTTATTTTATAATAATTCATTTTGTATAATTAGCTTGGTCATAAATTCCTGATCTATTTAATTTGAGAATGATGGTTGAAACTTTATACCTTACCAAGTTCACAAAAATTGAAATATATATTATTGAATGTGATGGAATAAAAATAGGTATATATATCAATTGGCTATATGGTCTTAGTTCCTTAGTGACACTAAAAATTAATTTATATATTTTACTTTTAATTTAAAATCTTTTTAGTTAGTATATTATAATAATCTTTATAAAAATAAAATGTAAGATAAAAATAATAGATTCATAATACTCATCCATTTAGAGTGATTCGGTTTGGTAGAGTTATAAACTAATATACAGTGAATTGGAGTAAAATAGTGGAAGGGCAAGTGTTGTTTTCAGGCATCTTTTTTTTATTATTACCGACCGACGATAGGAAGGGAAGGTATTGTTTTCACATTTGGAGATTTTGATTTATCTCCACGAATCATACATTTTCTTAACAGAAAAAAAGTATTTTAGTATGATATTTGTCAGTCCGTCCGTCTGTCCATTGTCTGTCGGTATAAACGTGTAACAGCTCAACTGATTTTGATAAAATTTGGTATATTTACTTAATGCATCAGTAGCATAAATTCATCAGCTTTTGGTGTATATCCGGAAGTGGTAGTTTACAAAGTATTAATTTTATATTCATTGTCGGAAATTTTTTATTATATTAAACTAACTGGTGAAATAAAAAATACATATATATATATATAATGTTGTTTTCAATTCTTTTTAAATTGTCGTTCGGTTCTGTGCCTGGCCACAGCTCATTTTTTACCGACCGAGGGAGGTATTGTTTAATTTTGGTGAGGCATTTTCCCATTCATAGGAAATTTCATTGTTGTAAGATTTATTTTGATTTGTAGGTATTAAAAAAAGCAAACGTGTCACACTATTATTAATCACCAACACCCTAATTGGCTTGATAGTTTTTATTTTGTTAGAAATACCAATAGGGACCAGTAAACACTCCTAAAATTTAGTTTATTACTAACAGTTTAGAGCAATATTTCCCAACCTTTTTTGTGCCATGCCCTTCCAAAATTCTTATGCCCCCCTATGTAACATATACATAATTTTTAAAAAGGGTTAAACTCGGGTCGAATCCATTTTCGAATTGCCTCCCTTTACAATCAATTTGCCCCCTGTGGGGCGTGGGCTCCAAGTTGGGAAACACTGGTTTAGACGGTAAATTGTCTGAAAATGGAATTGCATTCTGGTGCGAAAGTTATTGTCTCTTATTTTAATCAAGCAGGAAACAAATTATTTTTTTTTTCTATTTCTAATAGAAATCTTCTGAAACTTTGACAATTGACAATCTTCCGGTTGTAATGTTGTTTATTTGTTATTATAAAGTTATAAGCCAATGAATGAATTAACATAATCCTATAAAAAGAAATTCAACTGCGTTAAATCGTATAAGCTAGTTGGTTATTCGAACGGATCATTTCTTGAGATTACACATTCAATTGGAGAGGTTTCGGCCCCTCAATGTGTCTTTAGTTCTCGAGTTAATAAGTATTTATAAGTGTGAAGACTAAGATTTATATACAAAATTTTTCACAATATTATATTAAGAGACTCTCAAACTGCGTGATGATCCACTTATTTTTGTTGCTCGTTTATTAATTTGATCATAAAATAAATGTAAATCTTTATTGACATTTGACTTTATAAAGAACTTTCCGTAGTTAAAATAGATTTAAAATACAAAATTGAAAAAACCTTTTATATCCCCATATAATATCAATTATTATTCGTAAAATAAGATTAGGTTAGATATATATTATAAATTTCTAATATACAATTAAAAGACTATCTTCTTTCTATCCCTTCCAAAACCGTCTATTATTATAACTATCTTTATTGTTTTTATTTTTGGGTTATTGGAATTGACGGTAAATAATTATTTAATGTATATTTTTATTTATTTTTTATTTTTTGGAGAGTGGAGGGGGATATTGTAGAGGGCGATGTTCTTGTGGCCTTGCCGCGCCCTCCATTGCCGTCGCCGCTTTCCCGGAGTCCAGCAGTCTGCGCTGACCAGACTCACCCATACAGATATTTTTCATGACACACACACATACTAACGTGCATGTACGAAAGAGAAAGAGGGAGAGAAGTGGGGAGAGGGTGGGTGGTTGGGCTCATTAGCACATACTACAGGTACCCTAGATCCATGACAAAATAGGCTAAACGTAAGGGGTTATTGGCCGATGAAGAATGTGCATGATGCTTTGTTTCGAGGACGACCGACCCTTCTTAAGGTTATCTTCACAACATCCTTCGATCTTTTCTTAAGACAAATTAAAATAGACGCGTGGATTTTTTTGCCAATGAGAAAATTGCATTTTCCGCTCCCTTAACACGTTCCCACCGGCTCCATAATTTGTCTATTTATTTAATGTGGGGGCATGAGCCACCGGTGGTATATGCCAGCGGGAACGTGTTAAAGGATCGATTTTTTTTTTATTTCTTTATCCTGAATTGATTTCTTTAAATATTTTATTTGTTTTCCTTTCATGAGCCACTGGTGGTACATGCCACCGGGAACGTGTTAAAGAATCGATTTTTTTTTATTTCTTTATCCTAAATTGATTTTTTTAAATATTTTATTTGTTTTCCTTTCATTCCACCCTCCTTTCACCCCCATAGCTTGTCATTGTCACGAATCCTTTACTCCATCCTCCCCCCAATCCCCACCATAATGTTTTCGGTTTATGAATGAACGGAGCCAAGAGAGCAAACGATTGACTTGGAGGTTGGGGGGAGGGGGTAAGAAGGCAGGGGGGAGGGGGCCTGATGTTCTTTGAACGGCATCCCACCTGTGGAATGAAGTTGCATTACTCGTTGGCCGACTTCTTCTTACCTTAAGACAAGAAGTGGCCTGTCATTGCCAAGATCTTGTTTATACACATTCCATGCCTCTTTCAAAGCCGCCCCCTTTCCAACTCTCTTTCATTACCTTGTTAATTATCATCCATCGCTCTCGGTCTCCTCTTTATTCATTCTCTTATATTATTAATTATTTAATATTTTTTTTTATTCATCATCATTCACATAGATACTTTATTAATAATAATTACCTATTTTATAATTGTTAAACAAAACCATATTTTTTCAATTATATTATAATTAACAAAATGAATATATATTCATATTGAAGTATTAATTGGATATATATATATACATACTTACTTACTATATATTATATAGAATAGGAAATTTTCAATTTTTCCAATTTAAATAAATTTATATAAATTTTTAAAATGCGTAACAAGATTTAAAAATAAAATTATTATTAATATTATTATTATTACTTAATAATATCATTTTTTTACAATAAAGGGTGTAATGGAATCTTTCTAGATTTATTTTATGGTTATATCAAAAATTATTTAATAGTTTTTTTTTAAATATATTTGATGAAATTTTCATCTTAACTAGAGAGTACGTGAAACACCGAGATATCGTGCGACCCTTTAACAAATTTATACAATTTATTATTATAAACTTTAACAAATTTATACAATTTATTATTATAAACTTTAACAATTTTACAATTTTTTAAATTATTTATTACAATTGTTAAGTGGGTTTTCGAAAAAATGACCCATTAAAAATTTTTTTCCTAAAATGGTACAAATTAAATAAAATAAATTGATTTTCATTTCAAGATGAAAAATATATTCGAATTTACTTTATAAAATAAAATATTTGATCCTATATTATGTATTTTGTTAAAATTAGATGGTTTCAGTTTTATATTTTTCAAAGTAGCAATAGCTTATAGACTGTTTCGACCAAGGATTACTACTGACAATAATATAAATTCTGAAATTATATTGACACCTGTACTTGTCTATATTTTAATTAAGAAATGAGGTTATATTTCTTATTTTTATTTATAATAATCAAATATCATTTATATTATTTATAATTTAATCTAAAAAAACATTTAATTAATATAATATAATTTATTTAATATTATTAGATTAAATTTATTCAACAATTTATTTGAAATTCCTTCCTTTATAATTGTTCATCTTATCTTATTATGCTAGCTAAAATTGTATATATCTATCTATCTATATATATTGGTTCTCAAAAACCGCTCTAACGATTTTTTTCAAATTCACACTAGATATAGTATTTATAAAGAAAAATTAAGTTTTATTGATGATATCTCTTGAAACATTCAGCTTCATTATTAATTTCTTAATTGAAAATTATATATGGAAAACGTCAAAATTGGCCTCCATTTTTATTTGTATTAATATTTTTTTTTATTTAAAATATTTTAAAATTTATTATTTAATTTCGAAATAAAATTAAAAATATTTATTTTTAATAAAATATATATAGATATTTATTAATCTCTCTCAAAAAAAAAAAAATAAAATAAAAAACATCAAATCTGCCTGCTAAGACAGTAAAAAAATGACAATTTTTTATCTAAATATATTTAGTCAAGATGGTAAAGTGATGTTTTAACGAGTGGATTTCGTCGGTTCGAAACTCTCCGGGTGAATCGTTATTTAAAAATGAAAATGAAAATAATGAATTTGTTATTTTTTTTCTTTTTATCTATTGTTTACATTTTAATAAATTACTATTTTATATTTATTTATTCATTGTTCTTTTATTAAATTTAATATTTATTAATATTATTTATTATTAATTTATATATTGATGACATCACAAATGACATTTATATTGAAATTTGACTCCCGCCTTTTTTTAAAGAATATTGTATTAATATTTTTTTTATATTTAAAATATTTTAAAATTTTTTATTTAATTTCGAAATAAAATTAAAAATATATATTTTTTTTATATTTAAAATATTTTAAAATTTTTTATTTAATTTCGAAATAAAATTAAAAATATATATTTTAATAATATTTTATAATTATAAATTACGATATATATTTATCAATAATAATGAATTTTTTTTTTTTTAACTTAATTACAGAGCCGAGGCTCGGTCCCGGTATGATCTTAATATATTGTGAGAATTAGATAAATAATGTAGAGAGAAAAAAATATTTAAAAATAGATATTTATTTAAATGAAATAAAATTATTTAATTTACAGAATGAAAATGTCTATAATAATGTCTAAACATTTTTTCTTTATAATTTTACATTATAATAATACTAATTACAGTAGTTATAATATATGGGGAATTTTCAACTTTGACTGCCGATTTGACCATGTTCCCAAACGAATTTTAAAAAAACCAAGACCACTTTACATTTACACATTTTAAGCTCTAATCGAATCCAAAATCAAAATTTAAAAAATCGAAAAACAAACTCACAGATATATAGATTTTATAAATGAACATTTATACAATTTATTTTAATTAATTTGAAACATTTTAGGAAACAAATTTTTAATGGGTCATTTTTAGAAATCCCATTTAACAATTATAATAAATAATTAAAAAATTGTAAAATTTTTAAAGTATATAAAAATAAATTGTATAAATTGGTTAAAGGGTCGAGTGATAGTTCGGTGTCCCAGGTATATATTTTATATTAACACGCCTACTTTTCTGTATAATAAAGATATAAAGAATCATATTTTAATTTTTATATAACCAAGAAATCATTTTTTCACTTAAAATATAGTTGTAAAGCCCAAATCTCCGATCCATATAACATCATCGACTGGGCCGCTACCAAAAGGAGTCTTCTCTTGCTCTGACTAGGGCCACCGGTATTTGCCATTAGTCTCGAAAAAATAATATTAAATTTTATATAAATTTATAAATTAGAATATTTGAATTTGTTTAAATTTTAACACATGTAATCAATCATATGCATAAAGAATAGAAAATTTTGAAAATCAACTTGGTATTAAATTCAGAAAAAAAAAATACTCATATATAGAATATATAGACTATTCGAATATAATTGAAACTCTTTCTCTCCCTCTATTTTAAATTTGAAAAAACGGAGTGTTAAGAAATTAAGATTCCTTATACAACATGGATGGTTAAATGAATTGGGCTCCCTACCTCCCTGACAAATTCACATTAAAAATGTTTATAATATTTTAGTTTATTAAATCAAACTATTATTTTTTTATTTCAATATTTTTAATGTTAATACAATAATTTTTATTTTATAATCTATAAAATAATTTAATTATTTTTAAAAACAACGGTCTTCAATTACAATTTTTTTACTCTCTACTGACTGTTCATTTCATAACTGAAAATAGTGTCGAATAGAAATAGACGATATTACTTGGATTAATCTTATTATGCTAGCTAAAATTGTTTGTTTGTATTATTGAGGACCCCAGTTCAATTCATTTTAATCAGATTGATGCAATGATGCAACATTTAATAATTGTAATAAATAATTAATTGTAGATTAATATTTTTTAAAGGGTCGAGCGACAACTCGGTGTCCCAGGTATTAATATTACCAGCCAAACCCAATAATAATGAATCATTTTTTTTAACTTAAGTACCGAGCCGAGGCTCGGGGTCCCGGTACTATGTATTATGTTGCTAACTTCATGAATATTTTTTTTGTGTGAGGGAATAATAAATATTTTTAATTTTATTTCGAAATTAAATGAAAAAAATTTAAAATATTAAAATTTAATACGATATCAATTAAAACAGAATTGCGGAAGGCAAATTTCAATATGGATGATGTAATTTGTGATGTCATTTAAATTTTCTATATTAAATTAAGAAAATACTATAATAAAGTTTATTTTTCTCGAGACTGAAACCAATACATTTATCTTTATAAATATTTTCTATAGTGTGAATTTCAAAAAAATCCTTAGAGCGGTTTAATATCTCAAAAATATACAAATATATATATATATATATATATATATACAATTTTTGCTAGTATAATAAGATAGGTATACCAACTCATATGATTCAAATATTGAGGATATCTAGAATATTAAGTGAAGCATTTTTCTTTTTGTAATAACCTAAGAATATTCCTTAACTAGCACACAGGCACTAAGTTATATTTACATTCTCCAATACAGGATAAATACATTTTTTAGTATACTAAGGAATAATGGAGAAAGCGGTAGTTTATTGTCTGTGCGATTTGTTATGTTAGCCAAGAAACGAGCAATATGATTGGTATTTGGTGCATGATAGAATTGTGAATGAAGTGGTTAGTGTATGAGCATTCGTAGTGCGTCCAACCCGGAAGGTTAATACTCTTCTGTGTTTCCGCGAAGTGAAACGGTGGACGGGCGGCGCCTGAGGGCAGCAGCCAGAGGAGAATGAGTAAGAAAGAGATAGAAACCCAGAGAGAGAGAACCATCCAACCAACCAACCAACCAACCATCCAACTAGGCAATCGGCAAACATGCGGTCCATTCTGGAATGCAGTGGATACGTCGAGGGCGATGCTGCGGGTCCACGCACGTCTCGTCTGACGGGTATCCACCAGCCAAGCCGGCCACGAAGACACATCAACCAACCACTTGGCAATTATTTGCTTAGCCTGGAGAACTTGATTAGCAACAACAAATTTCTTCCTCATTCAGGAAGAGAAAAACAACTCATATTCATCCTTTTCCCTCGTCTCTCCCCCCTCCCTTATTCATATACTTAAAATATCACAATATTCAAGATACCAAAACAAAACTCTTACAATAATCCTTTTAAAATCATATTTTTAGTGATAAAATGGAATTCCAACAATCTGCTTTGGATATCCTCACTTTAAAACCAACAGATTGCTTCAATATTGTATTAATTTCATTTATTATTATTATTATTATAATTATATTATTATTATTACTCATTCTATTCCCATTTATCATTGAAGTAGCCCATAAAAGGATATAAATTTAAATTTTAAATTTCTATAATTTAACAGATAAAATTTAAAATTACTATAAATGTATTTTATTTCTTTTAATAATTTCAAGAATCATAAGCTTAATTGTATAGTTATAGTAAAGAATACATTAGATGATCTTTATTTAATCAATCTTATCTTATTATACTATCAAAAATTGTATATATATACGAGGTGTGTCTAAAAAGTTCGGTGAATGGTATGATAAAAACATTAAAAAGAGAATGTTAATTTTAAATAACTTTATTAACCATCAAAAAATACTCTCCACTAGCCACAACCCACTTCTGACAACGCTTGAAAACTGTTGGAGAAGTCTTGATGTGGAATCGTTCTCAGAGTAGCCGTCACAACGTTCAGGCCGGCAATCCACTACTACGACACCAAAAAACACTACTTACTGTGTCTTTGCTAATACCCAATTCTTCGGATATATCACCGATCTTTTGTTAGCATCTCTCGTACAGGTTCAGTGTTTTCTGGTATCCTGCTTGTGAATTGCCGGCCTGAACGTTGTGACGGCTACTCTCAGAACGATTCCACATCAAGACTTCTCCAACAGTTTTCAAGCGTTGTCAGAAGTGGGTTGTGGCAAGTGGAGAGTATTTTGAAGGTTAATAAAGATATTTTTAATCATACCATTTATCATACCATTCACCGAACTTTTTAGACACACCTCGTATATATATTTAATGTATTTTTGAAATATTAAACCGCTCTAAGAATTTTTTTGAAATATTAAACCGCTCTAAGAATTTTTTTGAAATTAACACCATAGATAATATTTATAAATAAAAATCTTTTTCATAGATGTTGATCAAATAAATTTTTTTTATTCTAAACCTTTTTTTTAAACTAAAAATTTAGATTCTTTTAAACAAAGTCTATTGAATATAATTATTCAAATTACTAGATATTTATTTATTAATAATTGTTTTATCATATTCCTTTATTTATAAATAATTAATTCATTTTATATTTATATTAAATGTTTCTACATAATGAAAACCAAATTAGGAAATGTTTTGAATAGAAACATTTTCAAATACCTAAATACCATTTTTGAAGAGAAATATTTAAAATTCTCTCTTTTTCTGTCTCTCCACGTATATGTCTTTGTAGATATTTATTATAATTGAAAAATAAATCAAATAAAAAAAAAACGTTAGTGGTCAGTGAAGATGTATAAATGTCACAAACATAAGCGGATGTCGTTAAATAGAAGGAATTCGGTCAAGAGCCTAGATTAAAGAATGTTTAAAAACAAATATTTTTATCTATATTAATATAATGATTCCTTCTCTCTTGGAACCTTGTCAAATGTCTCTTGTCAGGGAAAAATATTAATATATATATATATATAATTTAGATCCTTATAAGGTTTTATTTTTAAATTAAATATAAAATATTGAAAACTTATATTTTTAGTCAATATTTAGAATTTAAAAATTGATTAATTACATTGAAATTATAAGGAAATTATAAATTTAATAAGTTGACACACCGATGATTGAAAAATATTTATATAATCCTACAAAATTAGTATTATAGAAAACAATGTAAGATGGTTTAACCTACACACACTCATGTAAAAATATATTTTTATAAAAATTGCTTAAATTGATTCTTGGTTAATAAACAAATATCAAAATCTCATATTTGTTTATTCACTTCGAAATAAAATTCACCATGTCCGGAAAAAATTCTATTAAACAATTTAAAAAAAAAAAAGTTTAAATTGTTCTTAATTTAATAACAAATTTTCTATATTTGAAAAATATAATCTCTCTCTATATATATAAATTGATGATTTTATTTATTATTACAGTAATCTTGCACTGGGTATCGGCATTCAAAATTTCCCGGAAGGCCTAGCGGTAAGTTTACCTCTTCGAGCTTCCGGCTTCTCGCTTGCACGTAGCTTTTGGTAAGTTTGATTTTATAATAATTTAAATATATTTAAATCATAAATAATCCATTTTTTCAATTTATTTAATAATAAATTAGTGGAATTTTTCTAATAAAATTATGTCTATTTTTTCTGCAGAGGTTCTCAAACTGTGGCATATGTACCACTACTGGTGGTACCTTTCGATGGTACCTCCAGTGATGTTACTTTTACGTAGTAACGAGATAATTTTAGTGGTAACAGAACTTTTTGATGGAAGTTCTTGTGGTACCAACTTCAAAAAGTTTCAGAACCTCTGCTTTACGATAAATGAGTAAAACTTCCCAACCAAGCTTTCAAAAATTTTGACCGGTTATCAAAAAAGTTTTGGTTGGACGTTTTCTATTATTTAATTCGGGAGATCTGATCAACTTTCAAAAAGCTAATGGGAAACGATTCACTTAAGCACGACTTTTAGTAATTTTTTCAGCAATTTGGTCTTCATCATCTGGATTCTATTTGTAGTCACCTTTGAGTAAACTAGTTTTCGGGTCAATATCTAAATCCTTACAAATTTAAACAACAATGCTGGTGATCTATCTTGGTGATTTTTTCTGGAATTTCTTTTTCATTGATGAGCGTGATTAAATTACCTAACGAGAAATTGCATGATCCTTTATGCATTCCGATAGATAGTCATAAAATTGGGAAAAGATTATGATTGGCTCAAAAGACTAACTGCAAGGAGTGCTGATTCTAGATAGTCATAAAATTGGGAAAAGATTATGATTGGCTCAAAAGACTGACTCCAAGGAGTGCTGATTGTAAATGACCAAGGACAATTTGGTATGATAATATAAAAGTAGTGATATTAAGGAATTGGGACAGAGATGGTTGTTGCTATGATCTTTTAAGTTTAGTTGCGCAAGAGAGATTATTAAGACATTTTCTCTCCTTCAAAGCATACAACTTTAAAGCTTTCTTTACCGCTCAAAACTAAATCAATGGATAGTTTTAGTCTACTTCTTCTCCACTTAGAAAAATAATAAATTTTTTTTAACGTACTTCTCAAATCGCGAAAAATGCAATGTAGAAATAAAATATTTTAATGTTTATAAAATAGAAACTATAATATAGTTCATTTAAATTTCAACAAGGATATAGTCTTTCATATTTGATATTTCCTCTGAAGAATTTCCTATTTAGTCGCGAGCTTATTATTTGATAAAAAATGACCTGATGAGTGGAGAATGAGTGAATTGATCATACAGTGATGTAATTTTTTTTAATAGGAAAAGCCTCATTGGCAGTAATACAAAATATATTTTCCTCTTTGCGAAAAATATATAAAATAATTAATAATTATTTCAATAAAAAATCATTTTTAAAAATAATGTAAATATTTGTCTTTGCAATATAGTTTATTAGAAAAAATAAATAAATAAGATGGAATAGTAAAAACAGAATAATGAATTGATAATTGTAGATATCAATATTAAAATAGAGATAAATATGTGAGTATAGAAAATAATGATGTAGAAGAGAGAATATGAGTTTAAAGAAGCAATTATAAAGAAGGATTAAGCCCAATTTACACGGGCGTAGTACTTGTCATTAGTTCAGGAGTGGGCAAATACGCTCGGGCCAAAATGAAATTTTCAAAATGTCTTCCGGGCTGGAGGACCATATTTCGAAAACACTAATAAAAAAAATTTATCTTTTTTTTTTAGAGACATATTGAACGAAAAATCAAAATAAGGGCCAACTTTTTCAACGGGCCGGCGGGAGTTCAAAAAGCCCGCGCTTAAAATTATTTGCCCACCCCTGAACTAATGACAAGTACTAAGCCAATGTAAATTGGGCTTAAAGGTGAATGTACCAGTAGAGAGTTGACATTATAAGAAAAATTTGATTTTTTTAATTTTTTATCAGATATCAATTTAAGTTTTAGGTGATATGAATCATTGGTTAATAAAATAAAGAATTTATCTGCAAACCAATGCAATTTTTTTCATTTTTTTATATTTTTTTAACATTAGCATCTAAAAGCAAAGCCAGTAGTTGACACTCTTAAAATTAGGTAATATGGACATTCAATTAATAATATTTAATATTGATGTCAATACTAAAAAATAAATAAAATTAAAAATTAGTAATTTGTCTCCTTGAGCATTTGAAGAACAAAATATTAAAATATTCATTTGTTCGATGCTATAAAAAGTAATTGGTGTGCCGTTTACTCAGACGGTGACTCAAAACTTTTATATTTACACATCTTCAATAGAGAAGAAATTATAAATGTTTAGGCGGATATAAGTCTTATTAAACGATATTAAATGTACAAGTGTCAACTAATGGTACATTTACCCTATAAATCTTGGGCATAAAAAGGTTAGAGTTAAATAATATATGTAAGTATAATAGGGCAAGGTTGATATTTTACATTCAATACAGTTTTATGTTGCGAGTTCAAATATTAAATTTCAAGATAGACTTTTTTTCTTTAAAAACAAAAATCATGAAACGAGTAGGTGCTGCGACAAAGAAATTTGGTTAAAGATATCAATTAAATAATAAAATAAAATTGTACAAATTTAAAAGGATTGAGAGTAATGAGCAGGGTTTTTATATTAGTAAAAAAACATGTGGGTATTCTCTTCTTATAAAGCCAAAAAAGATTTAATTTACCTATTTTAAAGGAAATTGATGACTTCATATTCATTTATTCATATTATATCTTTATATATTAATATATATTATATTCTTTATTATATTATCACGAAATAATAATTAGATAACAATATTTTTTTTATTATTTTACTACTATTTTTCTACTTAAAACAATAATATATATATACTCGTATACTTAATGTGGTATTTAAAAAAAACATTAAAAAATAATAAAATAATGGTTTTTAATATTGGAAAATAGAAGAATGTATAGTTATATCAAATAATAAGATAAATTGATTTTAATAGAAGGAAGTTTATATTAAAAAGTAATTTTTAATGCTTAAGTGATTTAAAAGAAATTATTTTCTTTTATTCTTTTTATGATAATCATATATATAATAGTAGCTTCATTATATTATTATACTGAAATTCAATAATAAGAATTATTTGTCTGCACGAATGGAGAGGGAGGAGAGTATTTTTTGTTTATTTGAAAAACGGCACTGAAAAATCTGAAAATCCTTTTCAATTAAATATTGATTTATTTTTGATATTATATTTATACTAATAATGATCTAATTTCATTATAATTTTTCATATTCATTCGTTTAAGCGAAATTTTGATTTTAAACTGCATGTAACAGTACAATTGTACAACTTAGCACAAAAGTAACATTCTTATAACGCAAAGGGGTTTACTAATTGAATCCTGTTACGGATTTGCCAAAGAAATTATGTTAAAGGACATAAAACAAATCCCTTACTTGCATTAACTATTTTTAATTATACAGACTGGTAATTCACGGCCGCTAGCAATCTTTTTTTAAAAAGGAGATTAGCTTAACCTTTTAACTCAAAAATACTTACCTAATAATTAGGAATCAATTTTTACCAATTTTTTTGTTGGACTCAAATACCTCTTAAATTATAAGGGATATTTAAATCGTCGCCAGGTGACCCGTCGACTGCAGAAACGAGGTTTTAATTCTCTCTTTAAAGAAATAACAAAAAACACTGGAATATTTATTAAATAAAACAAATTTAATTGATTTTCTGATATATTTATTAAATTAATATTTGTAAGAGATATTATAAAAGTTGAGCAAAAAGGTAGTTACGATAATATAATGTGAAAAAGTATCAAACTTATATTAGTAAAAAAAACATGTGGGTATTCTTTTCTTATAAAGCCAAAAAAGATTTAATTTACCTATTTTAAAGGAAATTGATGACTTCATATTCATTTATTCATATTATATCTTTATATATTAATATATATTATATTCTTTATTATTATCACGAAATAATAATTAGATAATAATATTTTTTTTTATTATTTTACTACTATTTATTTTATTTACTAACTCTTTATTTTTACGGTCAGTTTATAGGAAAAAAAATCAAAACGTGGTGACCCTTTTCCGGATGAGCTACATTTCTGAAAAGTTGATAGAAAACTACAAATTTTGAATAATGCCCGTGTACCAAATTTCATTATTCTAGCTCAAACCGTTTTTGCGTAATCTTTTTACATACACACACACACACAGGCATTTTTCTCAACATTAGTGAAAATGACTCAGGGACCTTCAAAACGTATAAAAACTTTAAAATCTCGACATCGAAAATTTTCGTGATCGCAATACTATCTCTGGCGAGATAGTAAAAATTAAAATAGAATAATAAAAATTATTTAAGATTTAATATGAGGATATTGATAAATAAATGTGTAAACTGACTAATATGGTCTTAGGTCCTTATTACCAATTAAACAAAAATAAAACTACAAATACAACTCTAAGAAAAAAAGTAAATTTTCATTTGAGATAAGCATAATTGCTTCTAGTTTTTTTTTTTTTTGTTTTTTCATTTTATGGTGGTTTAATGGGCAAATGGCT
Organism: Labia minor; assembly: GCA_963082975.1. NCBI lineage: Eukaryota > Metazoa > Arthropoda > Insecta > Dermaptera > Spongiphoridae > Labia > Labia minor. The sequence goes on from OY720345.1 coordinate 12,252,640, forward strand.
GGGGTGGGGGTCAGAGAAGAGTGGGTATATCTATTACCAAATTTAAATAGTCATATTGATTACAATTACATGTCCAGTTGGACAAACAATATTACTAATTGCTTTTTACTGTTAATTTCGTTTCTCTTTATGACATTAATGGAATGTCTTTTTGTGGATAAAAATTGTCTTCAGGCAAGCACCCTTTCATTCATTGTTTCCTTTTTGATAAGCAGAAACACATTTTACATGACTTTTTTATTAAGAAAAAAAAAAACAGACACACACACACAAACACACATAAACAAGATATAATAGTAATGAAAATTATAAATTACATTTAGACATCATTTTCATTAAACATCATTCATTTAAAATTTTTTTCAAGATTAAAAAATTTAATTCCAATATAATATATATATTGCAAAGGAATGTTTTCGTATCTTGATCTTTCAACTTATGATTTGTCATCAAATGAAATAAGCATGACCTAATGGGTTTCTTTGAAAATGGGCGTGTTTATATATGCTCTGCTATGCAAAGATTTCGATGAATAATATTTATCTTAATAAAAACAAGAAAGAAAGAAAGAGAGAGATTAAAAAATTAATCATTATATTATATATACATATAATATATGTATATATATTCGATTATTGCCCTAGAACAATTTTTTTTTTTTTTGAAAATTTATTTAATACCATACCTTATTTTCTTTTTAAAGTAAAAATGAATTATTTTTAATTAAAAGATTTCAATTCCATTTCAAATTTTCAAATAATTATTTTTTTTTTATAATAGAACAACTTCAAAATATATTCATATTTTATTTTTGAATAATTTAAATTAAAAAAATCTGCAGTGTCTCCACTCGACTATCTCGCATATTTGAACTGGATTAATTAACATATATATTATATTTAAATTCAATTTAATTAATTATAAATTAAGTATATTTGAATTGGATTAATTAATTAATTAAAAAATTTGTATTTAAGTATAATATTGTTATTAAATGAAGTTAATTAATTAACATATATTAAATTTAAATTTAAAACCTTTACCTTCGTTTTTAAGTCAAAATTTAAAAAATTAAAAAATTAATTCGCGTTTGGCTCTTTGTTGATGACACTACGATTGGCAGTCAACGTGTTAAAAAATTTAAAAAATTAATTCTGGTACTTTCAGCGATTCAATCAAGCTGAAATTCTATATATAGCAGTTTTATACAATTTTTAATCATGTGAAAAACTATCAAACATATATCTTTATTTTTACGGTCAGTTTATAGGGAAAAAAATGAAAACATAGTAGGTAATGGTCTTCTTCCGAATGAGCTACATTTCTCAAAAGTTGATAGAAAACTATGAATTTTGAATAATACCGGTCTATCAAATTTCATTATTCTAGCACAAATCGTTTTTGCGTAATCTTTTCACACAGGCAGATAGACTGACATTTTTCTCAACCTTAGTGAAAATGACTCAGGGACCATCAAAACGTATAAAATCACCAAAATCTCGGCATCGAAAATTTTCGTGACATAGTAAAAATATAAAAATCGTTCTATTGTTAAACTCAGGGACCATCAAAACGTATAAAATCATCAAAATCTCGACATCGAAAATTTTCGTGACAGTTGTAAAAATATAAAAATCGTTCTATTGTTCAATAAAAATATCACTTGTTTAAATATTTTATTAAAAAAATTTTAATTTATTTTATAAAACTAAAATTAAATTAAAAAATATTAACAAATAATAAATTGAATTTTAAATTAATTTAAATTGATTTATTTGTGTGTTTTATGCGCATTTCAATTCTCTCTCTGAGTTTTTAATATAGAAACGCGCATGAAGTATAACGTAACATTAAAAAAGTCTTTAAATTCACTGCACTGTGTTTAATATAATATAATTATAATATAATATTTATTTTTTTCCATTTGATTAATTAAAATTAATTAACAAATATAAGTTTTTTTTTTATTTATAAAAACAAATTTAATAATTTTTTTTTATTAAAAATAAGTTAAAACAGAATTAAAAAAGACAAAATTAATGAAAAATTCGGATTTCCGTTTTCATTATAAAATACATTTTACAATTCATAATTATGATAATTATAACATCTTTTATTACTATCTTAATCATTCATTAAAGTATAATAAAAATAAAAATAATAGGCAGATACTTATCAAGGTCTCTTCTCCAGTCCAAACTTACCCTTCCTATATATTCTTCTTTTTCTTTCTTAGAATTTTTTTTTTTTTAAATTTCTAAACTCAATTATAGTTTATTTATTTAAAATTAATAGTAATTGTATTTTAATTCATTCATATGTGAAAGAAGTTTGAAGCTATAACCCTACTTTAAAATTATATGAATATATGAATCTATTTGAGGTGTTGGTTGATAAATAATTTATAAATTATGCTAGTTTGAAGATGTCTCCGGATTGAATTGAAAGACATTTCCATACCGGAAGATGTTTTTTATGGAGAAGTCTTGTGCCGAAAAGGGCGGTGGTGGGGTGTTATACGGGAAAGGGGAGGGAGGCATGTCGGAAATGATACAAGAGACAAGTATCCGGGCGGAAAAACGATCCATATGTCGACAAACGTGAATCATCAGATGAAAGGAAATTAAAGCAATTAAATAACGAACAGAATTCGAATAAAGATCTATCATCACTCGATCATTTTTTTCTTTTAAATATCTTAGTGGAATATACTAACATACCGATCATCAACCCTTAATATCTAAAAATAATTTGTTTGATCATCTAGGAAGAGGATGAAAATTGGAAAATGGCTCTAACCATTAAAATGTGCATTTTTGTTGAAATTATCTTATGAAAATTGTTTCTAGCTATTGAAAATTATCTAAAAATATATCAATCAAAAGTTATCAATGAATTATACCTATATATATATACCATATAGAAGAATATGTATATTATGTATATACATGTGTAAATGTGTTTAATCCATTAGGAGTTGTTTGTAACGGAAATGACGTTGTAAAGCGGAAGTAATATAAATAAATGAAATAAAAATCTATTTTGGTCGTATGGTTCAGTGATCATTGATACCGAAATAGATGCATTCATTAATGCATTGACAGAATCCATTTCCGGCTCACAAATAAAATAAATCACTTTTACTCTCAGTTCCGAGACTTTTCTAGTTTTCTTATAAAAAAAAAAAATAATAATATTAAATATAATAAATATAATGATACTTGTTTTATTCATGAAATATTTCATTAAATCTACTCAAATTTTGGGATTCAAATTTAAAAAAAAAAATTAATTGATCTCAAATGTAATTAGAAAAATAAAGTTTATTTAGATCAAACTAGCTTCGGCGCTCTCCACACCTAGACGCCCCCCCCCCCCCCGAAGTGATTCATAGTGTTTGGTTGAAAGTCTGTATGTAAAAGGTTTTCAACCATTTTGTTTCAATCAGTATACACCTATCCCTCGTTTTACACGATTTCGACTTTACAGGGTTTATTTAACGGATTTAAAAAAACTGGTAAAAGTGTATATTCGGCTACATACACGCAAATACATATATTTGAGGTTATTTTTTAATCTCATTCCTTTGGTAACTCTACTGTCTAGCTGTATGGCCAGATACGGCTATAAGTGAGAACGATAAATTAGTATTAGACAATGAATATTCTCAGATCACCAAGTTGGCCCATACAATAGGAGGAGATGGATTTGAGGACTTAGCTGAGGCAGATATTGGAGAACTTATGGCTAATGAAGGACTAGATGAGAATGTGTTAGTTAACATGATTTATGAAAAAAATAAACCTGATGGAGACAATGATTCTGATGAAGAGCAATCTGAACCAGTCGCTTTTACAGCAAGGGACATCAGCGAAGGACTTGAATTAGGAAAAAAAATTGGGTAATCATTTTTTACAACAAGATGTTGAACGAGCTCTTCGGTTCCAGCGGTACCTTAGTAAGTGCTTAAATCTTTATGAAGAGGTTTACAAAGATTTTTCTACAAAACCTTAGCAGATGTTAATTATGGATTTCATTACAAAGTCTTCTGAGATCCTCCCTAATTTATCACAATAATTCAACCACAATCTCATCAAAAAGTCTTAAGTGATGAAAGTGACATACCAAAAAGGAAGAAAAGACTGATAATTTGTGAAAATGATGACAGTAATTAATTATTTTATATTTTTATTCTTATATTTTTTGTTCCTAATATAGAATGAATTAAATTCTTTATTATGTACTTACTAATATACTAATATTCTAATATACTACCTAATAAAATAATAAAAGAATTAAAATATGATTGAATTATCCACATTTTAGTGTTTTTCGTTTTACACGGTTTTAACATAGAAAATTTAAGATTTCGATTTACACGGTTTTGTTCGGAACCAATTTTCCGTGTAAAACGGGGGACATGTGTATTATATAAAATATTCATTTTTTTGTGTTCTTATTTAAAATATATTTTAATTTAATCAGAAAATTAATTATATATTATTACTGTATATGTTATATCTATCTATCTCTGTGGCTCTACGGTACTCAAAAGTTCTTGACCGCAACAACCACATTATTTATTTAAATCTACTCAAATTTTGGGATTCAAATTTAAAAAAAAATTAATTGCTCTGAAATGTAATTAGAAAAAGAAACTAAGTTTATTTAGATTAAATTTCAAATTTTTAAGACTTATATAATTTATATTTTTCTCTCTCCACAAAAGTTTTAGGCACTTAACAAGTTTTTTTTTTTAATTGTACGCATATAATAAAAGAATTAATTTAATTAAACATTTTATTTTTTAATTAATTTTATAAAGTTTAGTTTATTAAATCATTATATTATATTAAGGATGCAGATAAAGCGACGATGTAAGATTCAAAAATGCCTAACCCTGATTATAGACTATTTCTTAATTGGTCAAATTAATATAATTAATATATTCTTTATTAATTATTTTATTCTTCTCGGCCATAAATTTAGTATTTGTAAAAATTAGCTTAATATTATGATAATTTTTAATTAAAAAATTCACTAAAAATTTAAAAAAAATAAAAAATTATTATTAATTCGTTATATTAATTGTATTTATTTTGTTAATTTTTTTTTTAGGTATGGTCAATTGAGTGGGATCGTTGAGCCAATTTTTGGGGTGTTGGGTGCATTGGCGGTAGCTGCCGCCCAGCCCCTCCTCCCCTATGCACTTGCTTTTGCCGCTGGTGCTATGATTTATGTGGTCGTTGACGATATTATTCCGGAAGCACATGCCAGGTATTACAACCAGTTCATTAAATACATCTAACAACTCCTCCCCTCCCACACCCAATCAACTTAACTAACAATTATTTATATATTATTTGTAATAGTTTTTTATTCAGTTAAATTTTTTTTTTTTTAATACACAATATTCTTTCAAAATTTTTACATTTATTTATTTTTATAATTTATATAAGAAACATCAGGAAAATCAAAAATATCCCAATTAGTGATTTTTTTAAATTAATAAATTTTCTATATTGTTATTATAGGTATATATTTATATATATATATATATATATATAGTTTTAGAATTTGTATCTAATTAATTGATAGTCTCTAAGAAATTTGAAAAGGCCAACAGGCAGTGATATCACATTAAATGATATTTATTTATTTATTTCCAATTAAAACCACAGATTTAAAAAATTATTTTCATAATTGAAACAAACATAACAAATATTATTTTAATTAATTATGACATAGAAAATATATAATTGTTTTTCATTAATAGTCCTTATTTTTGGTATAGCTAAAATTATTTTAAATACTAATAAAAATAAATATATGATAATGCCGGATTAGCTTTTCTCTATTTTTCAATTATTTTATTTTATTTAATATTTATATTTATTTATGTTCGCTAAGTAATAAAGTAAAACTGTGATTATTTATTTTAATTTTAAAGTTTCAATTTAGATGAATTCTTCATTAGATTATATTTTTCAATTGATGTATGTGAAATGCAAAATAATTTTTAGTCTTTTTCAGATTAGTTATATATATATATATATATATATAATTATAAAATTATTGCTTGTTTAATAAGGTTAGATATATTACTATTTTTTTCTCTCTTTTTAAATTTCATATTAGAAATAATATTTATAATTTATTGAAAAATTTAAAAAAAAAACATTTTTTTTAATCCTTTTTTTTGCTTTGTAAATTATTTTTTAGATTCAAATAAATATACAAATAAATTTCATCAATTTAATAATTTTAATCTGTGAGAATATTTTTCTTGAAGAAATTCTTTAAACAGAAAGAAAGAAACTAATGAGTTGAATTTTTCAGCATTAATCAAAAAAAAGACCCGTTTTCTCTTCGCTAAAGAGAGAAAGAGGGAGAGGAATTCAATTAATTGTGGATTATTCTATAATTTATGATCCATAACAAAATAGGCAAACCGGCTAATCTAAAATTTATAGTAGGGTAAATCGGTTGGGTTTATTAAAATTTGATGATCAATGCTTTGATAAATTAACGCTTCTGTAATTTTATTATTTTTTTTTATTAAATTTTAAATTAAGAGATTTCTTAATCAACTAATTATATATTAAAAAAGAAAATTAAAATAAATGCATTTCAATTTTGAAAAACAATAATTAAGATTGTATTATACAAAAAAAAATGCATAAGAGAAAACTCAAAAAAAAAAAAATCAGCAGATGTTTGTACATTTCTATGGTTGAGGTTACTGCTGGTTGGTTAGTTATATATAAATTTTTTTTTTTTTTTTTTTTAATGCATGAGTTGTTCTTTTATAATCCTATATAATTACTACTTTATTTCGAATGAATGCAAATAAGAATCAGTACATCAAAATATTCATAAATCTATCAAGTTGTACTTTAATAAGCAATCAGACTCACAGACACAATCAATTTTTTTTTTATTAAATTACTGATAAAGTAGAAAAAAAACTATGCCCAGTTATTAAATACAATTCGAAAATAAAAAGAAGCCTATTTTAAAAACTGAAGTGAAGAAAATTTGATGTTTTAAGGTTTTGTTTATTTGAAATATAATAATTTTCTTAATTTTATTTGAAAATTTAATATTTTTTTTTTTACTTTTAAAAGAAGGTTGAGTAGAAGTGGTAATATCTTAACGCAAAGGGGTTACCAATTGAATCTTGTTGAGGACTCGCCAAAAGAAATTATAAACAAATTCCCTACCTGCATTAACCATTTTTAATTATACAAAGACTGGTAATACACGGCCGCCAGCAATCTTTTTTTAAAAAGGAGATTAACTTAACCTTTTAACTCAAGAATACTTACCTAATAATTAGGATTCAATTTTTACCAATTTACTGGTTGGACTCAAATACCTCTTAAATTATAAGGGATATTTAAATCGTCGCCAGGTGATCCGAAGACAAGCAGGCACGAGGTTTTTATTCTCTATTTAAAGAAATAAATAAAAACACTGGAAGTTCTCCAAACCACAATTAATTCAACTCATCTTCGTTTCTTAATGGAACAAAAAATATTTATTAAATAAAATGAATTAAATTTATTTTCTGATATATTTATAAAAATTAATTTGTAAAAAATATGTAAAATACTATAAAATATCATCTAATCATGCCATTATTGGATAATTACTATATTTTTACTATATTTTTTTAAGGGAAATCTACACTTTCATTAATAAAAATTTTATCAATAAAAACAATAAAATTTTAGTTGTCAAATTTACCTACATATAAATTTTATTTTGCGATTAATATTAAGAAAATATTATTTTATTATAATAAAATTTAGATAATTTGCTTATAAAGTTGTTTGAAATATGATATTAATGTTTAAAAAATATTGGAAAATATATATTATTGAATAAAATTATAATTAATTAAAAGATTCAAGTCTATATATATTTAAGAAATAATAATAGTTGAATAATACTAATACTAACAAATTTTTAATTGAAATTAATTACTCTAAGGCAACCATTGTGTAAACAAAAAAAAATATTAAATTAAATCACAAAAACCTCTTTATCAATTAACGTGTTCAAAATCTAGGTAACCATATAAAATAAAAAATAATATACCATGTTTTGAAAATTCATTAGAAAAGATAATAGAATCGATTTGAAATAAATTAATTTCCAAATATATATTAAGTATCAAAAAAAATATTTTAAAAACTTGAATTAAAATGACTAAATTATATTATCTTGATTTTTATTTTTAGTTATTAATTACTACTATATTTTAAATGAAATATTTTCCGACAATGAATATGAAATTAATACATTATAAACTACCACTTTCGGTTTTCGGATATACACCAAAAGTTGATGAAGTTGAAAATCCGTTGAGCCGTTCAAGCAATACACGTCTATCCGGACACACAACAGAGGGACGGAAGGACGGACAGAAATCATGCAAAAAATTCTTTATTCTGTTAACAAAATTTATGATTCGTGGAAGTATGAAAAAATCTCCATATGTGAAATTTGTTGTGAAAACAATACCTTCCCTTCCTATCGTCGGACGGTAAAAATTAATTTATAATCAAAATCATAATTTTAGTTCAATTGATTTTAATTTTGGTTTAAACTAAATTATTGAAATATTTATGATCTGAAATACTAAATAATCAAATAGTCAATCAATTTACATTAATTTATATGTAAATTTTCGATTTATTTATTAATTTTTTTTATTTTGTTCAAGTCGATGAATGAATATGAATGTATTGGTGTATTCTCTTTGAAACAAATACGTATTTCCACTTTGTGATTATGAAATTGTTTGTTTTTCTTTTTACAACGCTAGAAGAATGATTGCTGAGATAAGGTAGTTTTAATTCATTTATTTATTTATTTATTCATTGCTATAATTACTATTTGTTTCCCGTGTAGTTGAAGTTTATTTCCATATGAAATTGTCTCTCCATTCTTCAATAATGAAGATTCAATCTTATAAAAGAATGAATGAATGAATGAATTAATGAATGGTGCACAAGTGATAAGAAATAATAACTTTCATTTTACCTGGGCATCCATAAATAAATAATAAGAAGAATTGCCGGGATCGCGAAAGAGTTAATGTTCTCATTAAAGATAAGTAGAAGAAAGAAAAATAAAACTCCCAGCCTGAATTCTCAAACTAAAAATCTCATCGGAATATTATTTATCCATTATTATATACACCTATAGATAGATATATAAATATTAAAAATTTAGATAAGTAGCGGTATCTACGATACTTTAACTACTAAACTCGAAAATTATTAATATATTTGTATTAAACTAATTAACTAATTTTTTGTTTTTTTTTTTCAAAAATTACTAATTGTCCTCTCAAAATTCATAAAATAGGCAGTTCATTCATTGAAATTTAACTTATAAACTTAATTAATATACAGGATCATCGAAAAAGGTGGACGGGATTTCGAAGAGTAATAAAAACCGTAATACAAATGATAGAATATTTATTTATACATCAAAAGACAGAAAATTTTAAACTTTTTTATGTACTCTTAAAAAGTTTCGATGTGTGCTTCCCCTGTCGCACGACAGACATCTGCCATATATTTTGAAGCGTTGCAGGAATCACATTTGAAATGGCTGCGTAAATTCTTCTATAATTTGAGGCGTTTGTGAAATTTATTCTGTACAGTTGATTTAGCCATACCTAATTTCAACTTTCTTATCAACACTTCCAGTTTCCTTAAACTGATTAAACGAACGAACAATAGCTTTGTCCGTAGGTGGATTTTGTCTATAAGTACGCCTAAAATTACGTTGCACTAACACAGGTGATTTACACTCAGCGAATCACAAAACATACTGCGCTTTCTGCTGTACGGTAGTCATGACGACTCTGAAGTGACTGACCCAGTCGAGCCGCACGGTAATGGCGGAGCACAAGGTGGCGACTGCGCACGCGCTCACTGACTTCGAGTAAATGCTACTCAAAATATTTATAATGCCACTCAATCTCTTGTAAATTTCGTGTTGATGACGTGTTTATTTATTGAATAGTTGTACAACAAAATCCCGTCCTCCTTTTTCGCTGATCCTGTATTTTGAGTTATTACAATCAATTTTAAATTATAAAATATTTAAATTAGTTATTATATATATTTTCTTAAATACATGTAAAATAATAAGCAACTACAATTAGAATATTTTATTGTGCCATGATACAATTATTATTATACGTTTAGCAATGATAAATATAGTCTGAAATATTGTATATATTAAAAGCTATCTTTAATAATCATCCTATAGCGGAACGAGGCTGTCATTTAAGGCTGCAACGCTTCTCAAGTGTAAAAGATCATTACCATTCATTCGAAAGGGGCAGAGGAGGAGGGGGTAAGTGGGTGGGCAGAGGGGAACGGAAGTGGTTAGGGTTCTATTTTAATGAGAATATTTTCTCTTTTTAAGAAATGACAACTATAAAAAATATGTTGTTGTTAATTTGTTGTTTGAAAAAAAAGAATGCAAAATTTTATGAAGTTTTCAATAACTCTCAATACAACCTTTTGAGATTATTTTATATTATAAATGTTACCCGTAATGTGAATGAAACGATTTATATTTCACCCAATTGGTGGTGTTTAGAATTAAGAGAAGCATCTTTATTATCTTAATTCTCAACACCATTCTTCAACGACCGAGCATTGATTTACCAGGTTTGTTGGAAAGAAAATGTGAATTTTGAATTATTTCGAAAAGCATTTATTTATTCATCAATATCAATTTTGTCGAAGGCGAAGTAATTCCCCTCTGATTTAATGCGCTTATGCCATCGCTTCTTCCAATCATCGAAGCACTTCTGAAATGCTCTTTTCGGTATGGCCATCAGCTCGTTCTTCGATTACGACTTTATCTCATCACTTGTGACAAAACGCTTTCCTTTCATTGGTCTCTTCAATTTTGGGAATAGAAAAAAGTCGCAGGGAGCCAAATCTGGTGAATACGGTAATTGAGGAATGATTACGGTGTGGTTTTTGGCCAAAAAAAGTGTGAGCTGGTGCATTATCGTGATGCAGAATCCATGATTTGTTTTTCTACCATTCCGATCGTTTTAGCCGTTTGCTTCACGTAAACGTTGCATAACTGTTTGTAGTATTTCTTATTAACAGTACTATCTGTTGTCAAGAACTCATGATGCACCACGCCATTGTAATCGAAGAAAACAGTGAGCAAAACCTTCACATCTGTGTTCGGTCTTTTTTTGAGACAATGTAGACTCGCCGAATGTGCCAGTCAACATTTTAAGTGCGTTGGAGCACTTTATTCTATTTATAACGTAAAATTTAATACAGATTCTTAGATTCATTTTTTTTTAAGTAAAAAATCGAAGAACACAAAAACGTGACTAACTTTTTCAGTTGTCAAAAACAAACTACTAATCCCAAAATGGCTGATAATGTCAACATATCAGAAACATATTTAACATACATACATAACAAAAAAAAATTCGATAATCGAATGTACACAGCCCCCGAAAATTCAAAATTCACCTTTTCTTTTCAACAGACCTCTTATAATAATAAAGTTAATGACTTTTATCTCATTTATCATTTAATTAATTGAGATTGGGGTGATTCTCGTTTGACATATATTGTCTAGTAATATTAAATATAAAAGTTAGTATTATTATATGCCTATGGGGGGGGGGGGTGATGTTATTGTGAATTAAGTATTAATAAATTCTGTTTTGTATACCTTTCATATTTTTCTTTACATATTTCTAATTAAATTTTTTTTCAATAACACCCTCATTATTTTTTCAGAATAACATTTGTAATTTTGAGAAATTCACTTTGTTTACAAAATTATCTCATAACATTTTTACCGACCGACGATAGTAAGGGAGGTATTGTTTTCACACCAAATTTCACATGTGGAGATTTTTACATATCTCCACGAATCATGCATTTTCTAAACAGAAAAAAGTATTTTTAGCATGATGTCTGTCCGTCCGTCTGTCCGTCCGTCTGTCCGTCTGTCCGTCCGTATAGATGTGTACAGCCTGAACGGCTCAACCGATTTTGATGAAATTTGGTATATTTACTTAATGCATCAGTGGGATGAATTGATCAACTTTTGGTGCAAATCCGGAACCCGAAAGTGGTAGTATTAGCGATCGACGATAGGAAGGAAAGGGTTATTTTCACACCAAAGAAGATTTTTTTATATATTACCACGAATCATACACTTTGTATTGGTTTTATCCTCGGGAAAATCATATTTATTAGTTTTTTCTTGATTTAAAATTATATGACGTCATCCAGGCATTCATGACATCACAACCTGGTCTTGCATATATATTATAAATAAAATAAAATTAAAAATGTTTTATTTATTATTTATGTATCCATATCTGTTTTTTATTACATTAATAGATATATTAAAATTATTTGAAATTGTTTCTGTAGCTGGAAATTAATTTATTTCAAACAGTCGGTCGGTTCGGACCTGGCCACAGGTCAACTTATTTTTTAATACTTCAACTTCTAAATAACATTTGTCATTTTTTTTATTTATTTAAATTCTTTTAATGTTCCAATGACTGCTCGCTTGGTCTTTCAAGATACTTCTATGATGTTTGTTGTTCACTATAAATGATAAAAAAAAACGGATGGTATTTAAATTTTAAATTTCGTTTTCATTATTCGTCGATTGATTATTTGAATCATGGTGAAGGATCGAGGTAGGAGTACAGAAAGAAGGCTGCTTGGAGAAGAGTGAAAAAAGAATGTATTTGTAGATTGTAACATGGGTATATAATTTGTGAGAAAAAATACAAAAATACAGCCAAGTCACGCGTTTGGATACCGCTGCACGGAGGCCGAACAACAGGCGCAGCGGTCCAAAGAAAAAAAAAGGGTTGATGATGATAATCATCATCATCATCATCATCATCCAAAGGCGAAAGATGGAAAGAGCATCGGCCTATATTGGGATGAGAGTAGCTTCATATATCGAAAAACAGCGATTTTCAATTCTATCCATGGATTCTCACTTCAATATAAAGAATGCGAAAATTCAACTAAACATACACAAAACAAAAATCAAAAATAATAAGGAATAATAGAATAATTTTAATTCGTCTTCTCCCCTGATTTTTCACCTCTATATCCACCCCCCCCCCCCCCACACACACACTTTCTCTCTTCCTCACTTCCACTGATTTCATGAGGAAGGAAGAAAATAGGATGTATAGAATCAGCCCTTTGAAGTCCAGAATAGTAAATCTGGCAACATTGCAATTGTGCATCGTGTCGGCATTCCAGGCGGCAGTCCTGACTTCGAGTTTAGACTATTATATACGAGACACAGGCACATTTAAACCAACCCATTAAAAAAAAATATAGTCGATACTCCCTCTTGATATCACTTTTCAATCTATAGTTTAGGAATATATGTATTAAAACAAGTCAACAAATTTATTATCAAATAATTAAAATTTCATTAATTAAATAATTCAAGACACGAGGGTGGGGTGAAAAGTTTCCGGCCTGGCCAAGAAAAACGATGTTTTTAATTTATTTTTATTTTGCTATATTTTTCAACATAATCTCCATCAACACTGATACATTTCTCATAACGGTGCTCTAATTAATTAATTAATTAAATTTGATTTAATTTAAGTCTCATCAACAGTTATGAATTGATGCAAAAATTCGTTTGAATTACGCCTACAGCGCCAAATTGTCGGTAGAAATGGATTTTCTAAGCAGTTTTTGGTCTTACGTTAGCAAACGCGGCACGCGCGTTGCACACAGCTTTCCATATTCAAATGGTTGGGCAAAATATTTCGCACACGCTCAGCTGACATCGTACAGGTCTCAGCTATCTTGAATGTTGAAAAATAAAACAAAAAAAAAAAAATTAAAAGTTACGTTTTTCCTGGTCAAGCTGGAAACTTTTCACCCCACCCTCGTATATTATATATTGATTGATTCCCATTTCACATTTACCTAATAATTTGAGAATATAATAACGCTTATTAAATATTATATATAAGAAAGTAATTTAAAAAAAAAATTAATTGGCTTAACACATTAATTAATACAATATTTGTTTTATTTTCCTTTAAATGTAAACTTTGTTTTGTTAATTTATTAAGTATTATATTTAATTTGTTTTCAAGAATCTATTTATATTAACTTGTGACATTAGCTATATATATATATCTATCTAAGTATAGATTGAATATTTAATATTTTGTGCTCTTTTCTGTTCAAGTGGTCACGGCAAGCTAGCTTCTTGGGGTGCCATTTTCGGTTTTATCGTCATGATGGTGCTCGATGTTTCACTCGGCTAATATTCCTTCAATTTTGCTTCCATTTCCTTCTTATTACTTTTAAAAATCTTCTTTCATATTTATTTCAATTTTTTTTAATTCAAAAATCTATATTTTATCTTAATTTTAACTCCAAACTTGTTTAAAAAGTTTTATATATAGTTTATATATATATATACTTATATATTTATATATATATATATATATATGATTTTATACTTATTTTTGTATATAATATTAATTTTTTTTTTTTGGCTAAGATATCTTAATTTTTTTTTTAATATTTATCGATTTTATGAAGTTCAATTGGGCTTTCTAGAGGTGAGGTGTCTTAAATAATTATATATATTATATATATATATATATTATGAATAAGAGAGAGAACAAGGATTTTCAACATTAGAATAAATCTACTAATATTTTAACAATATTTATAAAGTTTCTCTTATATACTAGCAACATATTCAGTTGAAAACAATCCATTGTCTCACTTGACAATCATATTTATAAATTGATTTTTTTTTTTTTTTAATTTAAATTTATAAGAATATTCAATTTTATATAAAGACTGAAATTATTTTATTTAATCAAAATTATTTGTTTCCTATTAATTTTTATTAACAGAGTTTTATTTTTTCGAATCGTTTATATACTTTTTATTTGTTGTAGTCTTTAGAAGAGTTGTGTGCTCGTGTAGAAGAAATAAAATATATTTTAGTACATTTAATAAAAATAGAAAAGTATTAGAAAAAATTACAATATATGAATATCCTATAAATTAAAATTTTTATCTTTAAATCTAATAAAATCAGCGAGGTAGGGAGGGGAGCTTTGGAATAAAAGTTGTCGCCTATCTTACGTCACAGCCGCCATATTGTAAGGAGCAAAACATTATATTTTCCATTGATCTTAATGTTAATATATCATCAAATTTCTGACCTTTTTTATGGAAAATTATGTGAGCAAAAATTTTCTCATGAAGAAAAAAACTTTATATTTTATTTTATTTCAACTGCAGGTCGTTTCGATATGCATATATGTCTAAAAAAAATTAAATGTTGCGGCAATCATTCTCTTCCTAATTAGTCAATTAAAAAAGAAATTATCATTAGTTTAATGGAAAAATGATTACAAAAAATAAAAAATATATTTATTAATGTATTTTACATTTTTTGGAAAGGTCAAAACATTTATTGAAATCCCTAAAAACAAATAATATACCATCCAAAAAAAAACAGGATTTTTAGGTAAGTAAGGTTTGCATCTTGCAAATAAATTGAAAACAAGACATAATAGAAAAAGTACGATAAAAATTTTGATACTATAATGTATGAGAAAAAATGTACTTATTACTTAATACCCTTGAAAATGAGTTAATTTAAAATCTAATATAAAACAATTAAATACAAATTAAATTATTAAAAACTATTTCTAATGATTAAATATATTAACTAAACTATAAAACAAAAAAGAAATAACTAAGAAATACTTTCAAACATACGAGAAAATTTGAAACAAAAATGTAATATATCTTATGTAAAATTCAATGTTTTGCTCCTCATAATATGGCTGACAAGAATTTCTCCCTACTTTTTTGGAGCCATCCCCCACTCCTTCAAACAAGCGTTAGTGTCCCTGAATAAAATACTGAAATAATATTGGCACCAACCCTCAAAAAATAACCAAATCATTTGAACTAAAATCATAATTATTTTGTTGCATTTGTTTTTTATTGTAATCAAATAAATGCCTTGAATGAGTAAAAGAAGTGGATAGTCTAAAAATATTTCATAAAAATTCCATTTCTTATCTTATTACGACAATATCTAATTTATATTAAGATAATTTTTTAATCTTTTTCATCATTCATTTATGTTTGTAATTTTAATTTTTTTTTTTATTTTTATTTTTTAAAAGTTACAAAATAAATAAAATATTAATTTTAAATTGTTATTTGTGTAAGTATTGTGTTTTGTAGTTAATTAAAACAGAATTTAAAACACTTTATTTACTATTGTAGTTACAATAATCAATTATACAATATTTAATTGATTCATCAACAATTTAACTACGACTAACATTGTAGTACTGAATGATTTTAAAAAGTATCTATCCTCATGTTATATATATTAAAAGATACTGACTATCCTCTCATATACCTATAATCTATATCTCATTGTTTTGTAACTATAAATACTTAATGTTAATAAAATTAATAGTAGTAATAAAATTGAAAGAGAAATAAATATATTTTTATAATTATTAATTTTTTGAAAAGATAAACAAAAAATATCATAATTGTATACACATTCGTATGATAGATAGAATATGTTTATATTTATTCTCATTTTGGTATAAATCATATTATTCTAAAAGGGTAAAAAATTAAAGCAATAACGGTTATTTTTATATGGACCACTGAATTTTATCAATCAATTATGTTATAAATTCATAATAAAAATCTTTTATCTGTTATTTATTTATTTATTTATTTTTTTTTGTATTTTACCTTTAATAACCATACCATACATAAAAGTGGTCCATCTAAATACCATTTCCATTAATCATACGAAATTTAAATTTAATTTAAGTTATCATTTCTAACAATGAATATATTAAAACAATTTGGTAATTGTCTACAAAAACGGAAGCTTCAGGAATTTGGATAAAACTTTGCCAGTGGATTGAAATGAAGTCCTCTAGCGGCTAAATGAATAAAACTGGGTAGTTAAATTGAGTTAATTGGACAAATTGGGGAGAAGTCAAACGGAATCGAATTAAACAAAAAAATCAAATATTAGGTTACGCAGACGACTTAAATATAATAGATTCGGCAATTGCAATTATAGATAGCGTAGAAAAATTAATTGAAACAGGAAAAGAGGTGGGACTGGAAATTAATAATGCTAAGACAAAGTATTTAGTAACAGAGAGGAATAGTAGTAATACCCAAAATCTCTCTCTCTCTCTCTCTCTTAACATACAAGATATAGAATTTGAAAATGTAGAAAAATTTAAATTCTTAGGTTCCGTGACTGAAAGATAATAATATTCGAGATGAGTTTAAAGCGAGGTTACATAAATTGAGTGTCAATGTCATTGGATTTATATGCAAATTTTAATAATTTTCATCTCGGAAATTAGAAGCGACCGAGAAATATTGCATAAGGAAAATTTCTTTGGAATTAAAAAAGGAATCCACTGGTAAAGTTTTATCCAAATCCCTGAACCTTCTGTTTTTGTAAACAATTAGCAACAACTTAATATTTTAATTATTAATCATAAAATTTAAATTACTAATGGAGTGTGTATAAAATAATAAAAAAAAAATATGAATGATATTTCGATTAATAAAATTGTTAATCATTTCACTGCCATTCATTTGACTCCCATAATTGTATTCAGATTCTTTATTAATTATATATTATATTTTATGTATTTTTAATAAATTGACTTTTTATTATTTATTCTAAAATGTATCTGCAAATAGAAATATACTCCTTATTAATCATTAAACATAAAAATATCAATAATAATCACCGCACACTAATAAATTTATACATTTATGTTTTTTTATCTTTGTGATTGTATTTTTTTAGTAAGTATTATCTATACTTAAGCAACTGTGTTATTATTATTATTTTTATAATAATTATTATTATTGTTATTATACTCCACTGTGATATCTTTGGAATTATGATGATAATAATGAAAATCAAATTTATATTTATTTTAATTGTAAAATAAATATTAAAATTATACATTTTTTCATTAAATAAATAATAACTATTACCAATATATATATATATATAAATATGTTGGTTTAGATTTCCGTGAATGTTAATATTATTATTACTATCAGATTTATCAGGGATATAATCACGTATTTTTGTTAGATTCTTTCCTCGATGCTTCGGCACCCATTTTGGAGTCATTTTCAAGAGATTATTTAGGTGGGAATATTTTTGGGATTCTATCAACCCAAAATCCCAATATTAACCCTTGGTCACACAGACTAAGGCCGAGAATCCCAAAAATATTCCCACCTAAATAATTTCTTGAAAATGGCGATAAATTTGGTGCCGAAACGTCGAGAAAACAATCTCACAAAAATACGTGATTATATCCTTGATAAATCTGATAATAATAATAATAATAATATATATATATATATATATAGTCATTAAATAAATATAATAGAATTTATTCTTGTATTGCAAATTAATATACGATACTAAAAAATAATTTTTAAATCAATTATTTAGTTATGTATTTAATTTTTTTTTTAATCTCCTAACCGACATTCCTATTTTGCAGATACGGACAGATCTGGTAGATAATATTTGTGACATTTCAATGTTCAATTTTCAATACAAACTATTATTGTATCCCGCGCGGCCTACATATATAAATTTTACAAATATGAAATTTGTTGGGTTTTAAATAAAATTAAAAAAAAAATGTTATAATAATAAATCTCACAATTAAAATACAATTTAATAATAATATTTATTTTTTTAAAGGCAATTTTTTTCTTATTAAGATCTTGGATTTTTTTCATGAAGTAAGGAGTATTATCTTGGATAGATTACAGTTTTTCAAATAATGAAATTAATTAATTATTAATTTATTTTATTTATAGTAGAATGGAAGGTAGGTATATCAGTCAAGTGACGTATGATCATCATCAATGGGGAAGGAGAGAGAGTGGAAGAGCGCCGGATGCAACGTATGGTATGGCAATGTGTATACGTAACGTGCACGTGTTGGCATGTCCGCCCTCACAGAGATGGGCACTTCTTCTTGCTATGAAAAATGAACCCCGATTTAGAATCAGTCACCCTAGATCAGGGGTCGGCAAACTTTTTTTAGGAAAGGGCCAAATATAAAAATTTTAAAGACCTGGGGGCCAGACATGTTAGAATATATATTTTACTGTCCTAACGAAGAATCTAATAAACAATTTTATTACTATAAATTTTTTATTCGCAAAATATTTGCAATTACAAAATATGTAATAATAATAACATGTAGGTATAATATATACCATATATATTTTGTAGCTAGATTCGTACAATAAATTGTGTAGTTTCATTTTTACCGACCGACGATAGTAAGGGAGGTATTGTTTTCACACCAAATTTCACATGTGGAGATTTTTATATATCTCCACGAATCATGCATTTTCTTAACAGAAAAAAGTATTTTTAGCATGATGTCTGTCCGTCCGTCCGTCTGTCCGTATAGATGTGTACAGCCTGAACGGCTCAACCAATTTTGATGAAATTTGGTATATCTTATCTTATTATGCTAGCTAAAATTGTATATATCTATATATCTATTTATCTATAACCATTGGTTCTCAAAAACCGCTCTAACGATTTTTTTCAAATTCACACTAGATATAGTATTTATAAAGAAAAATTGAGTTTTATTGATCACATCTCTTGAAACTTACAGCTTCATTATTAATTTCTTAATTAAAAATTATATATGGGTGTGACGTCATCAATTTTACTTCAATATTTTTTTTATATTTAAAATATTTTAAAATAAAATAAATTTCGAAATAAAATTAAAAATATTTATTTTTAATAATATATATATATATATATATATATATTTATTAATCTTAATTAATTAATTATTAACAAAAAAATACGGTTGGTTGATTCCCGCTTTTTTTTAAATGAATTGTATTAACATTTTTTTATATATTTAAAATATTTTAAAATTCATTATTTAATTTCAAAATAAAATTAAAAATATTTATTTTTAATAAAATATATATATATATTTATTAATCACTCTCAAAAAAAACAAAAACAAAAACAAAAAAACATCTACGTCTGCTAAGAGATTAAAAAATGTCGTTTCATCATCTAACTATTATTAGTCTAATGGGTAGAGCGACTGTTTTGAATAGTCAACTTAGCAGGATCGAAACCGGCGGGAAAAAATTTTTTTTTTTTTTATCTATTATTTTATATTTATTTATTCATTGTTCTTTGATTAAATTTAATTTCTTTTATTTTATTTTATTAATTAAAATGATGCAACATTTAATAATTGTAATATTGTAATAAATTTCTATCTTGAAAATTGTTACATATTATTTAGGATATTTTAAAAACAATTTCTTTCTTTAATATATTCTTAAAATTCAATTTGTTTAAATTTTAACACAAATATATATCTTATCTTATTATGCTAGCTAAAATTGTATATATATTTGTATATATATATAACCATTGGTTCTCAAAAACCGCTCTAACGATTTTTTTCAAATTTACACTAGATATAGTATTTATAAAGAAAAATTGAGTTTTATTGATCACATCTCTTGAAACTTACAGCTTCATTATTAATTTCTTAATATAAAATTATATATGGGTGTGACGTCATCAATTTTACTTCAATTAATATTTTTTTTATATTTAAAATATTTTAAAATAAAATAAATTTCGAAATAAAATTAAAAATATTTATTTTTAATAATATATATATATATATATATTTATTAATCTTAATTAATTAATTATTAACAAAAAAATACGGTTGGTTGATTCCCGCTTTTTTTTAAATGAATTGTATTAACATTTTTTTTATATTTAAAATATTTTAAAATTTTTTATTTAATTTCGAAATAAAATTAAAAATATATATTTTAATAATATTTTATATTTATAAATTACGATATATATTTATCATTCTTCCAATAAAAAAAAAATATTCATGCACTTAGAAACATATCTAATAATACATATTTATGTATTATTGAGGACCCCAAGTTCCATGCAATGATGCAACATTTAATAATTGTAATAAATAATTAAAGAATTGTATATCAGCTCGGTGTCCCAAGTATTAATATTACCAGCCAAACCCAATATAATAATGAATTATTTTTTTTTAACTTAATTACCTAGCCGAGGCTCGGGGTCCCGGTGTGATCTTAATATATTGTCAGAATTAGATAAATAATGTAGAGAAAAATTATTTAAAAATAGATATTTATTTAAATGAAATAAAATTATTTAATTTACAGAATGAAAATGTCTATAATAATGTCTAAACATTTTTTCGAGCGACAGCTCGGTATCCCAGGTATTAATATTACCAGCCAAACCCAATAATAATGAATCATTTTTTTTAACTTAAGTACCGAGCCGAGGCTCGGGGTCCCGGTACTTTTACTTAATGCATCAGTGGGATGAATTGATCAACTTTTGGTGCAAATCCGGAAACCGGAAGTGGTAGTATTAGCAATCGACGATAGGAAGGGAAGGGTTATTTTCACACCAAAGAATATATTTTTATATATCACCACAAATCATGCACTTTGTATTGGTTTTATCCTCGGGAAAATGATATTTATTAGTTTTTTCTTGATTTAAAATTATATGACGTCATCCAGCCATTCATGACGTCACAGCCTGGACTTGCATATATATTATAAATAAAATAAAATTAAAAATGTTTATATTTATTATTTATGTATCCATATCTGTTTTTTATTACATTAATAGATATATTAAAATTATTTGAAATTATTTCTGTAGTTGGAAATTAATTTACTTCAAACCGTCGGTCGGTTCGGACCTGGCCACAGGTCAACTTATTTAATAAAAATATTGTTAAGAGATTGCTAAGACAAAGTATTTAGTAACAGAGAGGAATAGTATTAACACAAAATCTTAATATATAAGATATAGAATTTGAAAATGTAGAAAAATTTAAATACTTAGGTTCTGTGATAACGAAAGATAAAAATATTCGAGATGAGTTTAAAGCGAGGTTACAATCGGGAAACGCCTGTTATCATGCAATAAAAGGGCTTATCGCATCAAAATTATTATCAAAGGGGATAAAAGTTAAAATATATAAAACAATTATATTATCCGTTGTATTATATGGATGTGAGGCATGGTCTATGACCTTAGGTGACGGGAGTAGATTTAAAGTATTTGAAAATAGGATTCTGCGAAGCATTTATGGGCCAAAGAAAGATGAGGAATGGCGAAAATTGCATAACAGGAATTGCATGAGCTCTATGCATCTCCAGATATAGTTAGAATTATGAAATCGAAAAGGCTACGGTGGGCAGGACACGTGGCTAGAATGGGAGAAGATAGAATGGCGAAAAATATATTAGTAGGGAGACCGAGTGGATAATGTGGGAAAGTATGTGAGAGAGATGGGAGAGGAGAGGGACTGGAAGGTTTTGGCTCAGAATAGGAATACTTGGAGGGGTGTGGTTGTTGCGGCCAAGAACTTTCGAGTTCCGTAGAGTCACAGAGATAGATAGATATTGTTAAGAGATTAAATTTTGCATTAATGTGATGAATGTAATTGTTTTTTTTTTTTTGAGATATTATTTCATCTTAATTGGGTACAAAGTTAGTACTTCCTATAAGTTGTTTGCAAATGGTCATCTGTTAATAATGATCTGTATTGCAATTTTGTATACTTCATTTTGGAAAATGTTTTTTCACATTGGTATATACTTCAAAATATAGAAAATAATCCACTTGCATATGATTGTAATTCATTAATTCTCGGAAAGATATTCATAGAATTGTGTTAGATCCATTCCTTTGAACTTCGTTTTTAATGTGTCATCATTTTGCACTTCAAAATGAAGTTTGTCAATCGAACATTCAAATGAATTTTGAAATATTAAATTTCTTCTGCATTTGCATCAAGATCCTAAAAACGCTGTTCTAGGTTTACTTTAAAAAATATATCCTCTGTAATTTTTTTTGGAAATGGGGATTTCACTATAGTCTGAAATTTTTTACAGCATAGAAAATGGTCAAACTTGTTTGATTTAATTTGTATTTCAAACAATGAATTTTTTGGCGACAGAATATATTTCACATATCAGCACTATATTTCCCTGAAATTTTAAGTTGAATTCATTAAGATAGCCAACAATATCTGTAGCAAATGCTAATTTCCATAGTCATTCATTGTTCGATAACAGTGGGTGTACATAGTTTTTTTTCTATTAGCGTTTTCTCAACTTCCTTGAAGATATCCTCGCCTCTAGTTGTTCCATGCAGGCTATTCATAGAAACTAATTCTTCAGTCACTTCAAACTCACAATCAGTATTAACATCTCTCACAACTTTTAAACTCGACTATTGGCTATTTCGTTAAAGAGCATAATTTAATTTAATGTTAATTTTTTAACGTAAAATGCCAATATTTATTCGCGGGCCGGAACTGTTATTCTTTCGAATCCCAATCGACTCCCATTAGACCCCTACTGTTGTTAAATAGATCCCTGGGGGTCTATATAGACTAGTTTGGCGACCTCTGATTTAAACAATAACAATTTTAATTTTTTAAAATTGAAATTATTATATTGATTACTTTTTTTTATTTTTCATGAAAATTTTCCAACTTATTTATTGTCTTTATGATCTATTTAAATTTTTTTGTGTCTAATATTCTGTCTGTCTTTATTCTATAATTAATTATGTTTAAAAGTTTTAATTAAAACAAAGAAGTTTATTTAGTGATTATATAACTAAAATATCAATTAAAAAATCTTGTTTGACTAGGAAATGGGGATATTGTTAATATGATAAGGAGAAACGACAACCACTCTCTCTCTCTCTCTCCTCCCCACCCCTCCACTCTTTTGTGACAGATGGTTGTGTATAAAAGTTAAAAAACAAGTCATTATATTAATAATTCTATATCCTATAATAATACTATTTTATATTCTATTTGAATAAAATTAAAAATATATTAATTCGATTTTTTTCTAATAAACATGTTTGGACTTTATTATTTAACTTTTAATATTTTCAATATTTAATATTAATTCATATATACTAGGCCTGTTCAAAAGAAAAAGCGAAATTTGTATTTCCGTGTACATTCGATTATCGAAATTTTTTTTGTTATGTTGGTAAGCAAGTTTCTCATATGTTGACATTATCAGCCATTTTGGATTAGTAGTTTGTTTTTGACAACTGAAAAAGTTAGTCACGTTTTTATAAGTTATTTGAATTTTTAAAGAATATGTATTAAATTTTGCGTTAAAATTGTTTTAAAGTGCTCCAACGCACTTAAAATGTTTATAAGTGGTACAAGCGCTTTAAAAATGCTCGCCAAGTTCGATCAAATGGGAAGATTTTGCTCACTATTTTCTTCGATTACAATGGCGAGGTACTTCATGAGTTCGTAATAACAGGTCGTACTGTTAATAAGAAATACGACAAAGTTTTGCAACGTTTTCGTGAAGCAATGCGGGTTAAACGATCGGAATTGTGGAAGAACAAATTATGGATTCTGCACCAGCACACACATCATTGCTTGTTCGTGATTTTTTGGCCAAAAACAACAGTGTAATCCTGCCTCAATCACAGATTTGGCTTCCTGTGGCTTTTTTCTATTCCCAAAACTGAAAAGACCAATGAGAGGAAAGCGTTTTGTCACAATTGATGAGATAAAGTCGGAATCGAGTGGAATTACTTTGAAGGGGACAAAATGGATATTGCTGAATAAATAAATACTTTTCGAAATAATTCAAAATTCACATTTTCTTTTCAACAAACCTTGTATTTCCATTGAATTTATTCTATTTCTGTTGTTGGGATATAAATAATCATTCTAGTTGGCCACTAATCTAGAGAATTTCCAGATAATAGATTATGAGGGGAATAGGAGAGAGTATTTTAATGTAAAATGAAAGTAAATATATGATAGGATTAATTGGTAAGCAAAAAGATAAACGATTTGAATTATAATTTTAAAACAATTATTATAGTATCTTTATACAAAAGACTTTCTAATTTGAAATCTATTCATCTTATTTATTTTAAATCAACTATTATTATTTGTATTTATATTGCATTATATATATATATATATTATAAATGGTGTCACAAAATTGAATGGTTTCAGTTTATACAAGGATGTCAAAAAATAAAAAATATTGCACATATGTATGTATCTAAAATTATTTATTGATTCCATAAATAATAATTTGTAATCTTTGTCTAAATTCTGTCATTTATTAACATATCACTCAATAAGTTTCGGGTCTAACTAAGAAAAACAAATTATTTTTTTATTAAAAATTCCACTTTCTTCATCAATATCCGCCTCTTTAAGACTGATACATTAATTTCAACGCTCCTCTAACTTTTCGATGCCCTTCTTAAAATACGATTTATCTTTGCTCTCAAAATAGCTGACGATCTTTTTGATTCAGATGTGTACTGGTGGATCTATGTTTTATTTATCATGTCATACAGGGTTATCATAAAACAATGGTGCGGTTTCAAACATTGTTTAAAGAAAAATAGAATTACAGTTAATGTTGTTTATTAATTTAATTTGTCGTCTCATACAGTTTTTTTACATAATTAATAAATTTCAATATGGGCGCCCTTAGTCGCTCGACAAATGTCCAAACGATAATCAACTTCACTAACATTTCTTCGGTTATGGTTGTCATTGGTTCATTAATCCTGTTTTTAAGTGTATTTTAATTCAGCCATCAATAAAACACCCTTTATCTTTAATAGAGAACATAGTAACTCACTAAACTCACCGCAACAACAGTACAACAACTGATGTTGAGGTTAGATCAGCTTATAAACAAACTTTTGGGTAGTAGGTTTTCAGAGATACCAATATAACATTTAGAAATTTC
This sequence comes from Labia minor, assembly GCA_963082975.1. Lineage (NCBI taxonomy): Eukaryota > Metazoa > Arthropoda > Insecta > Dermaptera > Spongiphoridae > Labia > Labia minor. The sequence continues at coordinate 12,278,637 of OY720345.1, forward strand.
CTTACAATCTTCCTACAAATTAGTGAAACCGCACCATTCTTTTATGAAACCCTGTGCTTAGGGAAGAATTTCTTTTTATTTTGCTTGAAAGTTTCAAACAGTCCTCAGGCTCTTTGTTGATGGCACCATGACACGTGCTGGCGCGTGATTTGCAGTGTTACAAAATTAATTCCGAGACTTTCAGCGATCCAATCAAGCTGAAATTCTATATTGAGCAGTTTAATACAATTTTTAATCATGGGAAAAAATATCAAACATTTATCTTTATCTCTACGTCAGCTTAGAGGGAAAAAATGAAAACTTAGTAGGTAATGGTCCTCTTCCGAATAAGCTCCATTTCTCAAAAGTTGCTAGAAAAATACGAATTTTGAATAATGTCCGTGTACCAAATTTCATTAGTCTAGCACAAACCCTTTATACGTAATCTTTTCTAGATACACACACACACACACACAGAGAGAGACATTTTTTTCTCAACCTTAGTGAAAATGACTCAGGGACCGACATCGAAAATTTTCGTGATCGCAATACTATCTCTGGCGAGATAGTAAAAAAGTCACGAGATGAGAGAGTAATGTCTCTTTTGGGGTGTTTAAAAGTCAGGCAGGGGCAAAGGAGGCTCCTGCTATTTCTATCGCGGGACTGCCTATTTATACCAGCGCCCCTCGCAACTGCTAATTCCGACTGTAGCAGCCTTGTCTCGTATATTTTGCTTTGCGTCCATCCCATTCTTAAATAGAATTCATCCTCGGAGACATGCATAATTTTCTCTCTACTTTCATTTATTTAACAAAAATCATTATCTTTTCCAGTTTTTTTTTTTTTTTTATACATTAAAATTAACATATTAACATTCAATTATAAATTATTAATAAATTAATTTTAATCCCCCTCCCCCAATTTTAATTAAATATTTTATTATATATTATTAATTATTTATTTATATTTTTTCTTTGTGAAATTTATTTTAATATTTCTTTTGTATATATCAAATTAAATTAATAATTAACGTTATACTAGTTAATTACGTATCAATATATCATTCAATTTTAATTAACCAGAAGTCGTTGACTTACTTGTAAGTTTTATTTATTTTTTTCAAGACAAATAGATTATATGAATGTATAAAAAGCTCTTCAAATCGTAAATTAACTAAATTTTAATCCTTAATATTTTATTAGATGCTGAAAGAGTGTCCATTAATGGTGAAATATATGACGATTGTTTGTTTGAACCCAAAATTGGACCAGATATTTTGTACACTGATAGAGTCAGCGATTGTTCGGTTCTTTCTTCTATAAAAGGAAGAAAAATGTTGCAAATTTTAAGAGAATTTTACTAGAATAATTTATATTGGGTAAACTTACTAGTTGTTGCCGACAGTAGCAGTAATCGACCATTTGATAGATTTCTTTTATCAAAATAAGCTTTTTAATTTCTCTGTTTCATTGTTAAGCAATCCGGAAGAGGCTTTTTTTGATATTTATCGATTTCTCATGCAAAATTTGAAATTAAAAAGCTTATTTTAATAAAAAAAAACCTATCAAATGGTCAATTACTGGTACAGTGGGCAACAAACTACTGGTACCTATATATATAAAAATAGAAAATGAAGAAATTACAAAAAGTTGCTTTAGTAATGCAAATTTAAACTTAATACTTGAATAATTTGGAAAATCATCTACTGGTAAAGTTTTATCCAAGCCCATGACACATACTTTAATATGGACTATTACTTTTTATTTAAATAAGTGAATTGATTATATATTTTATATTATATGCTATAACAGGTTTATTATATTCCCTAATATTAATTTTTTTGTCTTTTGTCTTATTATTAATTTATTGATTAATTTTTATATATTTAATGAAATTTATATTTATATTTTTTATAGATTATAGTTATCCTCTTCCCTTAGAAAAAACTTATCTATGTATCTATGTTCTCAATCCAACTCCTATTTTCTTCAAACTTCCTCAATTTCTTTTTTATACTGTCTTTTCTCTACGGCTTTGGTCTAACTAACAATCCCTTCTCAATTAATCTCTTCGCAACCAACCAAGTTTCTTGCTTGTCTTTCTCATTCAAATAATTGAAATGATATTTGGATTTAATAGAAATTAAAATAAAAATGTAAATATTATATTTATTCTTGGTGGGAATTGTTAGAATTATATTTTTATATATTCGTTGTCGAGCATGAATTGATAGGTTCACTGAGTCGAAGCATTATATAATTTTTTGAAAAATTTATTTTTAATAAAATTTATAGAAATCTCGGGATGTAAAATTTCACAGCAATCGATTGAATTCATTTTGAATCTATAACATCATAATTTCCTGTACAGATAAACAGGCAGATAGTCATGAAAAATTCTAGTCACTTTTGGATTCTACAGGTCATGAATCGTGAAGGTATTCAAAAAATTTTAAATTCTGAGCAATATTTTGATATAGTTAAAGATATGAAATGTAATAATCATTCATCATAATCTCATTCATTCATTTTAAATATTTTTTTAAAATATATTTATTGCAAGAATGATGGTGGATAAAAGAGAAAGAGAGAATTTAGAGAGGGGGGGGGGGGGGGTAATGGTATTTAATCCACCCACCAGTTCTTTGATATTTGCTAAACAAGTGTCATTTAATCCGACTGTTTGCTCTCCGTTTGTTCTTTTAGATAGCAACTTATTAACTTTCTTTCTTGATAACAAACGAAAGTTAGATAAATAAGGTGGAAGGAGTAAAAAGGCAGATAAATGATGATGATGTGATTTCATATTTTAATCTTCTTATTATTTATTTATTTATTTTTTTTTTTGATTTATACATTTCTTCTTCTTTTAATTTTTTATATTAATTACATCATTATATATTTAAACTCAAAATTTTCGCCCTTTTTGGCTTTTGTTGAATTGTACTGTTTTATTATCATTATTATTATTATTACTTTTTGTACGATTGGTGTTTATGATAAATTCCAGTATGGCTGATTGATGATGAAATGTGAATTGTTTTGTGAGACTGTTTGAAGCCCTAATAAGGTAATAATAAGCCACGAAGGGACTTGACTTTGTTTTAATAGGCTTGCGCAGTTGTTGTTGTTGTTGTTTATCTTTAGTGATTGTGAAATTGGACGAGAGGGGGCTTCTCTTTGTTGTTCCTGTCTTCTAGACCAATGAATGAAGGTGTGTGTGTGTCTGTTTGGATGAAAAGGGTGTAGGAGAGGAAAGGAGAGGGGTTGCATTCCTATCCCCCTCATCTTAGCTCTTTTTTCCCCCATCTCGCTTTAGATCAAACACATCGCCTAATTGGCTACGGGCGCCTCCAGTGCTCTCTTCAGCCCACTCTTTCACTCTATCTCTCTTTTCTTTCCTCCTCATCCTCCTTCTCTTCATCCTCTTCTTTTTCATCATCATCTTCTTCTTCTTCTACTTCTTCATCTCTTTTATTCATTCTCTACCTGCATTCCTCACGACCAAATACTTTCCTCCAATTCATTCATTAATGACTTTGCTTGCTTTTCAAACAATTTAGCACTTTAGAGAGAGAGAGAGAGAGAAAGAGAGAGTGAGTTCCACCACCTGTTTATTTATCTCTCACTTTATTAAACAAATTATTTATCTCCTTAAAATATATATAAAAAAACAGAATAACAAAATAAATTATTTTGTATTTTATATTTTTAATTTACACAAATGAAAAATGTTTAAATATGAATTATAAAATTATATTTTTTTTTTGAAATCTTGCCATAATTATAAATAAAGTTATTCCAAAAAAGAGTATACTTCAGATATTGAGGATGATTTTCCTGATGGGATGGAGGGATTTTATTTTGGAAGGAAATATCACTTATGAACTAAGAAAGATATACTTAAGCACGGTCCTTTGAGAATGTTCATATTGGTTATATTAATAAGAAATTGAAGAAAAGATAAATCTCCTGAATTTCTTCTCAAACAATAATTATGAGAAATTGTCAGAATACTACAGAAAAATCTAAATTAGTAATATTCAGACTGATATCTGATCAAAATACGGGTTAAGTATAATTACCAACATTTACGACATATTAATTAAGACACTTCACTATATAGAAAAATAGGAACTTTAGATAGACTGGACTGCACAAATAAAAGAAATCATATCCAAAACGAAAATTACCACAGGAAATATTTTTTGGTCACTGTAAAAACACATTCAAAACAATCGTCCTTCAATCCGAGCTCGTTATATGTCAATATCTAACATCTTAAAGTTAAGAAGTTAAATAAGCTCTCTCGAAACCATCGGAAGGTATTACTTCTCGAGAGAGAGGCCTATCTATCCCTTTCTCATGTTATCGACTTATTTCGTTTTGGTCATTACATATTATGTTTCTAAATAAGGATGCTATAGTCATCCATCTCTTCTCTCTGGGTAAGAATATCTCGACCACATTATACTTCCTTATGGCCTTTGTAAATATTTGGTTTGCTTGATCTCTGTAATGGATTCATTTTATGCGGTGGAAAATAGTGTGCGATGGATTAATGGATCCACCTCATCACAATACTAAAAGATATTTTTTTTTTCCTAACTTAAAAAGATATGTAGCAAAAATGTCATGGCCAGTGAAGTGTGAAGTCTTACGCCAAATAAACGTCCATTTCACTCCACTTTTTAGTTCACCACTTTTACACATCTTTTATATATGTATGTCTTTGCGCATCCGTAATATTCGTACCAATATACTTTGCCTTTGAGATAATTTTCTGTGTATTTTCTGCTTCACTTTTATAACTATGTTCATGCTTCTTTCCTCTATTTTTAACTTCATCTATTACCAGGCAGCCATCGTTTATGCTTTTCTATATATTATGCTAATGATATTTTCTATCTTATCTTTTTCTTTCCAGCATTCTTTCATAGTTCTCATACTTAAGTACACTAGACCAAATTGGCACCATGAACAAAACAACAAATGTTAGAATTCTTAGCTTTCTGCTATGTGTCTCTCCGCGGTTTGAAGTAATCTTCTTGCTAATTTCATCAGCGTCTTTTGTTAGCCTAAAAGCATATGTTTATGATGTGAGTAATCAATTTTATATCTTTATCAATAAAGATTCCCATATATTTAAGAGCCATTTGGCTTTTTAATCTGAGACTTTGCAGGGTTATGAAAGCAAAATCATTTCCGTTTTGTTTAACTCTAAATTTGTTCTTATTGTATTCCTATTGTAGATATATGCACACTTATAGTTGTGCTATGTCGCATAGCACAAAAGAGTAATTATTTCGTGTTTACTGATAAGATTTTAGATTGTCGGTGCAAAGAGAGTGTCCTGGGGTACTCCTCAGCTAATCCGAATATTGTCCTCATTCTCTTTGTAACATCAAACAAAGTCAGCATTATAAAGTCGATTGACGGGATATACAAGGGACAAATGAGTCAAATAATATTGTTGAAAAATTTGTTAATAAGAAAATTAATTGGGAAATGAGGAATGCATATACCATAAATATATGGAAATTGGGAGAAATTAGGAGAAACACGCGTGGCAACGAACTTTGTGAACTGAGCTTTAAATGCTGTTCGTAAATTAAAAATAATAAAGCAAATCTTTAGTTAAAATTTAAAAATGTATAGAGATTTTCTTTATTTTATTATGAATTTTATTTTTTTATTTTTGTTGGATAATTTTTCTATAGATAACATTTTTCTAGAGAGAGAGTAAAGAGAATACCAGCTTTATGTACCTATGTTCAATCTTTCTTCATTTTCTTCTTTAGAGTTCAAACAGAGAAAGAAAACCTGAAATACAATAATAGAAAAACAAGTATTTCAAGTTTTTCTTTAAGGACAAACCTAAGTTGCCTAGCATTACCACCACAAAACACGTAAAGAAATGAAATAATAATAATAAAATTCTTTATCAAATGTTTAATGTTAAGAGAATAATTTCATAATTTTAAGTAATATACAAAATGTTCAGAATGTCTTTAACAAAATGAAAGTCTCTTTTCTCTATTTTAGTTTCCATAGTAGTATTAACCCCTTAGTAGTAAATATATCTGTATATATCCATTTTTTATATTTTGATGATGAAAATTATATTGGTATTTCATCTTGTAATGTTATTAATTTATTACAAATAAATCAAATGTTTATAAATATTCTACTTCAATAGCAACATTTATACAACTCAATTTGATCGATGACTTGAGTTATACTGACTTATAAGGTGGGTCAAATCACACAATTTTGGTGGCCAATTGCGAGAGAAAAATCAAATCTTTAAATCATTCTTTCATTGTCTACGTTCAATTTTATCAAAAGTAAATCGGTTATTATCGTTTTGTAGCATTCAAAGTCTCATCAACTTGGTTTCATAAAATTACGACAAACCAAAGACATTGCCGTCCTAAAATCTACAAGAAAAAGTAACTTTTGGAATATGCATTGCTACCAAAATTGATATATTTAAACTTAAGAGTACAATTCTTTTACTTACATAGTCCAATCAGATATCGTGGAAATACTCGGTAATATCTTTAATAGTAATTTCCTAATGAATTTCAAACTAAATATTCTTATTTTTATTATTTTGCATTTTGGTATTGTTTTGTTTTTTGTTTCTTTTTGCATTTTTATAAGAAAAAAGAAGCTTTTGTTTTGCAACATTTTAAAATTTCAACCAATTTTTTTTTTTTTTTTGGGTCAGGTGGGGGGGGGGTGGAAACGAACCGCTGCTAACTAATGGATTGTGCTTCAGGGGAGGAATTTTTCACTGATCAAGTGGACCCATAATTCTATCGACACCTGAATGGACCCGCTTTGGGTGATGCATCATTGCCTGAGGTCCCGCTCTCTTCCAAATTTCTCCCCCCGCCCCCCTCTCTCTCTCATCCCCTCCCCCCTCAACAAACGGCCCTTCCAGGAAAACTGCGCCATTTACTTTGTTTACGTCCCGCCGCCTGCATCTATTTATTTTATATTATGTTGTACCATGCACGAAAGGCGGAGGCAAGTCTCTCTCTCTTTCACCAAATGGTCACCTCGATCTTGGCGTTTTCCAACATCAACAGCCATTTAAGACGTGATTTACAAAGCCCATAAAAAACAAAAACCTCCTATTTACTTGTTTTTTTCTTTCTTGTTTTTTAAAAAAGGAGACTCTTAAAAAAATATTTATTTATTTATTTATTTTTGTTTATTTGACTTTTTCTATAAAATAATTATATTGTATATTTTTAATTTAATGAAAATCTTAAAATTTTAACATTTATGTAATTTTTATTTGGACATTTATTGGGTCAGAGTTTTACTAATTTTTATATTTAAACATTATCTATAGCTCTCACTTTTATTAAACCTAGTTTACCAACCCTTAAGAATCACAAAACCACCAGACAGATACATAAAGCCTAGTTTACACGTGCTTAGTACTTGTCATTAGTTCAGGGGTGGGAAAATACTTTTAAACGCGGCTTTTTGAATGCCCGCCGGTCCGTTGAAAAAGTTGGCTCTTATTTTGATTTTTCGTTCAATATGTCTCTTAAAAAAATAGATAAATTTTTTTATTAGTGTTTTGGTCCTCCGGCCCGGATGACATTTTGAAAATTTCATTTTGGCCCACGCTTAAAAGTATGTATTTGCCCACCCCTGAACTAATGACAAGTACTAAGCACGTGTAAACTAGGCTTTATGTATCTGTCTGGTGGTTTTGTGATTCTTAAGGGTTGGTAGGGAACCCGATTTATTCATTCTGGGATTCAAACGTTGACTTGAGAGGGGGAGGGGAATTGAAAGAGAGAGAGTATAGTTCTTGGGGCCTAAATTGGTGCCAAACGGGAAACGGCGGCCAAGGCCTCGCGTGGGTGACTTATTTATGGATTACAAATAATAATTATTCATGATTGGGAAATGCGGAAAAGACGGGTTGGTTGATACCCATGTTAAGATTAATACCAAGAAAGGTATACGGATTGTGTGTTTTTGGTTTTATGTTATTTTTTCTTATATTTTTTTTTTTTTTTTTTTTTTTTGTTATTTTGTCAGTTGATCTAGGAAAGCTTGCCAAGGTTAATAGAGAAACTGAGGAGGAGATATGACGTAACCCACCTACACTCACTCACTAACAAACAATTACTGTTAACGAAAACAAAAAACAAATAAAAACAAACATTGAAAATTAAAATTTGATATTAATTTGCTTTTATTTATAATTTCTTAAAATAAACTATCTAATAGTTTTTGAGTTAAAAAATTATAAATTAGATATTAAATGTTAATGTTAACACTGTAGCGTTCATTCACACACATAACATAATAACATATTTAATTTTACTTATAATTATTTTAATTCTCATATATTTAACATAATTCAAAAGATTATTTTCTTATATCTAACACAATATTAAACAATTATTATCTTAATTTTTAAAAAAAATATTTTAAATAATTATATATATATATGAATCGTTTTAATTATAAAAAAAATTAATAATTTTAAATTAATAATTAATGACCAGAATGACAACTTAGTGATTATAGTTTTTATAGTCTAAGTTTTTTTTTATTAGTTTTTCGTATACAATAAGATTATAAGATTATTAATAATTTTATCATAATGTAGATTTTAAGAATCTTAAGTAATAAATATTGTAATATATTCAAAAAAATAAAAAAAATGTTATTCATATTGTAATTCCCTTTTAAATTATAAGTTATGGGTAAGGGGAAGGGTATATTATGAGAATTTTATCATCATTTACTATTAAAAAAATTCATTTTAAATGGAAAAAGGACGAGGGATTGAACCTTACAAAGTTAACTTAAATTTTAGATTAGATCAGTGATTCTCAACCACTGTGCCGCGGCACTTTTGTGTGCCGCCAAATTTTACAAATTAAAGTTCAAATTAAAAAAAAAGTACTTATTTATTTTATATGTATGTAAAAAAAAAGGTAAAATGTTTTTGAGATCAGGCTCTTAAACATTTTCGATTTTACAATATGGCTCTAAGTATCACCAAGTATGCCCACCCCTGTTATATTATTTCAGAAATGTGCCCGACTATTGAAAACGGTTGCAGGCCTCTGATTATTATCATAAACTATATTACACAGTCTATTACAGGTAACTAAATAACTTTTACACTTATCTTTTTCTTTGTAAACCGCCAAATTTTTGAACCGTTAAAAGTGTGCCGCGGTAAAAAAAAAGGTTGAGAATCACTGGATTAGATAGTTAATTTGTAAAAATTGCTAAAGCTGGTTAAAAAAAATTTACATTCCTAAAAATATAAACAATTACTTTTCTAATCATTACCTACTACTCTTTCAAATTTAGGACTCTAAATATCTAATAATTCAGTATAAAACAACTTACCGATGAAAGTGTGAGTAAATTATATTAAAATTAAAATTAAATAATACATATTTATATAAAATTCTATTTATATATCCTAAATAATATACAATAATAATAAGAATAATAAATAGAAAATTGAAAAATTAATTATATTGAAATTTAAAACACAAATCAATTTGTTTATTCATTTTGTTTAAGTTTAAGTCTTGAATGAACTCGATATATTCTTACTAATGAATCAACCCAGACTCCTACCCCTCCTCCTTTCTTCTTCTATCAACAGATGGACTAAATTAATATAAAAAATACGCTCATGATCTCATTAGATTATCTTTATAAGAATATTTTATTTATAGAATTTAATGGGTAGGAATGTTGGCAAAAACAGATAAATTTATCCTTTTAAAAATATTAATTTACTAATTAAAATGTTTATAAATAGCACTTAATATTAAATAATGAGAAAATAAAATAAAACTCATATATAAAAAACAATTAAGTTTATAAAGTAGTAGACTACATACGAGGCCTGTTCAGAAGAAAAGGTGAATTTTGAATTTTCGGAGGTTGTGTACATTCGATTATCGATTTTTTTTGTTATGTTGGTACATATATGCTTCTCATATGTCGACATTATCAGCCATCAGTGGATTAGTAGTTTGTTTTTGACAACTGAAAAAGTTAGTCGCATTTTGGCTGTTCTTCGACTTAAAAACAAAATAAGAAATACTACAAGGAAGTTATGCAACCTTTGTGTGAAGCAATACGACTCAAACGATCGAAATTGTGGAAAAACAAATCATGGATTCTGTATCACAATTATGCACCAGCTCACACTTCATTGATTGTAGCCAAAAACAACACCGTAATCATGCCTCAAACACCGTATTCACCAGATTTGGCTTCCTGTGACTTTTTCCTATTCCCAAAACTGAAAAGACCAATGAGAGGAAAGCGTTTTGTCACAATTGATGAGATAAAGTCGGAATCGAAGAACGAGCTGATGGCCACACCAAAAAGCGCATTTCGGAATGATTGGATGAAGCGCTGGGATAAGTGCATTATATCTGAGGGGAATTACTTTGAAGAGGAAAAAATGGATATTGATGAATAAATCAATACTTTTCCAAATAATTCAAAATTTACCTTTTCTTTTGAACAAACCTAATATGTAGTTTATTTATACATACACAATTTTATAAGATTATTTCAAATACACAAACACACACAATTTCGATTCTTTGTAGATTTAAAAATTATTTATTATCGTAATTTAATATAAATCTATAGGGTTTATTTTACTCCAAATTTAAAAATTTTTAAATATCGAACAATCACTCAATAATATTTAAATATTTTATTTTTCATTTAATATTTAATATTTTTTTTTTTATTCTAATAAAATCTGAAGGATTATAACGGAATTTTGTAAATAAAACCACATATAGATATTTGTTGTATTTTTGAATAAATTTACTACTTCTGCAATCGAAACGTTGTGTATATTTTTGTATTTTTGAATAAATTTACAATAACAAATATCAATATGTGGTTTTATTTACAAAATTCCGTTATAAATAAAAACAACCACCAAAGCTTTAATAATTTAATATCTACAAATTATTATTATATATATGTAAAATAAATAATAAAATAAAGTTTAATTCTTTTATATAAAAACTTCTAAATCTTGTCTATTTTATTAAATGTATTAAAAAAATATTAATTAATTTATTTTTCTTGTCTCGATGCCAATTTGTTGAGACCACAGCCCCTCCTCCCCTCCTCTTTCTCACTACATAGGTGGTTGCTACTTGTAGCTAGATAATTGCCTAGATTAGTTTAGCTGTCTATTATATAAGTGATTGTAGCTGTGGCAGTTAATAATGCCTATTTATAGATGATGCAGAGGGGAGAGGTCCCCTTGCAAGGCCAGGCGCAATTCTCATGGCAATTACGCGGGTGCATGGCATTCCCGAGTAACGAGTCATCCACCAGCACTCCTAGACTGAGTAACCCGGCTGGCACAATTGCCATAAACGGTAATCTTGGACGATCCACCCCCATCAAATCAAAAACACCACCATGAGAAGAATAGGAGGGTAGATGGGAATACATGCCATGGTGGTGGGCAATAAATTGACCAGGTCAAGAATATTTCCATTTTATAAGTTTATAAAGGGGGAAATAATTTATTAAATTATATTAAAACTGAGTGATAATCATACACAGCACAAATTTATATACACTTAATTATACATAGATAAGGTGAATGTACCAGTAGTTGACAAATTTATGAGAAAAATTTGATATTTTCTATTTTTTATCGGATATCAATTTGAGTTTTAAGCGATTTGATTCATTGGCTAATCAATGAAGTATTTACCTGAAAACCAATTCAATTTTCTATTATATTTTTTTAATGTTTTTTTTTAACATTAGTATCTAAAAGCACCAGTAGTTGACACCCCTAAAATTCAAATGATCCAGTAGTTGACAGGATCGGCAATTGACACTAATTTAAAAATTTATTTGTTTATCTTGGTTTTTTTTATTTAACAAAAATACAACTTAAATGTAAAATTATGTTAACAGATTATACCAGTGATTCTCAAACTGTGACGCCGTCGTAGAGGAGCCGCGAAAATTTTCTTAATACTTGAAATTTTTTGGTTCTAAAATGTAATGATGATGATTTTGTGGGGAAACTTGAACATTTTCGATTATTTTTAAAAATTTTCAATTTTTCAAAAAAAAAAAAAAAAAAAAAAAAAACTCAACCGTTTTTTGAACCAAACTTTTGAACATTTCGTACTTTTTTTCAAAATTTTTTCAATTTGTCTCTAAAAAAAGGTAAACCGTTTGTCCCGGTTTGGTCACCCTAATTAAGGGAGCCGCGGAAAAAATGTATTATGTGAGCCGTATATTGAAAAAGTTTGGGAACCTCTGGATTATACTATAACCCAGTGATTCTCAAACTGTGAGCCGCGGCTTGAAATTTTTGAAACTTTTGAACATTTTTGATTATTTTTAAAATTTTTTCAATATTGTTCCTAAAATAAAGGTCAGATGATTTTGCGATGCTCTGAAAAATTTCCGATTGAGGGAAGAAAAGTTTTCCAATTTTTCAAGAGTGTAAAAATTTATATACAAATCGGATGTAATAAGGGAGCCTCGGAAAAAATCCAATTATTTAGGGATCCGCAAACCAGAAAAGTTTTGGGAACCTCTGCTATAACCTTTGAAATAATAAATTATTTTTCCTTTTTCTTTCGTTGAATTTCAACTTTCTTTTGATTTTTTTAAAATTTTTCTTCCTGCTTCTTTTTTTGGTCTAACAGCAATTCTCTCCCGTTTTATTTTTCGGCTCGAAGTTTCTTTAGCAATTTAACATTTATAATCCTTTTCTAAAAGGGCTAGGTAGGTTTGGTTTTTTAGGTTTTTGGCTGAAAATTTATCAGTAAACTATCACTATTTTGGTTGGAAATAGTATTATTATTCTCAGAATTATATTAATAATATCAAATGCTGTATAATCATAATGGTTAACCTCAATTTCTTCAAAATCTTTTTAAATCATAGGTTCATCCTGTATACATTCTATTTCAGAAATTTTAGGCGGATAATTTGAATTAATCAAATAGTTATCATTTTTCCATATATCATACACACTTCTATCTTCTGTATTTTATTTCTCAATCATTCGTTTTCATTAGTGAGACATTCCTTTGCATTTGAATTTATTTTAAAGTGCAAATTTTTTTCACTTTTTGCAATTATGCCAACTATTGGAACCTTCTTGTACCAGTAGATGACATCGATGTCAACTACTAGATAATGAAAATAAAGCATTTTTGTGTACAGTGTGAATAAAAATTAACTTAAAATCACCGTTTGCACCAGTAATTGACATCACTGTCAACTACTGGTCCAGATACAAATTCTGAGTACCTAGTACTTGACATGGTCTTAATTTCAAATATTCTTTCACTTAAAGTTAAGATCTTATAGTATTATCTTCTAGGTAATTTGGACATTCAATTAATAATATTTAATATTCATGTCAATACTAAAAAAATAAAAATAAAAATAAAAATTAGTGATTTGTTTCCTTGAGCATATGAAGAACAAAATATTAAAATATCTATTTGTTCGATTTTATAAAAAGTAAATGTTGTGCCGTTGACTTTTATAATATATCGACACATCTTCAATATAGAAGAAATTACTTTCATAGACCGCGCATTTTGAAATTTTTGGACAGATAAAAGAATTCTTATCCGATATTAAATGGAAAAGCGTCAACTACTGGCACACTGTCAACTACTGGTACCTCTATATATATTAAACTCTTCCTTTTCCCAATTTTTTGTTAATATAAATTTTATTATGATTATTATTGTCGATTTAATATAAAATTTATTATTAGAATTTTTACTATCTCGCCAGAGATAAGTAGTATTACGATCACGAAAATTTTCGATGTTGAGATTTTGATGTTTTTATACGTTTTCAAGGTTCCTGAATCATTTTCACTAAGGTTGAGAAAAATGTCTGTGTGTATGTATCTAACCAAGATTACGCAAAAACGGTTTGAGCAAGAATGATGAAATTTGGTACATAGTTTTCTATCAACTTTTGAGAAATGTAGCTCAAAGAAGAGTGTCATTACCTACAAAGTTTTGATTTTTTTCTTCTAAAGTGACTGTAAAAATAAAGATATATGTTTGATAATTTTTTCACATGATTAATAATTGTATAAAACTGCTATATATAGAATTTCAGCTTGATTGAATCGCTGAAAGTACCAGAATTAATTTTTTAACACTGCAAATCTCACGCGCCAACACGTGACGTGGTGCCATCAACAAAGAGCCAAACATGCGCTATTTTAATAATATTATTTATTAATTTTAATTTATAATTTAATTAATTTAACTTAATTTAAATTAATATATGTTATTTAATCCAATTCAAATTTGTGAGATAGTCGAGTGGAGACACTCCAGATTTTTTTAATATTTAAGTATATATAGATTTGTTTTGTCAAATATACATATTTATCAGTTTTTAATTAATCTGCATATTTATTTGATGTTGTTTTTTTAAATAACTTGTTTTATTTTTCACGTTTAAATAAAAATCTAAATAAATATTTGGATTTTTTTAAATTTTTTATATATTTTTCAACAAGTTCGAAACTATATACAAAATCGAAAGCCAGTCCCATCTCTTTTTTGGAATAAATCAATTCATTCATTTCTTTCATTATTATTATTATAGAGGATTTAATAGGGAAATGTTTTGATTGGTTGTCTAATTAAGAAGAACATTTTACTGTTGAAATTGAGACCGGATATGGCTGTCTGTATGGTCTGAAACGGAAAGGGACTGGGGGTTTTAAGGAACCAGCTTGCATGTCTTTCTAGGAATATTATTATTTGAAGTTTCGTTTAGAGTGAAAGAAAATAGGCGAAGGGGCATTGAAAGAGTGGGTGGGGTGGGTGGCGGAGATAGATTAATGGAGGGGTAGAGAGAAATTCCTGTATACTTGTTTGCTTGCCAGTTAAAGGATAGTAAAGTAATATTTTAGCAGAAGGATGGATGACAATGCGAATTCAAATGACTTCCTTTGCCAGGTGACTAAGTGCTTAGGCATTTGAATCTCTCCTCCCTCTCTCTCTCTATTTTATCCAATCAGCTAAGCTGGCCGCAATGTGACCTTGCTGACTGACCACGGAAGTGAGCACGCGCGTGTCCCGCAAGGTGCACCCCTTCTCTCTCTCTCTCTCGAACTTCAATTGGCTCACAAACACACAATCATTTAAATCACCTTTATTAACCACCAATATTAATAATATATATATTCCATTGCGATCAAAAAATCATAACATCAGAGGTATTTTTATATTTAAAATATCTTCTTTTTTTTAAAAAAAAAAGACCAGAGATGGCAAACCTTTTTGAGAAGTGGGTCGTATTTTGATCATTATTTTTGGAGATCTAGCTCGTGGGTCACTAAGTAAAAATGTGTGTAAGTGAAAATGTTCCAGAGCAGCATTGCAAAATCATCTGACCTTTTTTTAGAAGAAAAGTTTTGAAAAAAATTGAAGTTTGGCCACAAAATTATCTTAACTTTTTACCGACCGATATCTCCACGAATCATCATTTTCTTAACAGAAAAAAGTATTTTTAGCATGATGTCTGTCCTTCTGTTCGTCCGTCCGTATAGATGTGTACAGCTTGAACGGCTAAACAGATTTTGATAAAATTTGTTATATTTACTTAATGCATCAGTATGATGAATTGATCAACTTTTGGTGTATATCCGCAAACCGGAAGTGGTAGTATTACCGATCTACGATAGGAAGGGAAGGGTTATTTTCACACCAAATTTCACATGAGGAGATTTTTTACATATCTCCATGAATCATGCACCTTGTATTGGTTTTATCCAGATCTTCATTAGTTTTTTCTTAATTTAAAATTATATGACGTCACTCAGTCCTCCATATATATTATAAATAAAAGAAAATTAAAAATATTCATCTTATATCCAATCTTATATATGTTTTTTATTGCATTAATAGATATTTTAAAATTATTTGAAATTGTTTCTGTAGCTGGAAATTAATTTATTTCAAACCGTCGGTCGGTTCTGTGCCTGGCCACAGGTCAACTTATTTTTTTTAGAACCATATTGGAAAAAATTGAAAAAAAAATCGAAAATGTTCAAAAGTTTATTTTTTTTTTTTGAGTATTTATTGTTTTTTTGACATAAAAATAATTTATAAAATCTAAGTGTGGGTCAGTGTCTGACCCACGAGTCATAGGTTCGCTATCACTGTTCTAGACACTAGACATCTAAATTATACTCGTACAATAAATATTTAATATTATTTTGTAGAATAAGAAATTTAAATAATAATTATAAAAAAAAGTATTTTTTCTTTAATAAACTTAATACAACTTTAATAATTACTTATATGTACTTTATATATATACATTATTTTACAATCATTTTTTATAATCAAGAAATTTATTGTATGGAATTTGAAGAATGCAAGTTCTCCTTAAATAAATTGATCCCTATTATATATATATATATATATAGATAAGTTTAGATAACTAAACAAATAAATAAATAAAATAAAAAATTAATTAAATTTTATAATAATATTAAATTCTTTATTTGATTAGTTAAATGATAGGATGAAGCGTGGAGGGGATAAGTTTTTTTTTTGTTTGTATTAGGAATAGTACTTTTTATGATAACCAGTCAAGTTGCTTATCTATGGAATGTATTCCAAGATTAATGACATTTTTAATTAAATTAAAATAATGATATATATATATATATATTTACAATATATATGTTGATGTATATGTTAGATTGAAAAGAATATATACTTTTATTAATTAGATTAATATTTTATTACTATCTCGCCAGAGATAGTATTGGGATCACGAAAATTTTCGATGTCGAGATTTTTATGTTTTATACGTTTTAAAGGTGCCTGATGAGAACCTCACTTGTTTGAGCTAGAATAATAAAATTTGGTATACGAGAATTATTCAAAATTCGTAGTTTTCTATCAACTTTTGAGAAATGTAGCTCAAAGAAGAGTGTCATTACCTACAACGTTTTGATTTTTTTTCCTCTAAAGTGACCGTAAAAATAAAGATTGATGTTTGATAATTTTTCACATGATTAAAAATTGTATAAAACTGATTTATATAGAATTTCATCTTGATTGAATCGCTGAAAGCATCGGAAAACACGCGCCAGCATGTGACGTGGTGCCATCAACAAAGAGCCAAACATGCGCTGATTTAATAAATATTATTTATTGATTTTAATTTATAATTCAATTAATTAAATATAATTTAAATATAATATATGTTATTTAATCCAATCCAAATTTGCGAGATAGTCGAGTGGAGACACTCCAGCTTTTATTTTTTTATAATTTAATATAAATCAATTTTTTATATACATATATTATAAATTATATTTGCATTTATAATATTATTAATGTAATTAATTAATATTATTATAAGTGTATTTAATTAAAAACAACTATACTTTTTGTTTCAAATTTTAATAATATTTTTTTCCCCTTTAAAGAGAATTTAATATATATATATATATATATATATATATACAATTTATTCCTTTTAATTATACATCTAGTATATATATGATTTAAAATTATTTAATTTAAATATTATTATTATTATACGATCGGTTTGGCTGAGCTCGCATTCCTTTTTATAAAACGCTGGAATATCGGTCGGATTGCAATCGGACCGGTCTGTACTATCCTCCCCGCCGTCGGCGTTTTAACGTCTCTGTCTGTCTCTTTTTCTCTTTCTCTATCTATTTATCTCTTTCTCTTTTTTTCTACCACTACCACTACCTTCACCACCACCTCCTCTTCTCCCTTTCACCTAACCACTCCAAAGCCCTACAGTATATATATATATATATATATAAGGTTGTGTGTGTGTGTGAGAGAGAGAGAGAGAGAAAGAGAGCTGTGAGGTTCATCAATGGGAACAGCAAAGGGGCGACTCAGTTGCTGCCGAGCGGCGGCTGATCGAGCACGTTCACTTGTGATCACTTAAAATCCCTTTTTGTGTTGTCTCATCCACCCTTCCAATATACATACATGCATACATACACAGACATATAAACAGTGAACGAACAAAAAGAAAGAGAGAGAAAAGAAGAAAGAAAAAAATGTAACTTTTCACCATCAAAGCGACTGATAGACAGACATCCGGGTGAGTAGCAACATCTGCCTATATGGCGCACGTGCCTATTAACTTTTTCACCTGCTCCCCCCAACCATAAACCCCCCCCCTCCACCTATCACCCTACATAAACATAAATTTATCAAAAAAAATCTCATCCTAACAGAAAAAAAAAAATTAAGGAAATATTCTTAACTACACACACCTGCTATTTTTTTTATCATATGCTTATTAATTAAAAATTATTTATCTATTTAGAAATATTAGATTTAAAAAAAAACAATGTTAAATGAAAGCAAAAATTTTAATTTTTATTTATTAATCTATTAACATTAAATTTCTTTTTTTTTTTTTTTGATTCTGCTTAAAATCATATATTGATAGATTAATATGGATAGGAGGGGAGTGGAGGGAGAGAAGTAGTGATGAAAGGTGGTAGGGAGGCTGAGGAATGAATATATGAATGGTGAATGACTTCATTCAGTGGATGGAAGAGTGAGGGAGGAGGATGGAAGATGAAAGTTAGAGGTCGATGAAGTATTAAAAAAAAAAAAGTTTGGGAGTGGGGTGATCATTTGTTTATTTTCTCGACATTTTTTAAAAAGAATGTTTTTTTTTTGTGTGGGTGGGATTGGAAGAAGAGAGGAGGAAATGGAAGAAGAAGAGGCGGGGCTGGAGCCGCATAACCTCCTCAGGGTCTATTTTTAATAACTAAAGCAAAAAAGAAAGAGAGAGAGAGAGAGATGTAAAATATGTATCATTGATAAATTTAGAAATATTCAATTTTTTAACTTATTTAAATAATATAATGATTTTTTTTTAATTTTATCTAAAAAAATAAATAATGAAATTAATAAATTTAATAATTTAAAAAAAAATAATTATTTTATTCCATGCATATGTATGTATAGGAATATATGTATATATATATATGTATATAGTGATATATGGTGACGAATGAGGGGATGAAAAAACAATTAATATAAAAGCACATAACTAATTTACTTGGTTTAAGAGTGATTTTGTAATTATATTCTAAAAAATGAACATTATTAAAATTAGCTTAGATTCTAATTTGTAATATGTAAATATATTAGTTATTTTATATTTTATTTTTGGTAAATATTGATATTTTAAAGTTTTTCAAGTATATATCTTCCTAAAGATGATTCCAAAGAACATAATGCAATGAATTCAGTCAGAATCCAGTATTTTTTTTTTTTACGAATCTTGCTGTGCCCCGACAAAAACATTTCTATATTTACCTTACAAGAAGATCAATAAAAATAAAACTGCACATAAACTACAAAAATTGATGGATTAATGATAAATAGTGCAACTGGTTCGAACTGCTAATATGTCCTAAACTTCTAATGATAATAATAATAATAATAATAATAATATAAATAAAATAATTGATAAATAAAATTTTTTCTATATTTTCTAAAATTATTCATGTAAATACATCGTCATTTAACTGATATGAAGATTTAAAATGTTAATTAATAATATTATATTTATTATAAATACTTTGGAATTTTAATTTAATTTTATATATATATATATATATATATTCATATGAATTTATCATCCTAATAAAATAATTATTAAATTTATAATAAATTAGCTGGAGTGTCTCCACTCGACTATCTCGCAATTTGAATTGGATTAAATAACATAATATATTATATTTAAATTAAATTTAATTAATTATAAATTATAAATAATAAATAATAAATATTAAACCAGCGCATGTTTGGCTTTTTGTTGATGGCACCACGTCACGTGTTGACGCGTGAGATTTTCAGTGTTAAAAAATTAATTCTGGTAATTTCAGCGAATCAATCAAGCTGAAATTCTATATATAGCAGTTTTATATAATTATTAATCATGTGAAAAATTATCAAACATATATCTTTATTTTTACGGTCACTTTAGAGGAAAAAAAATCAAAACGTTGTAGGTAATGACCCTCTTCCGGTTGAGCTACATTTCTCAAAAGTTGATAGAAAACTATGAATTTTGAATAATGTCCATGTACCAAATTTCATCATTCTAGCTCAAACCGTTTTTGCGTAATCTTGCCTACATACATACACACACACATACACACATACACACACACAGACATTTTTCTCAACCTTAGTGAAAATGATTCAGGAACCTTGAAAACGTATAAAAACATCAAAATCTCAACATCGAAAATTTTCATGATCGCAATACTATCTCTGGCGAGATAGTAAAAATCGATTATTATTAAAATTATTTATCATTATTTTTTCAATGAATTGAGAAATTTTTAAAAATTTCTATTAAATATATTTATATATTCTTATATTAAATATTGGTTTAATGATGAACAAATGTAAATATTTTAAATTACTCTTAAATGAAATTAAAAAATAATAAAAAAAAAACTTTAAAGAGAGAGAAACGAAAAAAGTTATCTTCTAAAACGTGAGAAGTTGTTCCCCTAGTTGTCCGATAACCAGGCATACCAGCATAGCAAACTTTTTTTTTCTTTTCTTTCCATGGATGACTTCTTTTGGTGTTTTTTCTTTTTAATTTTATCCCAGAAAATAAAAAAATAAAAAATAAAGAAAAATCCGGAACAGGTTTTATATTTTTGCACTGAATAATATAATCTGTTCCTCTTTTTTTTCCTCATATTCTTGATTTTTTCAAAGTTATTTGCTGATTCATTTAAAAATATAAAATATAATTTTATTTCTAATTTCTCATCTTATCACTCTTTCTAATTTATAAAATGTTATTTATTTAAATGATTATTAAAACTTGATTTAAATTATCACTAAAATTTTGTTATTTTCGTAAACATTTGGATTCTCACCCATTTGGTAATTTTTTTTTTTTAAAAAGAGACCGGAAGTGAGGGTTGTAGGGGCACCAAGGGCATCAGACTATCGAAGCAATCGTCCATAAGAAAAAGGAAGCAGTTGGTATCTAAAGTTATAGAATGGGGCCCTTTCACCTTCCACTCCTTCCTTCCTTCCTTATTATTCACACACTCAAAAAAATAACAATTCTTATGCCAAAATAGTATACTTTCTTATCAAACAAAATATATATAAAATAAATATTTATTTAAATATATATTTTAAAAATTCATTTTTATATATGTATAAAAAAAACTACTACTTTTAATTTTTAATTAAAACTAAATTTATATATAAGTAATTATTTATCTCATATATCATCACTTTTTAAATTATAAAACTTTACTTTCTTATTTAATTTTTTTTAAGGAAATCATTCAAATTACTCTTTATATCATGGATTTGGATAAAACTTTACCCTAAAAAGTTCCTTTTTTTTAATTTCAAATAAACTTTTCTTATGAAATTTTTGCGGGTCGCTTCTAAAAAAATAAAAATTATTAAAATTTGCATATAAATCCATTGATATTCTATTTAGCTACCATGTTTTATTAATTTGTCCAGCAGAGGGCTCCACTAATTTTCGAAAAAAAAAAAAAATTCAGTTCGGATTGGATATAGAAAAAACCGAAAAATTATTGAATAAGAGAATCATTAGAGAATTAATCAATTAAACGTTACTTAATGGCTGCATATTTCGACGTTCATATCCAGCTAATCTGTCAAATTTAAAAAATCTTTATTTATCTCGTAAACTAGAATCGACCCGCAAAAATTGCATAAGAAAAGTTAATTGAAATTAAAAAATGAACTGACTGGGGTAAAGTTTTATCCAATTCCATGACATAAAGACTAATTTGAATAATTACCTTTTTAATTTATTTCTATGAATTCTTGTAATTTTAAATAGATTATTAAAAATTATATTTTATTTTTTATTTTTGTTATTTTGAATTGCTTTTCTTAAATAACTTGTTTATAAATCTTTGTGAATTAAAACCTTTTTTATATACCTTACAAACAGATATAAAGGGCAGCATTTATTTTATTTAAAGCATAGGTTCCCAAAGTGGTCTATATAGACCCCCTGGGGTCTATTTCAACCTTCAGGGGGTCCACGTCAGCGAATAACAAATTTGGGGGTTCATGAAATGAAAATGGAGTCTATGGGGGTCTACTTGTTTTTCCGGCTCTAAAAAAAGGTAAATTGTTTTCTGACATGGCTAATGAAACATTTTTGGAATTATTTTCAATATGTCTCTAAAAACAAAGGGAAAATTTTTTTATAAAAAATCAAAATCAATTTAGGGGGTCTACCTAAAATCGAAACACATGGCAAGGGGTCTACGACACAAAAAAATTTGGGAACCTATTATTTAAAGTCACTAATATTTTAGAAAGAATTATTGTGGTGAATTATTGATTTTAACAAACCTCTATACTTCTTCTATTTTGATAATGCCCCAACAAGAAAATAATTTAACAAATGTATTCTGCCTTTATTATTTTTGTTCATTGACAAATACCAAAAAATGTAAAATTTATCAATTAAATACTCCAATGAAAAAAATAATTCCACACTCCAAGAAAATATTAGAAGAATGGAATTTAGGTATTTCTAATTTATTTGATTAGTGTTTGAGAAATGAATATTGCTATATAATAGAAATTTTGCAAATGTTTTTATGGTCATAAATAAGATTTTACATATTATTTAGAAAATAGTATTAAATTTATGAATAGAAATAAATAGTTATTTCAATGAATAAATTTTATTTAAATTCAAATTATAATAATATAAAGTTCTCAGGCAATCTCAATGGGCATTATCCATGTCCAAAGGGCATATGAAATACTAACCTCCATTCGCTGGATTGATTGACAGTTTTATTAGATAATTTCCATAATAATTTAGAAGAAAAAAAAAATAAAATGAAATAAACTACTTTCCAAGAATGTAAATTAATAAATTAAATGGCACAAAAATATCAAATTATACAAAAACATGCTGATTTCTTTCAAATACTTACGCTATTCTTTTATAAAATTCATGAATATAGAGGATGCCATGTTTAAATAGAGACTACAAAAAATAATGTTAGCAAAGAAGAGTTCTTCAAAATTTCAGAAACCGATAATACAGATATAAAGAAAAAACTTCATTATAAAAAAATAACAGATATGGTTTTACTAGATAGATTGTAAATTGCTTCACTTCTTAAAATGGACCTTTCAAATTTTTTTTATCACTTATTTTTAGACCGCAAGTTTCATGATCAAATTGGAGGATCATTTTCGGAATCGTATTTAATAAATGTAAGCCTTTCTCATTTATATACCATCTCCCATAATTAAAAAATATACAAAAATTGGTTTATTGGGAATGGCCCATAAACTAACAAAAATTTAAAAAAACAAAAAAAAACCTCAGGCTTTTGAACGTCCTATGTAAGAACAACGCCTATCAAGTCGGTTATATTAATTAGATGCCCTATGATTAGTAGAACGGGACCTATCAACCTTTACCTTGATTTTCTTGATCGGATGCGCTACTTTTTATCAAGTAGCTTCACAATTTTGATCCCGGAGGCTAGATTGACTCCGTCCCATAAACCCCAGCTAGAGAAATTCCCTTGCTAGGCGCGGGACTTGAAACCCGGAACACGAGAATGTGAACTAGCTACGTTACCTCCCACCCTGTGGCGCATTCTACAAAAATTTAAAATGTCTCAAAAAATCGATTGGAATAAAATAAATAAATAAATCTAAACAAATAGGATAGGATAAAACAATGTAATTTACAAAAATTAGAAAAATATTTAAACACTACATTAAAAATTAAAAATCAAGCACATAAATGATGTCTTGGAGCAATTCTATACAGAAAAACAACTTGAATTGTTCATATTACATTGAGAATATTACAAATTATTCTAAAATAACATAAAACAGTTATTTTTGGATAATAATTATTGTAGATCTGGAAATGTATTAGATTCTTTCCCCGAACAACTACAACATATTTCATTACAAAACCAAAATTGAAAGAATACAATCAAAAATATTAAGATAAATGGCAAATACTACTCCTGGAATAGGCAATCAAATTATAAGAGAAGCATTGAACATTTCCTCCCTTGAAGAATATATATCCGGACAAAATATTATTAATTTATATAAAAAAAGCAAAACAATAACACAATAAAATTGTCTAAATTCTAGAATCTTCAATCAAGAAAATTCGTGACTCTTATTATTTTTCGTTAATTTTCATTAAAATATAAAAAGGGGGGTTTTATAAAAAGTTTTAATTTCCAAAATTTGGAATTAATTATAAAAAAAGTTTAAAGATAAATAAAATATATTTAAGAGTTTTATGTATCGTATTAATTTAAAAGATTAAAAATATTTTATTCTAATTATATTCTAATTAACTAAAGATTTAATTTTTTGAGTCAAAATATATATAATACATAGATCTATAGTAAAAGATCTAAATTAATATATATTTTATTTTAAAATATTAAATTAATTTAAAATAATTTTTTTAAAATCATTTATAGAATATTTATGATATATAATTTATTACTTAATAGTATATACTATATATATGTAAACTATATATATTGACTGAGATTAAAATCTAATCAAACTACATAGGAATATTTTTCTTATTTTTTTTTATGCATCGATAGCGGAAATAATTCAAATAATAAAATATTATTATATTTTATTTATATATTTATTCTCTACTTTATGTGACTATAATCAACATAATTCATTCATTAACCAATAAATAAATGTTAATATTAACATACTATGAAAAATAAACAATAATAATAATAATAATAATAATAACTATGATTCTATCTATCTCTTTAATTTGATTCTATACTTATATAATTAATTAAATGTTTATTAAATAAATATTTAAATATTTGAAGAATTATAGTTTTTTTTTTGTTTTGTGCTATTAATAATTACTTTAATCTTATCGTATTTCAATTATTTTCAATACCTGTCGTTATTATACGTCATAAAGTGATAATAGAAACCAATCTCCTTGACCTATTCTCGATCTTCCCGTTCGAATGTCCTCTTTTTCATTTGTATATGTTTGATCTGGAACTTTCAATTAGCAAAGATAGCAATTGATTTTCAAGACGATTAATTACCAGTTACTAGTCAGACAGACAGACGTCTGTCTGTCTGTCTTACTTCTCTACATTTGTTAATTCAATTAGATATATATATTCAAAGAAAGTAGAATGATGAAACCTTTCAAAATCTCACTTTTCTCCCCTCTCTCTCTCTCTCTTTTTAACCTTTAATTTATTTATTTACTAATTTTTTTTTCTAATAGTATAATAAATATTAAAACATTTCAAAGGATTGATTAAACACATATTAAATAAGATAATTGTCATTATTATATATTCGTATATAAACCCATGGGTAATTATTTACAAAATGTGAAGCTTCAGGAACTTGGATGAAACTTTGCCAGTGGATTCCTTTTTTAATTCCAAAATAACTTTTCTTATGCAATATTTCTCGGTCTCTTGTAGTTTGCGAAATAAAAATTATTAAATTTTGACAGTTAACTGGTTAATGAACGATTAAATGTGCATCCATTAAGTAATGTTTTATTGACAAATTCACTAATTATTCACTTATTCACCAAATTTCGGTGTTTTTTTTTGTTCGAAATCGAAATTAGTAAAATTATTTAATTGATTATTTTTTTAATTTTCATATATCCAAACCGAACTGCAAAAAACGAAATTTGGGGATGCCCTCTACTGGCCAAATGAATAAAACATGGTAACTAAATAGAATATCCATGGATTTTTATGCAAATTTTAATAATTTTTAACTCGTAAATATTGTATAATGAAATTTTCTTTTAATAAATGTAAAATTTAAAGTTTCTTTTGTTACATATTGGACTTTTTTAAATATTTTAAATAATTTATTTTATTTGATTATAATTTCGAATGAATTAATTATAAAAATGAACTGATGGATGGCTAAGGAAATTGGATGGCAATAAACCTTTTCCGGATGGTCTCTGAACCATGAATGATAGTTTTTCCTATTTAAACCCACAACTATGAATGGAACACCATTCAAATGAAGCCATCTAACTACACCAATGATTCATCGAATTAATATTTTCATCTATTTATATAAAATTATAAAATATAATTATAATAAACTAAATAAGATATTTATTTGAAATTTCTGTGATTTCCCTTAAAATTAAAAATATTAAATATTAAATTTGATTGACATAACAAATTTAAATAAATAATCTATATAAAAAATGATTTTAATAATTTACACAAAAATTTAAAAAGTAGTTATCTCACTGATGCTAATCAACTACTCTAACTGATGTTTCTTCAACTAATTGCTAACTTAATCTATTTTCTCCCCATTTTTTTTATATAATAGACTGTTAGTATTTAAGAAAGGTGCGCTTATACGTAGAAGACAGATCAGCTCTCCCTTTAACTCTTTAACTCTTTAACCTATAGAATTGAACCTTAAAAAAATCAAAAATTTCTTTTATAATTTTTTTGTCACAGAAGTTTTTCTATAATGAGAATATTCTAAGCCATAATATTTTAAGCCATTCATTTTTGGTGCTAAATAAGAACAAAACTTGTTGTATAAATGGTAGGAATATCATCTGTAAGGTTTTTATTTTTAATATGTCAGATGTTAAAGATGGGATAATTATTTATTCTAATTAAGTTATCAAAATAGTGCGCCTTTATATCTACTCAAAAATAGAATTACATCTGAAGTGGTATTCAACTACATATAAATTCCCACCTTCTCTTTTGAGTGGTTATGAGTAAAATCATTTTTTTCATATTTATTTTATTATATGTATGTATTTCAATATAAAATAGCCCTATTTTAATCTTTCGAACAAATTTAAAATTTGATTATTTTTAATGTAACTAAATTTTCAATGATCATTACATCAAATTAACTAACTACATAACTAATGTATGTATATATATATATATATACATACAGGGTCATCGAAATAGGTGGACGGGATTTTATTGTACACCTATTCAATAAATAAACTCGAAATTAACAAGAGATTGAGTAGCATTATAAATATTTTGAGTAGCATTTACTCGAAGTCAGTGAGCGCATGCGCAGTCGCTATCTTGCTGTGCTCCGCCATTACCGTGCGGTTCGACTGGGTCAGTCACTTCAGAGACGCCATGACTACCGTACAGCAGAAAGCGCAGTGTGTTTTGTGGTTCGCTGAGTTTAAATCACCTGGGTTAGTGCAGCGTAACTTTAGGCTAACTTTTAGACAAAATCCACCTATGGATAAAGCTTTTGATCGTTTGTTTAATCAGTTTAAGGAAACTGAAAGTGTTGGTATCAACAAAGTTGGAACTAGGTATGGCTAAATCAACTGTACAGAATAAACTACATAGACGCCTCAAATTATAGAAGAATTTACGCAGCCACATTGCAAATGTGATTCCTGCAATGCTTCAAAATATGTGGCAGGAGATTGATTATCAGCTAAATGTCTGTCGTGCGACGGGGGAATCACACATCGAAACTTTTTAAGAGTATATAAAAAAAGGTTAAGATTTTCTGTGTCTTTTGATGTTTAACTAAATATTCTACCATTTGTATTACGGTTATTATTACTCTTCGAAATCCCGTCCACCTTTTTCGATGACCCTGTATTTATATATTAAAAGGAAAACATAAGTAAATGTATATTAATTGGATGATATACTTTTCTTAAAAATTATATAATATAATGACAATTAAATAGTTTCTTATTTTATCTTTTTATAATTATTCTACATAAATTTATATACATATTTAAGTATATGAAATTAAAACATTACAATTCTTAAAAAATTGTTATAATTACTTAATAAAATTATTTAAAAATGAATAATTATATAATTAAAAAATATATTTATATATTTTAATTAATTATTTTATATATATATAAGAATTTATTTCGCACAATTTTTTTTTTAATTTACTAATATTTTTAAAAATACTTTTTAAATTATTTATATAATATAAAATAATAAAATTTAAAGAGGATTGTATGTGTTTATCATATCAAATGGTAAATGTCTCTCCCTCCCTCTCTCTCCCTCTCTCTCGATTTCCTTGTGTACAATTTTTTTCAATGTCTCCTTTGATTAGACGAGATAGGCAACCGTCTTCACATTCATTACATTCGTGTGGCCCATCTTTTGAAAGAATAACAAAAACAAAATTAAGTCTTGTATGAAAATAATAGTTTTTATAGAATTTTATGATTGTGCTCTGTTGTTTGTTCCATACAATCAAAAACTAATGAATTCGCACACTCTTTATATACATTTTCTATTTTCATGTATATTTTAAACTAAATTGAATATTTATACATATAGCAATAATTTTTTTCATATAAAATTGATTTATTTATTATTTAAAAATTTATTATAATATGTGCATTTAATTTTAATTAAATTGTTTTTATATATATATATATATATATATATTTTAAATATCATTATAATGGTATTATTGAGATAGATATTAGAAAAGTCTTAAGTATTTTATTCTTTGATTAATCATTGTTTTTTGTTTGTTTGTAAAGTTTGAATTGAATGAGCATAATACACACACAATTCTGTCTGGTACCTGTCTGGCAAAAAGAGAGAGTTGTAATATGCAAGTGACGGACGGCAATTGACCAACCAACCAATTCATTCAGTTTTTTTCTTTTTTTTTAATCACTCATTGCTAGTAATCAGACAGACAAAACACAATTGATAACACCAACATTAACAACAACAACAACAATAATAATAATATTAAAAGAGAAATTCAATTTCTAAATGAAGAATTTAGTAGCTAATTAAATATGTAGAATGCTAACTTTATTTAAATAATCATTCAATAATTAAATAATCAATAATAATTAAATGAATTTGTCTAATTATTAATAAATAAAAGAAATACATATCTGAAAATAAACATGTAAAATTATTGTTTCTTTATTATGATATTTTTTTTCTTTTAAATATTTACTAATATATAATAGGAGCTTCTGTATGTATTTTAATCAGCGACATCTACTGGTTAAGATGCAAACAATCAATGCAAACTCGAATGTTTTAGCATTTCTCTACATAAAATAACAGTTTTCTATTTAGTATTAGACGCTAATCATGGAATGCTCAAAATTCCGTTTTAGACATCCATTACTTTTGTTATTGATTTGAAGAAATCTACTCATCAAACATTTTTTAAATTTATGGTGATGCTGCTCCGTCATATCCCAATTGTCGGTTTTGGTTTCAATGGTTTAAAAGTGGTGATTTTGATGTCAATGACAAAGATCGGCCCAGAGGACCAAAAAAGTTTGAAGATAATTAATTGCAAGATTTATTGGAAGAGAATCCAGCTAAAACTCTCAAAGAATTTTCAGAATGCCTAGCAGTTGATGGATCTAGTATTTCGAGACGTTTACATTCAATGGAAAAGATCCAAAAGGAGAGAAAATGGCTATCATACGAATTGATTGAAAATGCCATTTCGAACCGTTTCAACATCGCGGTTTCATTGCTTGACAGGCAAAAAATGATAAGTTTTCTGTTCTGACACTGAATCGGAATATTCATGGCCATAAAGTCTTGCTGTGCATATGGTGGGGTCAGCAATGTTAAAGTGTATTACAAGCCGCTGAAACCTGTAACTATATATGTCTACCTAAGGCAACTGAACAAATTGAACGACGTATTGTTGTATAAAAAAAGTCATCCTCTTTCACGCCAGCGCTCGGCCACACGTTGCAATAGTTGTGAAGGTTACAATTTTGCAGCTACAATGGGAAGTTCTGCGGCACCCAGCGTACTCTCCGGACATAGTTCTTTCTGATGGGTATACAAATGCTGAAGCAGTGCAATGATTGGATCGCTGCCAAAACAACATCGTTCTTTTGTCACGGAATTGCTCTGTTGCAAGATGGGTAGTAGAAAATGATGGAAAATATTTTGATAATATTATATTATAACCAATTTTTCTGAATAAATGCCTTTTTAAATTAAAAAAAATCATCAGAATACATGCAAGCATCTAATATAATATATTGAATATTTTTTTGTATTTTGCAGAGAAAAGTTTTCGGTTAATGTCTTACACATAAAAAATCATACTATATAAAAGTATATTGAAATTTAAGTAAATTAAATTAATTAAGTGGATTAAAACCAAATTTATTTAAATTATATTTTAGATTGATAAATTATTATTATTATTATTATTATTATTATTTTAAAATAAAAAGAAAAAAAATATTGATTGTATTGGTTGGTGATGATGTGAGATGGAGGAAACCAACAAGGGTAGTGGTGTTGGAAGGGGTTAGGGGGCAACGGGTAAAGGAAGAAGAGGAGGGTCTTCTCGAATGCCGTATCCGTATAAGGTGAGCCGTGGAGCACTGGCGTCGGTCGTATTGTCGCCCTGTTGTCCATATTAGGTTCAAAATGTGCCCGACAGAGATGCGTTCCCCTTCGGCGTCTACTCGAGGGGGGCAGATCTCGAACCATCCAAGGGAACACTCGCATACATGACAAAAATTTATAATTCACATAAAATGAATATTTTACAAGATTTAAACAATTTCTACGATTTTTTTTTTAAATTTACAGTATAAACAATAATAATAATAATAATAATAATACAAAATTTTAAATATTTACATATGGTTTAGTAACATTTTTATATCTGGTTTAATTTGGCAGTACTTTAGAACTAGAAATATGATAATTGATAATATCGTTTGTAATAGTGAATTTAAATTAAATAGGATAATAATATTATTAGTATAAGTGATTCATCTAACGATTAAGCCTAATAAATTATACATTTATATAAAATATATATTTCGTATTATGATAGAAATAGAAATATACAAATTTGAAAAAATATTTTAACAAATCATTTTATTATTATTATATTATTTTAATATTTTAAAAATAGATAAAAAAAAATGTCATAAAATGATTTTATTTGAGTATTAAACTTAAAAATAATCAAAAATATTTTTAACCAAATTCACAAAAATCAAACACCCTGAATTATTAGATTTTGGTTAGATGTTTGATTAATATGAAAATTGTTTATTAATTAATTAATTTTTAATAAATAATTAAATATTTAATATTTACTTTATTTTGTAATATTAATTAAATACAATTATTTATTTATTTATAATTAATAATTTAATCAATTTTATATTTTAATACCCTCTCTTATTTTCGAGGTGAATTTTGAATTTTCGCGGACTGTGTACATTCGATTATCGAAATTTATTTTTGTAATGTTGATACACATATGTTTCTTATATGTTGACATTCTCAGCCATTTTGGATTAGTAGTTTGTTTTTGACAGCTAAAAAAGTTAGTCTCGCTTTGTGTGTTCTTCGATTTTTTTACTTTAAAAAAAAAATAAAGAATACTACAAATATGCAACGTTTGCGTGAAGCAATACGGCTCAAACGATCGGAATTATGGAAAAACAAATCAATGATTCGGCCCCAGCTCACACATCATTGCTTAGTCGTGATTTTTTGGCCAAAAATAACACCGTAAACATGCCTCAACCACCATGTTCACCAGATATGGCTCCCAGTGACTTTTTCCTATTCTCAAAACTGAAGAGACCAATGAAAGAAAAATGTTTTGTCACAACTGATGAGATAAAATCGGAATCGAAGAACGAGCTGATGGCCACACCAAAAAGCGCATTTCGGAATGATTGGATGAAGCTCTGGGATAAGTGCATTATATCTGAGGGGAATTACTTTGAAGAGGACAAAATGGACATTGATGAATAAATAAATACTTTTCGAAATAATTCAAAATTCACCTTTTCTTTTGAACAAATCTAGTATATATATATATATATATTACATTGTAAAAATGAAAAAAATTGATGATGAACATATATTTAAAACACATTCCTTATATAATACTTAAATCCTATTGGTTATTTAAAATTTAAAGATCTCTCTCTCCCTCTCTCTTTCTCTAACACATACCAGTACAGTATACACTCATTCTCTCTTGTTTTCGTATGTTTAAATCAAATAAAGATGATGTAAATTTTTAAAAGGAAACATTTTTCAATTTAGACAACATGATTATCATTCACTTTCATAAATTCTATTATCTATCCATAGATCATAGACAAATATATTTTTTATTTATTTATAAACTGAATATTTATCATTATTTTGCTTTCCCAAGATAAATATTTATAAATACATTAAATAGATGATCAATTGATTTAAATATGTAATACAATTTATAAAACCACAAGATAATAAATATATTTTGATCATTTTTGTAGAATAATTTTATAATATTATATTGTATTATATTTTAATAATAAATCCTAGCATTTTTTTTGCGATATTATAATATATTAATTATTTTCTATATATTATAATTTTTTATTTTTTTAAATACATATTATTAATTGTTATTTTATTTTTTTTCGTCTTGCAAATAATAATTATTTTTAAATAATTATAATATTTTATGTTTTTTTGTTAATTTATTATTTCGTTATTGATTACTTGACTATAAATAGAAAGAATATCGATACGAATCAATGCTTGCTGAATGTTTAGCGTCAATGACTAGTAATAAAATGGTTGGAGTTCAAATCCCGACACCTGGTACATTTGAGGGCTTATTTCTCTTTCCTTGAATGAGCCTTAGAAAAGCCAGGTAAATTAAAAATCAAATGAAAGATTCCGTATTGGCCTGCTTGCATGTGCACGAATTGCCAATCCCTATACTTTCACACACTAACACCCCCAAGCATTCACTTTAATTTTTAAAAATATAATTTCATTTCTAAATTTTTTTTTTTTTTTTTTTGTGGAAATTTTTTATTTTATTTTAATTTATTTTTTTTTTTTTATTTTGAATTTATTTTTTTTTTATTTTATATTAATTAAAATTTATTATAATATAATAATATTTTGTTTTTTCAACTATTGTAATTTAGATAAGATATTTACCATTTTTTTCTTTTTATAATTTTCTAAAAGTACTTAAATAAAAAATATATTCAAATTTGAAATTTTAATTAATTTAAATTTAAGAAATGAAAAGAAAAAATAATTATCAACTATTATATATACCTGGTTCACGCTCGTCGCTCGATACTTTAAAAAATATGTATTCCTTATGAACTATGAATATTTAAGAGATTAAGATTATTTTTAAAAATAAATAAACGACAAAATATATGACAATTTCAAATAATTTATAAGAACATAAATAAAAAAAAATCATAAATCATACAGGCCTTAAATGTAAGTATTAATGCACCAAAAGAGAGAAAAGTTTGATTATTAAAATTTCTATTTTAAATTAAGAAAAAACTAACAAAGATGATTTTTCTCGAGGCTGAAACCAATACAGATCGATTTTTCTTTATAAATATTTTTAATTTTATTTTATTTATAATATTTTGTATTTAAACAAGCGCTGACCGACGTTGCCCGGCGCCATTTTTTTGATTATTAAAATTTCTATTTTAAATTAAGAAAAAACTAACAAAGGTGATTTTTCTCGAGGCTGAAACCAATACAGATCGATTTTTCTTTATAAATATTTTTAATTTTGTTTTATTTATAATATTTTGAATTTAAGGAAGCGCTGTCCGCGACGTTGCCCGGCGCCATTTTTTTGATTATTAAAATTTCTATTTTAAATTAAGAAAAAACTAACAAAGATGATTTTTCTCGAGGCTGAAACCAATACAGATCGATTTTTCTTTATAAATATTTTTAATTTTATTTTATTTATAATATTTTGTATTTAAACAAGCGCTGACCGACGTTGCCCGGCGCCATTTTTTTGATTATTAAAATTTCTATTTTAAATTAAGAAAAAACTAACAAAGGTGATTTTTCTCGAGGCTGAAACCAATACAGATCGATTTTTCTTTATAAATATTTTTAATTTTGTTTTATTTATAATATTTTGAATTTAAGGAAGCGCTGTCCGCGACGTTGCCCGGCGCCATTTTTTTGATTATTAAAATTTCTATTTTAAATTAAGAAAAACCTAACAAAAATGATTTTTCTCGAGGCTGAAACCAATACAGATCGATTTTTCTTTATAAATATTTCAAAAAAATCCCTAAAGCGGTTTAATAATTCAAATATATATATATATATATATATATATATATATATATATATATATATATATATATATAATATTTTTACTAGTATAATAAGATAAGATATATATATATATATATATATATATATATAAGAGATTTGCCTGTTCTCTCTTTCTATATCTTCTCTCTTTGGGCGGTTTTTAAGTTTTGGAATGCGAGAGACTCTTCACTCGAGGGTGGCCGGTTGAGTGAGGAGGGAGGTGGAGGGAGGAGGAGGCGCTCGTTGGCCACCCCAGACGAGGCCCCCTTTAAGTCCGTCGACCGCAACAGCAGTCAGTCGACTCTGGCGAGTCAGGCGTCCAATATAGAAATCACTGTTGGCTACGGCGCCTATATAGAACATAAAAAAAAACGAGACGTAAACCAAA
Source organism: Labia minor (assembly GCA_963082975.1). NCBI lineage: Eukaryota > Metazoa > Arthropoda > Insecta > Dermaptera > Spongiphoridae > Labia > Labia minor. Next base: position 12,313,285 of record OY720345.1, read on the forward strand.
CAGCCAGCACAAGGTTCATCGACCAGAGACCAGACGCCAGGTGACACACACAAATACATTCATACTTAAATATATATATATATATATATATATATATATTAGTACTTTCATTTATCTATCAATATAATATATAGATATACATATATATATATATATAATAAATTTAAAACTGAAAATAATGTTGTTTTTTTTTTGTTAAACAATTTCTCAACATTATTTATAATGAAAATTGAATGAATTGTTTAATTTCCATCTACATAAATATTAATTATTATTATTATTTTATTAAATATTGTCTGAGAGAGTGTGAGAGAGAGAGAGAGAAAGAGAGATAGGCAGACAGACCTTGAGCTACAAAATGTTTGTTATCCTCCCCCTTCTCTGTATCCCATTCGAATGCTCATCTCCTCTTGATGTTGTTTGATGAGGATCCAAAAAGGGATTCTCACTTTCCACTTAAAATCATCACTGAGAATGTGAAAGAGAGATAGGAACATAACCACCACCATTCATTTAATTTTTTTTTTCTTTTGAAATGATAGGCAGTAGTGTTTTGCAACTTATTTTTCATTAAAATATTAATAAAACTTTTAGTTCTTATAGATAAATCACAGAAAGGGTTAATTTCTGTTTAAATGATTTAGACAAATCGGTTATTAACAATATTTTTATTAGTCCCGTTGCAAACGGTGTTTACAATTTCAGTTTAAACGTAATGTATCGTAGTTTGCAACAATTAATTAAATTGTTCTTTGAAAACAATATTTTTTTGTATATCAATGATCATTTTTTTAGTAACAACAGATCTGTCTCAAACTTTCTTCTATATTCATGCATATATTCGGCACATTTCAATCTTTTCTCATTTAGATCCATTTTTATAGATTTAAATATTTAACGTATATTATTCTGATTTAAATAATAATAATAATAATTTATAAGAAAAATTCGTTTCAAATAGTTACTAAACAACACAATGTTTAAATATACAATTATTAACTTTCTTCAAATTGTCGTAATAATTTTATTTTTTTATTTGACATTTATTTAATTTAATAACAAAATAAAATTTTAGAAAAATGAAGTTAGTTACAAATTAATTGACATTGACATTGTAACTAACTTCATAGAGTTACAGACATCACATACATACGACGGAAATTAGTATTATAAATAGATAAATCTATCTGAAAATTTTAGTATACAATCAATAATAACTATACAGGAAAAGAGAGAGAGAGGGAGAGAGAGTTTAATCATCTAGAAAAGGACCACTTGAATTTATTTTAAACTTACATATTGAAGATAAAGAGGTAATTAAATTAATCAAGAAATTTGTCTAACAGTAAAAAATTTAAAAAAATGCATAGATTCAAGCTAACTTTGGTATAATAGTTAAATATCCTTTGACTCAATATTCAATTTTGTGGTTTTTATCTTATTTTATATATGTATTGACATTTTGGATTAAGAAAAAAATAATTAATAAAAAATTTTTTGAATATCAAATCCTAATTTTCTTGTAAAAATTTCGATCACATTTCTAATGAAAAAATTGAAAACAAATTTTTTCTAGATCAGAAAGACATATAATCATTATACAATTATTATCTGTATACAATAAAATAAATTTTACCTACATAGATAGACTTAGAAAAATTCCCTAAAGATTTATTTCAAATTCGAGGTTATATGATGTATGAAATTTTTGGGTTAAATACCGATGTGCTAGTATCTTTTTTATTTTTTGCATATTTATTTAATAATCCTTTAAACAATATTAATTTTTATTAAACGAATTTGTTTATAATAACTAATTATACTACACGTTGAAATTATTAATTTAAATAAACAATAATTATTTATTTATTTATTTATTTTAAAATAACCGAAAAACACTAAGAAAAATGTTATCATTTAAGAATGATAAGTAAAAAACTATTCAATATTTTTATTTAAAGTCTGACAGTAAAAAATAACAAAAATATAGTATTAGAAGAGTAAATTGAGAGCGTCTCACCAATATATATATATATATTAATATTATTTATTATATTTATTATTATATATCATTAAATATTAACTTATAACGTTCTTATTTATGTATTATATAATGTTATTCATTTAATAAACAAAACAATAAAAATATAAATAATTCACTCTAAAATTCTTGAAATTTTTTTCCTTGTATTAAAATTAAATAATTAATATGTAATTATATTTACATTTACATTTAAATGATTTTAAATTCTAAAGTACATGGAGTTGGGGGTGGTGATGTCGGGGGTGATGATCAGTAAAGAGAATAGAGTGCAACAGAGTCAAACAAGTGATTTATTTTTTTTTAAGAAAAATTAATAATTTAAATAAAAAAAATTTATGAATATAAAAATATATATATCAAAATTTTTAACTACCGCACACACATTCCTTCAACTATCCCTATCCATAACTATTTCTATCAAAATGCTATGTTCTCCCAATTTTTTATGATTCCTAAGGCAAATGTTTTTCTTTTTGTTTAATAAATTTTATAAAGACCTATTTTTATTAATATTTTTCTTTTCTTTGACTTTAAAACAACTGTTTCACTAATATTTAATCCAAACTCATAGATATACCAAAGAAAAATATAAAATTTAAATATATAATTATTTACTAAATATTACTACTACTACTATTTACTCAATATAAATATATAATAATTACTTGTATAATTTGATTCGAACAAAACCAAAAATTATTAGAAAAAAGATTTGTTAACAGAAATAATAAAAAAAAAACTTTCATATTCCTGAAGAAACATGATTATTGTAATTAATTAATATTTAATTGCATTTATCAACACAACTTTAACGTAATACTTTCCAATAATATATATATATATATAAAGATAAATTTGTTATACCAAAGAACCGTCCTCACCCCTACCAAAATAAAAACTATTATTTTTTTGGTTATTTTTTATTAATTCTTGAATGGAGACTTTTACCAATTTTTATTAAGATTAAATAGTGCAGTTTTTTTAAAAATGTTTATTAGCTCAGCTTTTCTAGATTATAAACTTAAACTAAGTAATATATTTAATAAAGAATTGAATTTAACATATTTGGGCTTTTAGAGATTTTTGCCCGACTTGGACAAAAGAATTTAAGTATTCAATATGAAAGATATTACACATGTGAATTGAAAATACTTATTTAGGAAAAATTAATATATTTTTTTACATTTCTAATGTTTTAAAAATTAATACCATTTTTTCCATCTACCATTACAATAATAATTTATATAATTTCTATAACCTAATCCACAAATATTTAAAATTTTGATGATACCAAAATTACCCAAAAGTGATCATTTACTCTTCAGTTGTTTGGCATAATTTGTATTTTCTGTAGATTATAAAATTAATATTTATGAATTTTAAATATTTTCATCTATTTCTTCTAATTTTTATATTTATTTATTATTTGATACTTGAATTGATCTGTCACAAAAAATAATAAATTCTTAAATAACTTTTTTCCATTTTTTTTTAAATATATTTATCTATAAATTGAAAAGTTTAATTGTTTAAAACTTAAATGGCACATTAATGATAATATTTTTTTTTTTTTGCAGATGATGGAGAATTTTTTCTTTTTCGCGGACAGCCCAGAAAGCGCCTCTTGGCTTTGCAGGTCGTCACCGCCACGTGCAGATTGCGTGGTGGCTGGTCACATCAGAATTTGGCAACATTGCTCTGAAGAAAATTTACATCCGTGTTGATTAAAATATATTCAACTCAAGAAAATTATAAATTATCACCTTTTTCATCCCCAAGAAACCCAAAAACATCATCCAAGAATAACAAAATTCTCAGTAAGTAAAAATTATATTTCTTTATTTTAATACAATAAAAAAAAACAATCAAATAGTTTTTATATTTATTATTTATTTATTTTTCCCTAATAATAATAAATAAAATTATAAAACCCTCTTTTTTTTAATTATTATTTATTTTTAAAATAAAACTCCATTATACCACTAATAATAAACAAATTCAAATATTTTATTTATTTATTTTTATGATTTCATTAAAAGAATAGATATTTTTATTTTTTGAATAAGTTTTTATTAAAAAATTGAATTACAATAATTAAATAAAAAATTTAGAAAAATAATTTTATTTTATTTGGCGGCCATTTTGTCGGGCTGCCACGCCAAGAGCGGCGGCTGTCGCCGCTTTTTAGCCGGTCCAAGCGGGCGGCCGCCATCTTGACTGCGCAGCATCCGTCTTAAAACCCATACGCACAGGAGAGAAAGGGATAAAACATCCCTGAAAAAAAAAATTTCATTACTTTTTAAATTTTTTTTATATTCTTCTTGTTATTATTTGACATTATTTATTTATTCATTCATTTTAACCCTTAATTTATATAAAGAAATGTTTATTTTTTTGTCCTCTTTCACAATTTTTCTAATATTTAAAATTATTTTATTAAAATTTTATTAAAAAAAGAAATAAAATTTTACTGATAATAATTAAAATATATATATTTCTATTATTTTTCATATTTTACTTATTAAATAATGTTTTATTTAAACCAATCAGAGGCCATTTTATTTTAATAAACACTAAAAATTATTCTACATATAAAATATAAAAAATGATATAAATTATTATTTTTTCTATTTCTGCAATTGATAATTGTTAATAATTTATATTTATTAAAAGTAAAAAAAAAATTCATATTATTTTTATATTACATTATATTGTAAATTATAAGACACATTAATTTAAATTACAAAAAAAAAATTAATTTTTAAAATTAAAAAAATTTTCAAGTTATTTAGATAAAATATTGAAAATGTTTATAATAAATAATTTAAATGAATGTAATTATTTAATATTATTTTTAATTATCAGAAATTAAATGTTAATTAATTTATTTATATTTAAAATAAATAAATAATTAAATAATTTAATTTTTTTAAAAAAAAAACTATATTAGAAAATTATAGCACTCATATTTTACCCAAAAATTTCTATTGTATATAATATAGAAAATATTAAGCAAATTGTTTATCATCAAAAGATTTTCGAATAATTGATAATCTTATATGAACATTGGCAAAAATAATAGATTTAAATCTATTCCTCCATCTTCTATTCTTGATATATGTATGTTATTTTTATATTTTTAATAATTAAAATATTTAATATTAATTTTAATAAGTAAAAATAATTTAAATGAAATAAATTTAATTATTACTAGAAGTTGTGCGCTATAATTATTTAGAAATTTTATACAATTATCTATAAATATATTTTTATTAGCATATTTAGAGAAAAACCCAACAATAAGAAGAAGAAGAATGATAAAGTTTCTCAATTAAATTAAAATCATAGGAATACACAAGAAATGAAAGCATTGGAAAAGATAGAACCTGTAGAATAAAATAATAATAAATTTTTTTATATTTTAATAAAATTTAATTTCATATTCAGTATCGTTAAATTTTAAAAATTTAAATAGTTATTATAAGATATATATTTATTTAATACTAATATATATTTTAATAGATGGTAATTAATCAATTAATTTGTTTTTATTTTTATTATTTGTTTCAATAGAAAAATTATTGATTTATTAATTAATAATAATTAATAATCAATTTATTATATTGATTACTTAAATAAAGTGTTTATTTTTCGTTTATTCGATTATTATATTCTATTTTAGTATATGAAATTTATTATCTCTTTTTTTGTAATTAATTATTTTTTCTTTAACCATCGTTTTATTTTAGAAGAAATTACTAAATTAAAATCAATTAAATTTTAATAATTTATTTATTTATTTATTTTTAATTTAATTTCTAAAAGAATTATACTTCAGTGGTAGGAAAATGAGCGAGTTGGAGAGAGGGGAGGGATGTGTGCAGTTCCTGGTGGTGATGTCCCCCTAATTGGAGCCCCCCGACCGACTTGGTGCTGTGTTGACACGACAGTATAGTGCCGCAGTCTCCCCTCCCCCGCTACGTCGATGCCAAATCCCAAGGAGCAATGTGAGGAGTTCTCGCCAACGGGAAACTTCAACCCCTGAAATGGCCCCATCCAATCTCTCATTCTCTCTCTTAGCTTCAATAACTCAACACTCTTCTTTATCAGCATTAATTTACCACCTATAACCAACCACAACAACAAAACTACGCCCCAAATCTTTAAATATAATTAGAATAAATAAATATGATTTCATTTTATAAATCGAAAATCCAATTCCAATGTGTTACAAAAAATTTTTTAAAAAAATAAGAAAATAAATCTAAAATCTAATTATTAGATAATAATTTATTATATAAATAATTTTTTAATAGAAATTAATAAATTAAATAAAAAAAAATATTTTAAAATTAATTATTTGTTTAATTATTCAAACAGATTGATAAAATTATTATATTTAGAATATTTATTATATATATATTTTGGATTTTAAAACTACTGCAACTCCTGAACCACCTGAACCCCTCTCCTATCTTCTTTTATATTATATTTTTGATCAACTCACCAAATCACTTGCCGTTTTTCAATTAGTTTTCTCATAAAACGACTATTAACTTTGTATTTCTACAATATTATCATTTCAATATATATATTATTTTAGTATTTTATTTTTTAAATCCTAAATCCATCTAAAATATTTATTATTAGTTTCTTATTTATTTAAAATAATTTTTTGATTAAATTCATCAAAATTAAATGAAGATTTCAATTTTTTATAATTCAATTATTTTTTTTTTCTTTTTGTTTAACAAATTGTTTAAAAATGACATACCCCAGTGATAAGTATAAATTATGACTTCTAAGAGATTAGATTTTAAAATGAGGGGGTATTTGATTTAACTTACAATTAATAACTTAATTTAAAAATTCGTTGAAATAAAATAAAATTATTTTTTGATTTGTTAACTCGCACATGCTCTCCTATTAATGTAAAAAAATACATTAAAATTAATTTATTAATATTTGATTATTATTTTAAATAAATATTTTATAAAAAAAAAGTTTAGTTAGTATTTTCCAATATTTTTACACCTTCAAATTCTATGAAAGATTTTAAAATGATTTTATGCTGATGTATAGGTATTTTTGATGGTAACCTCTCTCTCTCTCTCTATATATATATATATACAGTTAAAAAAAATTATTAATTGTGCATATAATTTTTTCTAAATCTTTAATTAATATTTAAAATAATGATTTTTCAGAATGTTATCGCAAAATTTATTATAGTGTGCTTATAGTTTTTATACTATTATATTATAACTAGCCGTTCCCTGCATCATATTCTGACATCGGCATAAAACTCTTCTTAGAGGGGCAGGCGGCTTCTAGCCGCACGAGATTGATTAATAATAATAATAATTTATCGGAAATTTTGTTTCACATACTTACAAAACAACACAATGTTTAAATATAAAATTAATAACTTTATTCAAATATCGTAATAAATTTTTTATTTTTATTTTCAATATTTAATAAATAATAAAACAAAATTTAAAAAAAAATGAAGTTAGCAACAAATTAATAAGTTTGATAGGCTTTCTTTTTATGTTTATTGTTTAATAAATTCTCTTTGATGATAGAAAATAATATTAATATCAAAAAATTAGAATATTTCAATTTGTGTATTTCAAATTTTTATTATTTTAAATTCTATAAAAATTGTGAATTGTAAAATTCTAAATTTGTAGCTAACTTCATAATGTTACAGAAATTTCATAAATACATTCATAGGAAATTATATATATTGATGATATTTAAAAATCAATGTTCATTTATAATTTTGTTGTATTTTCTTAGGACTTTCTTTAAAGATTTCATTGTTTTTGTTATCAACTATTTATATATTTTGGGTTTTTTTTAAGTGTCGTTATAGTAATATTGTTGTTAAGGTGATTTAATTTTCTTTTTGTTAATAGATTGATTGTAATGAGAGCCACAAATGTGGCTGCTGACTTGTGTGTGTCTTCTCCTCATGGGGACCTCGTGTTTCTCTGATGTCATCATTATACTTACTTAACTAACAGGCGGCCATACTTGAGAGCCTCTGTCCGTTCTACTCTCAATATTCAACAAGAAAATCGTTGTTGATACATGTTTCTTTTATCGTTTCAAATAATTTGAGCGAAAATTTCACTCGACATTGAATTTGGAGATGAGAAGAATAGTCAGAGAGAGGAATATGATGGAAGAGAGGGTGAAGGCAAATCGCTAATATTTTTTTTTTTTTTTTAAAGACATTTGATTCAGTTGTTTATCTATTCTACGTTCCATTTATATAATGAATGCGAATCAAAGAGCACAAAGAAAGAGATGGAAGGAGAAAGAGAGAGAGAGAGAGAGAGAAAAAGAGAGTGAGTTCTTCACTACAGAAGCTTTAGATTAACAAGTGGGGATTTATTTTAACAACATTGAGAACAAATGTACCAATGAAAATTTTAATTAAAATAAAAAAAAAATCATCTTTGTTTTTAGAAAAATAATTTTATCATTCATCACTAACTTCTAAATATATTCTTGTTTAACATTCAGAGGAGGTATATTTTATTGAAAAAAAAAATTCAATCTATAAGTTTAGAATCAATTAAAATATTATTCGAGTATATTAATATGTTTTCCATAAATAGAGTCTCTATTAATCAATGTTAATTAAAGTTGCTAAATCTTTTTATCATCATCATCGTCACCCCCCCCCCCTCTCTTACTTATCTACTCCCTATACTCCTTAGGATGAAGATTACCAATTAGGAATATTTTTACTGACCGACGATAGTAAAGGAGGTATTGTTTATTATTTTAAAAAGAAAAAAAAATGAAGAAATATTTCAAAATATTTTCTCATTTTAAAGTTGAAATAATAAGTTCAGAGTCAACCAGTCTAAATTTTCTATCTCATTTAAAAATGAATAATAAAAATATCATATAAAATCCCAAAGTTAACAAAGAAATTATAACACCTCTTTAAATATAATTAAATTTTAGAGATTGATTTTATTACAATAATTTATTAAATAAAATAGATACAATTATAAAACAAAATTAAAATTGATACCTAATAATTTTTAAATAATTGTGCTACTAACATTATGGTTCCTATATAATTAAAATATTGACAATTGTTTACAAACCGGGAAGCTTCATGGATTTGGATGAAACTTTGCCAGTGGATTCCTTTTTTAATTCCAAAGAAACTTTCCTTATGCAATATTTTTCGGTCTCTTTTAGTTTACGAGATAAAAATTATTAAATTTTGACAAATTAGCTGGTTATGAACGTCGAAATGTACATCCATTATTTATTGACTAATTCACTAATTATTCACTTATTCTCGGTTTTTTTAGGTTCGGTTTGGATATAGTAAAATTATTTAATTCATTAATTTTTTAATTTTCATATATAACTAAATAGAATATTAATGGATTTATATGCAAATTTTAATAATTTTTATATTCGTAAACATGATGAGACCAAGGAATATTGTATAAGGAAAGTTTCTTTGGAATTAGAAAAGGAATCTACTGACAAAGTTTCATACAAATTTCTTAAGCTTTCCATTTTGTAAACAATTACCATTATCAGTATTCAATTCATTTAAAAATTTTGTTATACTAGAAGTTTACAGATAATTTAAAAACTATGAGAATTATATATTTGAATAGTTTATTTAAACTGCTAAAAGAGTATAGTTTCTATAAAATTTCAAAAGTTAATTACCATATTCTTAGGCAAATCTACATTAAAAGAAAAAAATAATATATATAGGTATATATATATATATATATTTGTTACTTTTTTTAAACAATATTGCTTTACAAACAGATCAACTTTTTTTTCGTAACATAATTGATAATTAATAAATGAATCATATTTCAAAACCTTAAAATTTCAGTTTGAAATGTTGTTTGGATCAACGCACAGTTTATCGAGGTTTTTCAGTATATTATATAATATGAGAGCCTTTTAAAAATGATAATAGAATAAATAATATTCACGTTCACAAATTTAAATAAATCAATTTTCATATTTATCAAGTGTTTTCCCAACATTCAATTATGAAATTTAAGTTTGTATGTATATATATATATATATATGTGTGTGTGTGTAAGTGTTTGTTTTGTTTCTCACTTTTGATGGATAACAAAAATTGGGTTATTGAGTTTATTCATATATACAATAAATAGTCAAATTTAGTATCGAAATAAATTTGAATTTAATAAATAAATTATTATTAATGACGATATAATCAAAAAAGTCTTTATTATTTTATTTAATGTTGAATAATTTATAAAATTTTAATGAAAATAACATGAACATGAATAAGCTGCCATTTAATAATGTTTTATTGACTAATTCACTAATTATTCACTTATTCACTAATTTTCAGTTCGGGTTGGATTTAGAAAAATTATTTAATTAATCAATTTTTTAATTTTCATATATTTAATCCGAACTGAAAAAAAACCCTGAAAATTAGTGGTGCCCTCTGATGGCTAAATGAACAAATTATGGTAGCTAAATAGAATGTAAATAGGTTTATATGCAATATTTAATAATTTTTATCTCGTAAATAAAAGAGACCGAAAAATATTGCATAAGGAAAGTTTCTTTGGAATTAAAAAAGGAATCCACTGGCAAAGTTTCATCCAAATCCCTGAAGTTTCCCGGTTTGTAAACAATTTTCAATATTTTAATTATATAGGAACCATAAAGTTAGTAGCACAATTATTTAAATAAGTTGACCTGTGGCCAGGTCCGAACCGACCGACTGTTTGAAATAAATTAATTTCCAGCTACAGAAACAATTTCAAATAATTTTCATATATCTATTAATGTAATAAAAAACAGATATGGATACATAAATAATAAATATAAACATTTTTAATTTTATTTTATTTATAATATATATGCAAGACCAGGCTGTGACGTCATGAATGGCTGGATGACGTCATATAATTTTAAATCAAGAAAAAACTAATAAATATGATTTTTCTCGAGGATAAAACCAATACAAAGTGCATGATTCGTGGTGATATATAAAAAAATCTCCTTTGGTGTGAAAATAACCCTTTCCTTCCTATCGTCGATCGCTAATACTACCACTTCCGGTTTCCGGAATTGCACCAAAAGTTGATCAATTCATCCCACTGATGCATTAAGTAAATATACCAAATTTCATCAAAATCGGTTGAGCCGTTCAGGCTGTACACATCTATACGGACGGACAGACGGACAGACGGACGGACAGACGGACGGACAGACATCATGCTAAAAATACTTTTTTCTGTTTAGAAAATGCATGATTCGTGGAGATATGTAAAAATCTCCACATGTGAAATTTGGTGTGAAAACAATACCTCCCTTACTATCGTCGGTCGGTAAAAATATAATATAATAAAATAACATTTTTTTTAAAATCAAATTATTATAATTATAATATTTTATAACTATATAAAATATATACTTAGTATTAATATTATGAAAGCAAGGAGAATAAGATCGAAGGAAGCTTTTAACTTTACCTTATTTTTTTTTTCAAATTTTAGATTTTCAATTCTAAGAGTAAGGGTCGTGAGAGTATGGGGGAGGGGGAGAAAAAGAAAGAGGAGGAGGAGGGCTCTAACAAGCTGGTCGGCTTTTCTTGGAATTGAGTCTCTTGTCTGAGAGAGGCCCTTCAACCTTCAAAACTTAAACAGGAAGGGTGACTGACTACGAGAATGCAGTGCAGGCAAAAATGACACTCACAAATTTGGGAAGGAAGAGGGTTCTTATATATTCTAAGCTCTTTTTATTCCTAAAAATTGTTTAACCAAAATTATTTTTAAAACAAATTTAAATTATTCTATTCTATTGATGGATTTAGATTTATTAATAAAGAATGAATTAATTTAATTAGTGAATTAATTTAATTAGTTTTTACTTTGAGAAATTAGTAATACCTACAATAAATTCATTTAAATTATAAATATATAATCTAGCCCAGGGGTGGCCAACCCGCGGCCCGCGGGCCGCATGTGGCCCGCCTTAAACATTTTTCCGGCCCGCGAGATTCATCACACTTTTATATTCTGCGCCCTCATGAAACAAATATCGCACTAGTGAAATAAATATGATTTCATTTTTTTTATTTCGTTGTTTCTTTTTTTATTTTTAGTATTATATATTTTTTACAATGTGCATTCAGTATCATTATTATTATATTATATATGTTTATATGTAAAAATAATAGTAAACATAATAAAAATTCATTATTTTTCAATTTGTCACACCAAACAATATCTATAATGGGTCTAAATCTAATATGGGAATGTATAATTTTATATGCGGCCCGCGAAGTTATGATGCATTTCCAAAGTGGCCAGCAAGATCATTTGGGTTGGCCACCTCTGATCTAGCCATTTTTTCAATTATAATCAAATTAAATAATTTTATAAATCACATTGTAATTATATAAATATTAATATTACTGAATTAATAAAGTGTGTATATATATAGAACCTGGTTCAACGAGCCGCCTCTTGGTAATTTAAAAAATTATTCCTTGTGTCTATGAATATATTTAAGCTTAAGATTATTATTTAAAATAAATAAACGACAAAATATATGAAACAATTTCAAATAATTTAAAAGAACATAAATTAAAAAAAAAATAGTCATAAAACATACAGCCCTTAAACGTACGTATTAATGTACTGAAAGACAGAAAAGTATGGCCTGTGGATATAACATAATATATATTTCGTAATTTGATTATAAAATATTATTAAAATAAATATTTTTAATATTATTTTATTTATAATATTTCGTATTTAAGGAAGCGCAGTACGACGATGCCCGGCGCCATTTTTTTTATTATTAAAATTCCTATTTTAAATTAAGAAAAAATTAACAAAGATGATTTTCCCTGAAGCTGAAACCAATATAGATCGATTTTTCTTTATAAATATTATCTATGATTTAAATTTCATAAAAATCATCGAGCGGTTTAATATTTCAAAAATACAAATATATTTATATATATACAATTTTTGCTAATATAATAAGATAAGATAAGATATATATAAATATATAAAACTTTTTATCAAATTATATACTTTAGTGGGCTCATATGTAGTGTGCAAAGGGGAGGGGGTGAAGGAGATGAAGAAAGGAAGTGACAAATATAAAGATTAATACAAAAAATAAATTATTAAATAAAGGATATTTATATCTATATATTTTTATATATATGTATTAATAATTTTAAGGAAGATATTTTTTTTTAATTTTCAAGGAAAAATAAATAAGAAATTTTTATTTTTCTTATGAATTTGTCATGTATAACGGTGATTTATTTTAGTTAGTTAAGTTGAAGTTTTTTACCTATTTATCTATACTCATGCATATAATACAAATGAATAATACAATAGAAAAACATATTTAAATATATTTTTTTAATTATTTAATTATCATATTATTTTATTGAAATTTTTAAACACAAAAGTTCAATATGTTTCAAAGTCCTCTCTTCTTGAACACAATACAGTACAATACAATTGTGTGTAAAATCTTTTATTCTATTTTTCAAAATATTTTTTTTATTAAATTCATCTGGTTTGTCATCGTGAACTTTATTTTTTTTTTTTTTTCTTATTTTTTTGTCTATTATTAATTAAACTATAATACTAATTGAGCGAAAAGTAATTAATATCAAAATTATTTGATTCTTAAATTTAATAAGTTAAATTATTTAAGAAAGATATTAAAGAAATAAATGAATTGTTTTAGGAGGTTCAAGTGAGGGCGTATTTTTTTTTAATTCTTGTTTTTCTTTATAGGTAGAAGTAGTTTCTTTTCTTTTAATTCAGCCGATTTCTTTATCATAGATCTTATCAGAGTGTGGCTGGTTTTTCTTCCTGTCTGATAAATTAGGGCCAAGGCGTCTGCCTCGTTAGCATTTTCCTCTTGATGAGAGTGTATGTGTGTGTGAGAGAGAGAGAGAGAGATATTGAGGAGAGATAGAGGGGCGTTAAAAGAGAGGAGAGGGCAAAAAGTGGGGTGATCTTTCTTATAGGGTCTTTTTCTGTTTGCCAGGTGGGGAATATTTTTTTGTTTCTTTCTTTCTTTTCATTTGCCAAAATAATCAAAAGTAACCCTCCCTTCCTTTTAACCATTGTCCCCTAAAATATGGGCCAAATCAACGGAAAACGGGCAAAATTTAAAGAAAAAGGCGTTAGTAAACTAGAGAGAAAGAGGAGAGGGAAAAAAAACGGAAATTTAAAATTGCACAAGAGAACAAAAGAATCAACAACAAAAGTTGTAAAATGCCATCTGTGGTGTAGCTATTTAGGTCATAGAGAGGGATGTAAATTTACTCTTGAAGAAAAAAATGATAAAATGAAATAAATAAATAGATTTATCGGTTAGACCGATTAAATATTAGTTTTAAGGGAATGTTCGAGAATGAGCTTCCTCCAATAATCTAATCTATCTACTCGAAAGTTCTTGGCCGTAGCAATCACATTTCTCCAAGAGTCCCCATCCAACTCCTACCCTCTCCTATCTCTCTCACGTCCCTTCCTACATTAACCACCCACCGCGTCTTTGGTCTTCCTAGCGGACGTTTCCCACAATCGGTCTCCCCAACAATATATTTTCCGCCATTCTTTCTTCGCCCATTCTAGCCACGCAGAATTCTCGATTTTATAACTCTGGAGATGCATAGATGTCATGCAATTCCTCGTAATGCAGTCTCCGGCATTCCCCAGTGGCCTTATCTTTCTTTGGACCATAAATGCTGCCAAGTATCCTATTCTCAAATAATCTAAATTCCAATAATCTAAGTATAAATATATAAATACAATCATATAAATTAAGTGTATAAATATATAATTCATTTTTTATAGAAATAGAAAAAATTAAGTATTGATGTGTTAAATATAAATATAAATAACAATTAATTCATTAATTAATTTATTGATAAATTGATAAATTCTATTAATTTTTCGATTTTTATTAGAAAAAAGGCAATTTCAATATTTAATATAAATTTTAATTCTTTATTTTTTTTTTTTTTAAGGAAAGTTTATTTATATACTTGATTGATCGATCAATTCAAACACACACACAGACAATTCTAAAATTAGCATTGTACTGTCTAAGAATCTTCTTTAAAATATGAATTTGAATTTATAATCACATCATTTATAGAATATTTTTTATCATTTTTTTTTTTTTTAAATTTATTTTATATATTATCTTTTAAGTCACAAGACTTAAAGATTAGATAAAATAAATAAATAAATAAATAAATTATTGATTATATATGATTTATTTGAATTTTTCCTAACATAAGGTTAAATTGATAAAAAGTTTCAAAAACAAAAATAAAAATAAAAATATAATTTCTGTATATATGTACTCAATATGTACTCAATATGTATGTATTCAATATGTATATATTATTACATTTATCAAAATATGAATATTTTAAATTTCAAATTGTAATTTATATACATATTCGTATACATATTTTCTTTTGTTTATAATTCAAAATTTCTAATTAATATAAGTTTTTTTTAGCTTTTATAATAATTATAGTGTACTAATAGCAATATACATAAAACAAATAAATTAAATTAATAATAAATAGACATTAATGATTAATGATTGTGTAACAATCCGGAATGCACTTAACACAAAGAAATAATTCAATTAGAAAGTATCCTGAATGTTCGAAACTTTAAACTTCTCATCAACAAAAAAATGTTTTCTGTTTTTCACTTTCCAAACCCATTTATGAATTCAAATTTTAACATTTTCCAATTTTTACACCATTTTCAATTGTAATTTTTCACCAAATCATATCCTCTCTCCTCTCTCATATATCTTTTTATTTTTATTTGTTTTTTTTTTTTGTTATTTTCTGATCTTCACTTGATTTGTCCATAAATAGTTTAATTTCACCTGAGGCCCTGGCGTGGGGCTCTCACGGAGCCAATATTCACACGACCACGCCCGACCTGACCTATATGTTCTCTCTCATCTCCCCCTACATCCCCTTTTAAAGTATTGTGTGGCAGTATTATAATCTGTTGGCTCCCCCCTTTTTCCCCCTCCTGACTAATCCGTCACCAACCGGGAAATAGTCTTTTCAATTGAATTCAGTACACAAAACAATTATTTTAACATTA
The DNA here is from genome assembly GCA_963082975.1 of Labia minor. Classification (NCBI taxonomy): domain Eukaryota; kingdom Metazoa; phylum Arthropoda; class Insecta; order Dermaptera; family Spongiphoridae; genus Labia; species Labia minor. The sequence continues at coordinate 12,329,500 of OY720345.1, forward strand.
TTTTTCAATTTCAAACTCAACCTTTCTCTCTCTCTCTTTCCTTGTCTTTCTGTCTTAATAAATATGTATTAAAGTCATTTCAAATATCAGGTAGTTTTTTTTTTACAAAATATTTTATTATATTTTATTCCTATTTATATAATGATTTTGCATTTGAAATTTACCATTAGATTATAATATGTTATTTTAAATATAGTTATATTCTAGATTAAACTCAATTATTAACATATAAATACAATACAGTAGTGATTCCCAACCTGGGTGATCGACATCTTAAAGGGGGCGATTTGACTATACGATTTTGGGGGGCGAAATTATTTTCAACTTTGTTGAATCGCTGAAAGTACCGAAATTAATTTTTTAACAGGTTGACTGGCAATCACGAGCCAGCACGTGACGTGGTGCCATCAACAAAGAGCCAATCACGCGCGGGTTTAATATATATTTATTAATTTTAATTTATAATTTATAATTAATTAAATTGAATTTAAATATTAATATGTTAATTAATCCAATTCAAATTTGAGAGATTTCTTTATAGTCGAGTGGAGACACTCCAATTTTTTTTTAAAAATAACGTTTTTCAATTTTGTATGTTTTTTTAAGATTATATTATGATTTCTAATTTATCAATATTAAAAATAAAAACAAAATAAACTGCTTTTTTGACCTCATTTCGTAAAAAAACCCTAGCATTAAGTGGTTAAAGCAAGTGACTGACGCTTTAACATGAAGTCAAAAAAAAAAAATAATTATAAATGAAGATAAAATCGTCACACTGACGAAATTCAATACATCAAGTCTTCTGGTTGTAGGTATTATCGTCACCCCCCCCCCCCTCTAAAGAAGTCCAAAGCGTTTATAACCACATTTTGTTGTTTTGAATAAATAGTTAAACACAGTTAGAGTTAGGAATTTTTTGTGACCGCCATACTGAAACGTGGCACCATCATTTTTGTAAATAGGAATTTCAAAAAGTAAATTTCATTCAATACTGATGGGTCCTATAATCTTATAATTAAGGGTTTTTAAAAATAGTGACGAAATTACCTTCAGTGACGAAATTACCCTCCTCTACATTATGTATTATATTTAAAAAATCTCTTATTCTGCTCTAATTTATTTTTAAAATAGATTTATATATTCTAATTTTCTACTTAAAATACCTGCTCTTATAGTTTTAATTTTCAACTAATTTACAACTTCCTGGATATGATTTATTATAATACCACTATAAACATATAATTTCTTTCAACCACTTTTATAATCGATTTTAATTTAATAAATTCAAAATAAATAAATACATTTGTAATTTTACATATTAATACTCTTTTTTTTTACTTTTATTAAAGATTGAAAAATAAAAATAAAAAATTAGGATGCTTATATTTGATTGAGGGTGATGATGGTAGAATTTGTATTTGTATTTGTATGTATATTTTAATTTTTCTTTGCAAATATTCTTTTTGTAACCTGAATGGAAGGTAATTGAAGGCCATTGATGATGGAATAGGGGAGGAGAGTGGGGAGAGGTTTGGGCTAGCGGGGGGGGGGGTTAGAGGGAGTGGTAAGGTGGAGTAGGAGGTTAAGGGGGGCTGACTGTCTCTTTAAATAGCAAACAACAAGAAATTAATTGTTCTTCCTCCCTATGTACTCCTCCTCCCCCCCTCCCACCCGCCCCATATACCCTCTCTCACAATATCCGTCCGCTCTTGGCGTTATTCTCTCATCTAAATTGAGAGAGCCCAAACGTAGGAATTCTTTTATTTAGAAGAGATAACTAGGCTCAATCTGAGTGGAGCTGTCAAGTTCTCATGGGAACCATCACACGTTCAGTACATACACACACACACACATACCTGCCTATACGTGTAAACCAACACACAAGAGTATTATGATAAAAACTTGAAAAACATAAAAATGAAAAATCTGGAGTGTCTCCACTATATCATCTCGCAAATTTGAATTTGATTAATTAACATATTATATTGAAATTCAATTCAATTAATTATATAAAATATTTAAATTTACAGTATAATATTGTTATTCAATTAAATTAATTAATTAACATATATTAAATTTAAATTTAAAGCCTTTTACTTCATTTTTAAGTTAGTGTAAAATTAAAAAATTAAAAAAATTAATTCTTTGTTGATGACACCAGGTCACGCGCTGGTGCGTGTTTGGGAGTTAACGTGTTTGCAGTGTTAAAAAATTAATTCGGGTAATTTCAGTGATTCAATCAAGCTGAAATTCTATATATAGTAGTTTTATACGATTTTTTATCATGTGAAAAACTATCAAACATAAATCTTTATTTTTACGGTCACTTTAGAGGAAAAAAAATCAAAACGTGGTAGGTAATGACCCTCTTACGGTTAAGCCATATTTCTCAAAAGTTGATTGAAAACTACGAATTTTGAATAATGCCCGTATACCAAATTTCATGATTCTAACTCAAACACACACACAGGCAGACATTTTTCTCAACCTTAGTGAAAAGGATATCAGGAACCTTTAAAACGTATAAAAACATCAAAATCTTAACATCGAAAAATTTGGAAATTTATTACAGAATAAAATAATATATATATCCAATTCTTACATTAAAAAATTTATTTTAAACAACTTAAAAGGTTTATTTCTATTGAAAATTTGAATATTTAAAATTGTAATTTATATTAAAAATACATACATTTCATTTGAAGATATTAATTCAATATTTAATAATAAATATTTGTTATAAAAATTATTTTATAATTTAGATTGTAATTGTTGTATCAAATATCTTTACGATAAATATATTTAGTTAATTAATATTTATAATAAAATATTATTTATATATATATATATATAATAAATAAAAGTATAGAGAGAGAGAGAGAGTTAAACTATTTTTCTTTTGTGGAATTAAATGTATATTTTTTTATTTTGAAAATTATAAATTTTTTTGTTTTTTTATACTTTATTTTCAATTTTATAATTAATATATTTTTGATGATTATGAAATATACTGAAATAATTTTTAAAAGCTTATACATATTATATTTCGTTATTCCAAATTAAATTTAAGATATCTATGAGTCACTTAGTGTAAATTTTAATAATTGATAAGCAATTATATAACTGATAAGAAATATTTGTGATTAGAAAAGGTCCATTCATCTACGTGCCACTCAGTTAATATTTTATTTCGCGTCATTCACTTCCTTTCCGATTATTATTATTATTATTATTATTATTAATTCTTTTGTTTTATTAATTTTTGTATGTGTGTGTTTTTTCTAGGTGAGGCGTTAAAACTTCCTTTTCGCAATTTGGCTATCTAATGAACGTTTCCTTTCGGTATCATCACTTAGGTAAGTTTTTTTATTCTTTTGGTATATTAATAATATTATGTTCATTTTGAACAATTAATTTATAATCAAAAAAAAATCCAAAAAAAAAAAAATTAATTTGAAATTTTTTTATTTAAAAAAGAATTTTATATTAATTTAAAAAAAATAATAATTCTTTTATACTATTTCATTTATTTAATATTTTATATTTATATTTAAGCTAATGAATGCTTTTTTCAAAGAAATTATAAATTATAAATTGTTAATAATATTACAGAATACGAGGTCTGTTCAATAGAAAGGGTAAATTTTGAATTATTTCGAAAAGTATTTATTTATTCATCAATATCCATTTTGTCCCCTTCAAAGTAATTCCCCTCAGAGATATAATGCACTTCTGAAATGCGCTTTTTGGTGTGGCCATCAGCTCGTTCTTCGATTCCGACTTTATCTCATCAATTGTGACAAAACATTTTCCTTTCATTGGTCTCTTCAGTTTTGAGAATAGGAAAAAGTCACGGGGAGCTAAATCTGGTGAATACGGTGCTTGAGGCATGATTACGATGTTGTTTTTGGCCAAAAAATCACAAACAATCAATAAAGTGTGAGTTGGTGCATTATCGTAGTGCAGCATCCATGATTTTTTCACAATTCCCATCGTTTGAGCCGTATTGCTTCACGCAAACATTACATAACTTCCTTGTAATATTTCTTATTAACAGTACGATCTGTTCGCAAGAACTCCTAATGCACTACGTCATTGTAATCGAAGAACACAGCGAGCAAAACCTTCACATTTGTTCGAACTTGGCGTGCTTTTTTAAAGCACTTGTACCTCTTATAAACATTTTTTTGAGACAAAGTAGACTCCCTGCCACCCTCAACATTTGAAGTGCGTTGGAGCACTTTATTCCATTTCCAACGCAAAATTTAATACAGACTCTTAAAAAAATCAAATAACACAAAAATTTGACTAACTTTTTCAGTTGTCAAAAACAAACTACTAGTCCAAAATAGCTGATATTGTCAACATATGAAAAACATATTTATGGCAACATAAAAAAAACAATATTCGAAAAACGAGTGTACCCAGCCCGCGAAAATTCAAAATTTACCTTTTCTTTTGAACAAGCCTCGTATTATAAAAGAAAATATATTGTAATGTTTATTTTTATTTTTTCTCATTTCAATATATATTATTTCTTTGATATTTAAATAAATCGAAATAGAATTAAGGGAAGTGAAATATTTTATAAAAAGGGGGCTGTTTTTTTTTATTGTTTAATGAGTGTAGTCGAAGGTAGAAGGACAGGTTTTCATCTATGGAAAGGAGACAATACCTGTTCTTTGCACTGATAATTCATTTTAATGAGAACTGGAAGTAGTCGGAAGTGACTAGGTCTCTCTCTCTCTCTTGTTTCATATTTTTTTCCATGTAAATGTTTAACATTTAAATAACGAGAAAATCAACCAACCGACCCTTGGCGGATTTTATATATATATATATTTTCAGATTATTAAATTTCTATTGAAATTTTTATTATTATTATTATTTTTATTAAAGTCGTCGAACAAGTCCCAATTAAAGAAATCGTTGAGGTTGGACGATAAGAGAATCAGTTAACGACTAAAATATCTCATCAAAAAAAAAAAACATTCCTAATCAGGGAACATTTAAGAATAGAACTACATAATTTTATTAGTAATGATATTTTAAATTCAAATATAATTTAATAAAATATATTTTTATGTTTATAAGTTTTTTTTAGAGTTAGAGGGTAAATTTAAAGATAATATGTATAAAAATAATTTTTGAATATTAAAAAAAGGAAAATCTTTGAATTTTGTATGTCCTACGCAAGGACAACCCCTATCAAGTCGGTTATATCAATGATGAGGTGTCCTATGATCAGTAGAACAAGTTATATCAACCTTTACCTTGATTTTTATGATCGGAGGCGCTATCAAATAGCTTTCCGAATGTTGATCCCGGGGGCTGGGTTGACTCCGTCCCATCGACCCCAACTAGAGAAATTCCCTTGCCAGGCCCGGGATTTGAACCTGGGACCACAAGCATATGAGCCAGCTACGCTACCTCTCACCCTGTGGCGTCTTCTATAAAAATTTAAAATATCTCAAAAATTCGATTGGAAAATCGAATAAAATAGATAAATCGAAACAAAAATAGGATAGGTTAAAATAATATCAGCAATGTAATTTACAAAAATTAGAAAAATACTTAAACACTAAATTAAAAATTAAAAAAAAATCAAAAACTTAAATGGATGTGGCGCCTTTTAAAAAAAAGGATATCGCATGTTAAATAACAATTTAGGTTTTTAGTGAAACTTTCTTAAAAAAGTGTGACTAAATAGCACTGAGCATTATCGTGTAACAAAAAAACAATTGCACATTCATAGCTCGTGAGGTGAAAAGTTTCATAAAGGTGAACCAGAACAATTACAATAATAATCTGAAATAATACATATAATATTGAAAATTAATTTTAATGAAAAAATTAAAACTTAATTTAAATTTCCGTATATATTTCTACGTCACTAGCCAACTTTACCTTAAATTATAGTAAATTCATTTATATATTATTTTTTTGTATTATCTTTTAGAAATAATAATTCTGAAGGCAAAGTCGATTAATGTTCACTGATCACTAATTTTAAAATACCAAACACAAAAATAAAAAAAAAAAAAAAAAAAAAAAAAAAAAAAACTAATAATAATACATGAAATCGTATATTCTGTTTTAGTATCCATTCATTAAATTTCATTTTTATCTCCTATATATATATATATATATATATATATATATATATATTTAGGAGAGAGAGAGAGATTCTAAGGTCAAAAAGAGAGAGAGTTCATTCACTTTTGATTTGACGGACTTCATTCATTTTCCTCCATCCCCCTCCTCATCCCCTCTCTCCCTCCCCCTCTCCCCGAGCTAATGCTAACAGCACGACCCTGTTTGATGGCCTACTAGGAATGAATGATAAAACTATCGATGAACTTGAGACTTTAAACCGGAACTCTCTATTCCCTCCACCTTACCCTTACCCCCACCCTACACTATTCTTCTATCTTTGTTATTCACGCACTAAAAAACATGAATAAAATCTCAATTTTAAAAGACGAAATGAAAAATATTTTTATTAATTTTTTGTTTTGACTTTTAAACTTTATATATATATGTGTGTTCTAAGAATATATAGTTCTTTTCTGATAATTGCCCTTTATAATTTCTAATACTTACCATAAATATAAATATTTAATATTTCAAAGATTAAAACGACAGTAATGGAATACTTTTTACTATCTCGCTGATTACGAAAATTTTCGATGTCGAGATTTTGATGTTTTTATACGTTTTGAAGGTTCCTGATATCCTTTTCACTAAGGTTGAGAAAAATGCCTGCCTGTGTGTGTGGTTGAGCTAGAATCATGAAATTTGGTATACGGGCATTATTCAAAATTCGTAGTTTTCAATCAACTTTTGAGAAATATAGCTCAACCGAAGGAGGGTCATTACCTGCAACGTTGTGATTTTTTTCCTCTAAAGTGACCGTAAAAATAAAGATATATGTTCGATAATTTTTCATATAATTAAAGATTGTATAAAACTACTATATATATAATTTCAGCTTGATTGAATCGCTGAAAGTACCGGAATTAATTTTTTAACTCGACTGCAAATCTCGCGCCAGCACGTGACGTGGTGCCATCAACAAAGAGCCAAATATGCGCTCGTTTAATAAATATTATTTATTAATTTTAATTTATAATTAATCAAATTTAATTTAAATATAATATATGTTAATTAATCCAATTGAAATTTGCGAGATATTCGACTGGAGCCACTCCAGCTTATTCTATTAATATTTGTAAGACAAAAATTTATTTGAACAGATTTCTATATAATCTACCATTTTTATAATTTATTATGAAATAAAACGATTTTATCTAAGCAACAAGAAAGTACCAAATGAAAAGTAAAATAATTTAAAAAGATAGAAGAAAAAAGAAAAACTATTCTATTGAATAAAAAAGATATTTTTTAAACATATTTATAATTCAGTTATTTCATAAGAAAAATATTCATTTATAAGGAAAGAAACTTATCATAAGAGAATCAGAGAAACAATTTTATAGCTACCTTTTGAAAGAAGATATTCTCCTGATATAAATATATATATAAAGAGAGAGAGAGAGAAATCGGGTTTTGATATTTTCAAATGTATATGATTGTACAATGGATACCATAAAACTTATAATATAATCGTAGAGGTTTTTATTATGATTAAAATATAATAAGTAAGAGAATAAGAGATGAAGAAAAATATAAGAGAGAGTTTTCGACCTATACTTATAATAATTTTAAAGAACGAAATTATTTATATGGAAACATTTTCCAAATAAATTTTATAATAGTAATTTTTACTTTGCAAAAGTACCTGGTTCACTGAGCTGCCTTGCAAATAATTTATAAGAACATAAATTTAAAAACAAATAGTCATAAAACATACACCTCTTAAACTTACGTATTAATGCAGTGAAAGACAGAAAAGTATGCCCTGTGGATATACCATAATATATATTTCGTAATTTGGTTTTATTTATATTTATAATATTTTGTATTTAATGAAGCGTTGTTACAGATAGTTGCTAACGTCATTTAGTTTTCCAATTTTAAATTAAAAAAAAACTAATTTCAAATAATTTAAAAGTACATATTAATGAACTGAAATACAGATATGAATATAACATAAATATTTTGAATTATATTTTATTTATAATATTTTGTATTTAAGGAAGCGCTGTCTGGCGTAGTTTCTGACGTCATTCAAATTTTTAATTTTAAATTAAGAGAAAACTAATAAAGATGATTTTTCCCTAGGCTGAAACCAATACAGATCGATTTTTTTTATAAAAATTATCTATGGTGTGAATTTCAAAAAGATCCTTCAAGCGGTTTAATATTTCAAAAATATAAATATATAAAACAATTATTGCTAGTATAATAAGATAAGAAAGATATGTTATACCATTTTCTTATTATTATTTATTTATTATTATTATTATTATTATTCTCTCTCTGATTTTTTGATTTTTTTAATAAATTTATTTTAATTTTTATAATTAATTTTTATAATTTAATATTGATTTTAGAGTCTCGTCTTTTTTTATATGATAATTTATTTACCAAAAACGGTTTAGGCATCTTTCAAAATAACTTATATTAATATATTATATATATGCTGTATGTATTATTTCTCTTTTTTTTCTCTCTCTCTCTTTGGGTCTCTATTTTTATAAATAAAAGATTAAGATTTATATTCCTGTATATATATATATATATATATATATATATATATAAGTGGTGTGTGTGTGTGTGTGTAAAAGAGAGAGGAGGATGGCTGATAAGGAAACAGCCATCAAAGGCGCCAGCCACTTCCGGTGAGATTAAACTCTTTCCCTCTCTTTTCAACATTCATTCATTCATTCATTCTTTGCTTCATTCTATTTGATGCTTATTCCTTTCATTGACAAAATGAACCTTCATGGACCATTCTAATACAAAACAAAAAATAAATAAATAAAATGAACAATTATAATATTTATAAAAAAAAAAAAAAAAAAAAAAATTCAATAAAAGTATATTTAATCCAGAAATTATAATATCGATATATTTTTAATAAATTACTTTCATTAGAAATTTAAATTATAATTGACATTAATATTTGCTTAAAATTAAAGAGAAAAAAAAATAACAAAAAAACCTTAAAGAAATCTTATCATAATTAATTTAATTTTTTTATTTAATTAACTAAAATAAATATTGAAACGATCAATTTAATCATAATTTGTTAAAAAAAATTCTTAAAAAAATATTAATAAAAAAAGAATTAAATTTCAGAATTTTCCAAATTATGCTTGAAATAAAAAAAAATATTAAAATAGTAAATCATGTTTTCAAAAACGTTTTATATTTAATTAATGACATGAAAATATTATCAACGAATAAACGGATGAAATCGGTATTCCAAAATAATATCATAAAAAAAAATAAGTATTTAATATTAGGAAACCAAGAAAATCCTGTATCAATTTTATTAAATTCTTTAAAATTCCATTTATAATACTGAAATTTTATTTATTTTATATACAATTATAAGAATGGAGAGAGAGATTGAGAATTGTGGTGCAAAAATTAATAAAGAGAATAAAATAAAAAATATAAGCATATTTTGATTTTAATATTTTTCTTATTATATATTTTATTATATAGTTTATATTTCTTGAATTAATTCAGTTGAGTTTTAACTTTTTATCAACATCAACATATTTATTCGATCCACATATTCATTTATATATAAGACAATTAAGTAATTAAATAAAAAAAAACCTCTGACTTTGTACGTCCTACGCAAGGACAACGCCTATCAAGTCGGTGATATCCATGAGGTGTCCTATGATCAGTAGAACGGGTCCTCTCAACCTTTACCTTGATTTTCTTGATCGGAGGCGCTATCAATTAGCTTTTCCCCAATGTTGTTCCAGGAGGCTGGGTTGACTCCGTCCCATAGACACCTTGCCAGGCCCGGGACTTGAACAAGGGACCATGTGAATGTTAGGCTTGTTGGCTACCCACACACCCAATGGCGCCTAAATTGATTAAATATTATTTTGAATTTTGAATATTTTATGTATATATACGTACATAATTACGCAGAGAGTGCTACATGCATTTTTCATTATTTACACGTATAAATACTTCAACTTAGATTTTCCTATTGTTTTTTTAGTTTTTATATTATTTATATTTTAATAACTAATTTATTTCTTTGTTTAACGTATTATATATATATGTTAAAATAATTTCTTTTATTCACGAGATTTTAATTAATTATAATTATATAATTTATTTATTTTATAATAGATTAAAATTTATTCTCTAATTAATATTATTATCAATATTGATTTTTAACACTTTATATAATAACCTACATGTACTTATATTTATTAAATTTATTTTGTTTATATATATATATATATATAGTAATTTTATTTTTAAATTTACTATTAAATCAGAGTCTTTTGTTAAAATAAAAATCTTCAGATTATTTGATATTTTAAATAGCAATTGCAACATTTTTAGCTCAAGGCTTTCGCTGTTTCTAAGCTGATTTAATTATATAGAAACTGACGACTGATCGACTGAATTGAAATTCTAAATAGCAAATGTACCTATATACCTGAAACTGTGGCAAATTGAATTATTGAATTGATCATTCAATATCATTTTTCAATGAAATTCGAATAGGATTAATAAAAATATCGTTGAATGAGAATAATGAAATAAATTTAATATTTGCAATTTTTCTATTTCTTATCTAATATCATTTCCTGTCTGAGTGTAAAAAGAGAAATAAAATTAAAACTATTTTTATATTATTTAAGTGTAGATGGCTGGTTGGTTGGTTGTGGTGGGTGCCCCAGCCGATGGGCATACATTGGCAGGGTCACTGTCTCCGTGGGGTATTCTTAGGTTACGACGAGACGCTCGCGACTCTAAGATTAGCATGATGCCTTTCACTCTTATGCAAGATACAACCCCCGGAACAGACAACGGCTAATGACCCAGGCCCTAATGTCATTTGACAATCATTTTCTAACCTTCACACATGCACACATACCACTTCACCCTCGATCATCTCTTTACTTTAAAGAAAATATAATAAAAAAATATCTGATTTTTGTACGTCTTACGCAAGGATAACGCGTATCATGTCAGTTATATTAATGATGAGGTGTCCTATGATCAGTAGAACGGGTCCTATGAACCTTTATCTTGATTTTCTTGAGCGTAGGCGCTACTTTTTATCAAGTAGCTTCCCAATTTTGATCCCGAATGCTGGGTTGACCCCAGCTAGAGAAATTTCCTTGTCAGGCCGGGACTTGAACCCAGGACGACGAGAATGTGAGGCAGCTTCACTTATCTCTCACCCTGTGGCGGCTTTAAAGAAAATATAATACATTCGTTAAAATGATTATTATATTATGATTCATAAAAAAAATCAAAACACATTCAATTGCATATTATTGCATTCAATTCAATATGTTTAGTAGAATTCATATTGAAATAATAAATAAATCAATGTATGATTAAAATATCTTTATAAATGATTATGAATAAAGGTTATTAATAAATCAGTGTTTGAATCAATTTTATATTGTAATTATTATTTAATAATATTGTTTGATATAATAAGATACATTTCCAAAACTATCATAGATCTTTAAAAATTTCATTTTATTAAAATAATTCTATAGCAATATTTTATTATTAATTTTCATATTTTTTAACGAACTGATTTATTTATTAGGAATGAATTGATATTGTCATTTAAATGTGTTTTAAAAGTATGTAAAGTTTGACAGAATACTTATTAATAATAGCATTTACCAATAATATATAAGAATAATTTTTTGTTGTTTATCAATTATCAATTTCGATATTTTAATTAAGGCGATGTTACCCTTTTCTGAACACGGCATTGAACTAAAGACAAAGACAATATTTCCCGAGAATTCATTTATGTCACGGCCTGATTGAAAAATTGAAAATTACCAAAATATTTTCTATATTTTTATCAAACACCTTTTATCGCATATTTTGATCTAATATTTACTCTAAGAAAATTCATTTTTCAATAAAAAAAAATTAAATTATTTTTATATATACATTCATGTATTATTGTATACATATTGACTGGGATAGCAACAAAGTAGTTATCTCTGCTGAACTTGAGGTCGAGAGATCGAACCTCGTTAAGTTTAATAAGATTTAAGATATTATAAATAATTCAATGGGAATTTTAAATTTCAAATTAATGCAAAGGCTGACTAAAATGGGCTAAATAGATTCTAAAAACTAATAAAAATTTTTTGTTTAGAAATATCTTGAAAGCAATAATGTTAATTTAATAGTTTGTTTTGTACGCTTTAAATATTAAATAGACTCTCTGAAATGATTTCTTATCCTATTTTTACCATCTCGCCAGAGATAGTATTGCGATCACGAAAATTTCCGAAGTCGAAATTTTGATGTTTTTATACGTTTCAAAGACCCTTGAGTCATTTTCGCTGTTTGTGTGCGTGTGCTTGTATGTAGACAAGATTACGAAAAAAAGGTTTGAGCTAGTATAATGAAATTTGGTACACGGTCATTATTCAAAATTCGTAGTTTTCTATCAACTTTTGAGAAATGTAGCTCATCCGGAAGTGGGTCATTATCTACCACATTTTCATTTTTTTTTCCTCTAAACTGATCGTAAAAATAAAGTTATATGTTTGATAGTTTTTTCACATGATTAAAAATTGTATAAAACTGCTATATATAGAATTTCAGCTTGATTGATTCGCTGAAAGTACCGGAATTAATTTTTTTAATTTTTTAACACGTTAACTGTCAATCACGCGCCATCACGTGACGTGGTGTCATTAACAAAGAATTAATTTTTTTAATTTTTAAATTTTGACTTAAAAATGAAGTTAAAGGCTTTAAATTTAAATTTAAATTTAATATATGTTAATTAATTAATTTAATTGAATAACAATACTATACTGTAAATTTAAATATTTTGTATAAGAAATTAATTGAATTTAATTTAAATATAATATATGTTCTTTAATCCAATTCAAATTTACGAGATAGCCGAGTAAAGACACTCCAGATTTTTTTGAAATAGATATGTAATAGATATTTATACTATAAACCAATAATTCCCAAACTGTGAGCCGCGAAAAATTTTCTAATACTTGAAATTTTTGGTTTAAAAAAAAAAACAGATAAGATGATTTTGCGATGCTCTGAAACATTTCCAATGGAGGGAAGAAAAGTTTTCCAATTTCTCAAGAGAGTAAAAATTTATATAAAAATCGGATGTATTAAGGGAGCCTCGAAAAAAATCCGATTATTTTGGGAACCGCAAACCAAAAAAGTTTAGGAACCTCTGCTCTAAACTATCATAGAAAAAAAAAAGTAATTGTTTAATTCATTAAGTCAGCGTTTTCCAACCTGTGGGGCTCGAAGGTATTAAAACCTATTTCAAGTGCCCGCGAAAGCAATTCAAGTGGCCGTAAACTTTTGAAAATTTTCAATTTTTTTTCAATTTTTTTCAATATGGTTCTAAAAAAAAAGGTCAGATAATTTTGCGGTGCTCTGAAACATTGGCCCATCTCTGTTGTCATATTATTTCAGAAATGTACCCGACTATTGGAAAAAAAAATTATTTTAGTACAAAAATTAAGGGGAACGCAAGAATTTTTTTTAAAATAAGGGGGGCGCCGGTACAGAAAGGTTGGAAACCATTGCGTTAAGTATTTATATTAGTAATAGATTAATTTAATATAAAAAAAATCTAAATAATTTTTTCTAATGTTATAATTTAATAGAAAGAGAATCAGTAAATGTTTAAAGAGAAAGAGGATACGAGGTGGAGGAGGGGAAATTAAAGATTACACCATCATTTAGTTTATCATTATCAGCAAGAATGATTCCCCAATGCAAATATTGTGTTCAAAACATAAAAAAAAAAAAAAAAAATTAAAACTCTTCTATAGATAAATTATAATGAAATCATTTTAAATGGCTCTTTGTTGTTCGGCTTTTTTTATTCTTTAAATCGCCCACTCATGTTATTTAGTCATCTTTGTCTTTTTTTTTTTTAGAAATATATAAATAGAATTGATTTCTAATTTATTATTATTTTTTAATTATATACATAAGATAAAAAGAGAAACTACTTATATTTTTGCCTTATATTTACAATATTTTATTCATTAAAATTATTTTAGAATAAATAATATTGCACAATATTATTTAATCTTGGTATATATATAAAATAAATAAAATAAAAACCATCGGCATGTTTTATAAAATATTTATTAAAAATAATCTATTAATTAATATTTAGTTTTTATTTCAATTTATTAAAAAATACAAATTTTAATATAGATTTAAAAAAACAAACAAACAATTTTTAATATGAAATATTATTGATTATTATTTAAGTATTTTTGTTTATTATTTAATTTCATTGGAAGCTTTAGATTTATAAATTGAAATAATATTTATAATTTAGTTACTCAGAATCAGTTTAATGATAATATTTATATACAAAGATACTATATATCATTATTACCTGTTAAAATAAAATAATAAGCAGTGGAGTGTCTCCAGTCGACTATCTCGCAAATTTCAATTGGATTAATTAACATATATTATATTTAAATTTAATTTAATTAATTATAAATTAAAATTAATAAATAATATTTATTAAATCAGCGCATGTTTGGCGCTTTGTTGATGGCACCACGTCACGTGCTGGAGCGTGATTTGCAGTCGTGTTAAAAAAATAATTCCGGTACTTTCAGCGATTCAATCAAGCTGAAATTCTATATATAGTAGTTTTATACAATCTTTAATTATATGAAAAATTATCGAACATATATCTTTATTTTTACTGTCACTTTAGAGGAAAAAAAATCACAACGTTGCACAACCCTCCTTCGGTTGAGCTACATTTCTCAAAAGTTGATTGAAAACTACGAATTTTGAATAATGCCCGTACCAAATTTCATGATTCTAGCTCAAATCGATTTTGTGTAATCTTGTCTACATACACACACACACACAGAGAGACATTTTTCTCAACTTAGTGAAAATGATTAGGCAACCTTCAAAACGTATAAAAACTTCAAAATATCGACATCAAAAATTTTCGTGATCGCAATACTATCTCTGGCGAGATAGTAAAATTATAATAAAAAAATACATATTTTTTGTTAAAGGTATTGTCATTTAGAAGCAATTAAGGTTGATTTCAACTTTAAACTACTCTAAACTAGGTTCTTTTAGCTTCTGATTCAGAGGTGAAACAGAGGGGGTTGTGAGGAGAAAGACATATTAGCATTTTTTTTTTTGGACTCGGACCAAAATCTTTTTAGTTCAAGGTTGCCCTCTTTAGTCTGTTACTTAAATTGGAATTTCAAAAAAATAAAATTACCAATTAGTCTACATTCTTTTATAAACAGTTAAATGATTTATATATATATATAAAGTAAGGGTTAAAAAAAATCTTGAAATTATGATTTAACAAAACAGCACTTGATTTTTCTATAAGTTTAAGGATTCTATGGATTAATTGCTAACCGTGAATGTATACGACGTTTTTAAAAGAAAAAGTGTATTTTGAATTATTTCGAAAAGTGTTTATTTATTCATCAATATTCATTTTGTCCCCATCAAAGTAATTCCCCTTATATATAATGATGTACTTATGCATCAATTGCCGCAAAACGCTTTCCTTTCATTGGTCTCTTCAGTTTTGGGAATAGGAAAAAGTTGCAGGCAGCCAAATCTGGTGAATACGGTAGTTGAGGCATGATTACGGTGTTGTTTTTTAACAAAAAATCACGAACAAGCAATGATGTGTGAACTGGTGCATTATCGTAGTGCAGAATCCATTTTTTATTTGTCCACCATTCGGATCGTTTGAACCGTATTGCTTCACGCAAACGTTGCATATCTTCATTGCAGTATTCCTTAATTTTTTTTTTAAGTACAAAATCGAAGAACTCACAAAAACGTGACTAACTTTTCCGTTGTCAAAAAGCTACTAATCCACGAAGTCTGATAATGTCATCATATGAGAAACATATGTGTACCAACCTAGCAAAAAAATATTTCGATAATCGAATGTACACAGCTCGCGAAAATTCAAAATTAACCTTTTCGTTTAAAAAAAACTTCGTATGAATAAGTGAATGCTTTCTTTCTCTGAATTCGTTCAAATTTTATATATCGTACGTGATTGGTCTATAATAAACAATCTTTAATTTTTTTGAAAATAATTTAATATTCAATTTTTCCGATTTTCTTTCTAATTACCATTTTATTTATTTATTTATTTATTTATTTTATCTCTAAAAAACTTGGCATGGTTGTTATAAGAGTGTAAAATAGGAAAGGATCAATTTCTAAGAATTCTAATGACGATGATTGATTTCTATTAAGCGATTCATAGAACAAACCGATTTCTTTCTTTCTTTTTTTTCTTTAGTTTCAGTGATTTATTGAGGAAAGTTGACTTTAGAATTGACACCATCCAACATTTGTAAGAAATTTCCTTCCCATCCCATACTCGAGGTATTTCCCACTTTTACCACCTGTCTCCCCACTAATAATTTTAAATTTTCCAAAATATATGTGTTAAGCGAAAAAGAAATTACATTAAATATTTCTAACTTTATTTTATTAAATTTTTAAATTTCACAAATAATTATATAATTATATATAATAAAAAATTTATCCAAAAAATGCATTTATATTTATAAATTTGGAAAATAACAAAATTTTAATTAATTATAATTTTATATGAAATGGTATGTGATTGTTAAACAAATAATTAAAAAGATTTAAATACAATTTATTTAAATCATGCAAATAATAATCTTAATTCTTATATTATTTTATATATATATATATATATATATATATATATTTAAAATGTCAAAAGTGATTATCTTCTTGTTTTATTCTATTGACGTAATCAGATGACGTTGTGTAGATGTTCAGGCGCCAGGTTTGATGATTCCAATTACGATATCCTGGTATTTTAAAGAGATTAAAAAAAAATTTGACGTCACTTGAAACAACCATGCATTACCATTTTTCAGTTACAATTCTTTTTACATGGAAAATAAATGATCTACATATTCTCATAATATATATATATATATATATATATATATAATGCTTAGTCTTTTACTAATAAAATGTTATTTGTGGTATCACCTATTACCACTCTCCTACCCCTCCACACACACACGCACATATATAGATATAGATATATATACTCCACCACCACCACCACCACCTGCTGACGTCTCGTCTGTCAGCTGATTTGACTTTCTGTCAGTTTAAGTGAGAAAGAGAGAGAGAATGTCCTGGATCACCTGTGTCTGTCTATCTGTCCGAATTTCTTTTCTCCCCTCTTTCCGTTTTTGCACTCCTCCCCCCCACCCCACTACCTCCCACCTTCTTCCCAGATTCTGTTTGCCCTCTAAAGCTTTCTCACCGTCTCACTTCTCTCTCTCTCAGTCCTCCTCTTCTTCCCCCCTCCCTCCTCCCTTCCCCTCCCCACTTCCTACCCTAACGTGTTTGTGAATGAGATAAAACAATCAAGCAGGCAGATGACGCAGACGGTGACGTCACGCCTCGAAGAGTGGGGGGAATCTTGCCCCATTCCTTTTTTTTCCCTCTCTCCGTTCACTTTTACTCTCCCTCCACTCCTACCACCATTTCCTTCTACGCCTCTTAATTCTTTGCACGCGCTCCTTGCAGTGCGTTGTTTCGTTGTTTGTCGCCGGTCTGAACGGTATTACTCATACTTCCAACTTATCTCTCTCATTCCCCCCTCTCTTTCTCTCATTTCTCTTCAATTGTATCCTTCTATATAATCGAAAACCTAATATCACATCTCATTTGTGATACAGTGAGTCCAAATATGTTTTTATCACTTTTTTAAAATTAAAATTTTATACGTGCATTTGTGGTGTGTTATACCGCCGCATTGAACAGGAAATTGTCGTTACGTAATTATGAGACGGCGCCTGTTACGAGGGGTTCTGATAAGGTGAGCATACATTTTATTTTATTATTATTATTTCGAGGTCGATACACGAAAGGCGTTATAATCTATTTTATCTTCCTCACTTATTTATATATATATATATATATATATATATATAACCATCATTTTTTCCCCACCGCCCCCGTCTGGCAACCGTCTGTGTTAGTGGATACCATACATGGAGCGTGCGACTTTTTCACTACGCCAAGTCCCACGGTCTCCGGCGCACTGAGCCAAGCCGCCGATTGCTCCTACCTACCTAAAGCTACATTCCTGCGCCCTTTTAGCCCTTTCTTTCTTCCCTCATACATCTCTCTCTCTCTGTATGTGTCTCTGTATCTGTTTGTTTTAAATTCATTTTATTATTTCATTTCCTTTCTATAAATAAAATACAATCTTTCCTTTATTAAAATTATTATTCTATTCTTACTGATGACTTTAAAAATCTATTGCACAATATTACTTCCACATGTTGTATACCATTACAAAATGTTCCTAATAAAAAATAAAATTAAAGAGAATATAACTTATTAATTATTATATTATTATATTATCTAACTACTTATACTTATTTTAATTTGCTACTAAAAGAAAAAAAATAATAATTATTTTAAAATATTCATTTAAATTTATAATCTAAATGAGAAAATTTTTATTTCATTGCAACGCCTTTCATTCATTTCGATGCAACTCAATATTCAGATTGTCGTTTCCATAGCCTATACGTCAGGCGTTTTATTTATCGTAATAAAATTAAACCATTTTAATATTAATAATAATAAGGTTGGATCGCTAAATAAATTGAAATCATTTCTTTAAATTATTTATAAATTATTATTAAATTCAATTTTTCATTGTAAAAAATATATAATTTATTATATGAATTTTTTTAATTTAAATTAAATTAAATAAAATTTTATTTTAATTATATGATATATAAGTATGTATTTATTATAATATTATGAGATTGAAATATTAATTAAAATACAATTTTCCTTTTATAACTAATTTTTCACATTAACAAAAAATAATTCATGTTATTTATATATATAATAATAATAATAATAATAAAAATTTAAAAAATTTCTTATTTATGAATAAAAATGTACTTATTTTAATAACGTGCAATTGAATAGAAGGCTAAAACAAATTATTAATTTATTATTTTAAACTTTAATATTTAAATTGAAATTTTTTTTTATTTTATTATTTATATAAAATTTTTCAATCATTTTTTGTTTTCTTATTTTTTGATCAGTGAATTCATTGGCAATGGGGGATGATGGAAAAAGATCAAAAAAAAAAAAATTGACCATTGGAATTTGATTGCTTAACGGAAATGAGTGGGAAAACATTCCGATCAACTTCACAGATGGGGGTCTCTATTATCTTTTAGCCTGGGATTGGCTATTGACCGATGATTTGTGAATGTTTATGGGATGAGTTGGAGAGGGAAGATCTTTCTCTCTCTCTCTCTCTCTTTCTTTCTCTCCTCTTTTGCCCGGTTGGCTTACGTGACCGATCATCGCCATCTCCTCGATTTAAAATTATTTTGTTCAAATGGTGGGGATGACTAGACTGTGGCCACCGCGTGAGAGCCAACAAGAAAGAGAGAGGGAGAAAGAGAAAGAGCAGCCGGAGCCCTTTAATAAATCCCGTTGCGCCGCCACCGCTGGCTACACTCCCTCCTCCTCACTCCTCTTCTCTCACTTTTCGTTCATTTTCTCAGCCACCTGCCCCCCTGACTCCCCTGCCCTCTTCCTTTTTCGTCCTTCCTTTCGATCAATCGCTCTTCAATAGGTCTACTTTAATCATTTTTTTTTAAGTCTATCATTCCATAAAAAATTCCAATCTTTTATAAAATTTTTTTAATAATAATTATAACTGTAAATTTTAATATTATTTCTCTAATTGTTCTAGCTATATATATATATATATATATATATATATAAAGTAACTTATAATTTATATATTTTTTATAGAATAATTTGAAATTTTTGTATTGCTTTTGTTTTATTTGTTTGCTGACCTGTTTGTTTTATCCACCTGCACGTTTGCTGGAGACAAGAATGCGCCTCAATTCCAATCCTTATTTAGTCTTTCCCTCTTATATTTTCCCTCCTACTTATATACAGAACATTCCACTTCTCCTTACCCCTCGATTTCTCCCCACCCCAACCCATCATCACACATATACACACTCCTTCAATTGACTCAAAGATTAGAAATGACCTAATTTCTTAAATTTAGAAGTAAATCACTAAAGAGAATTTAATTTATCAAATCAATTTTATTTTTAGTAATTAAAAAAAGAAAAAGAGATGAGAATGTTAATTGGTGTTAAAAAAAAATATTAGTACAAATTTTCTTTTTCTCTCCTCTCTCCCTCTCTCTCTCTCTCTTTCTCACTCAAAGTGAAAAAAGAAACTTAAATATTTCAAGATATATATACATATTAATACATTGTACTAAACTTTTTCCCTTTATATACGAGGGCTGTTCAAAAAAAGACCGAACTTTTTAAAATACTACCAAACGCGTTATAGTTTGAAGTCGCGCGCGCGTGGTAGCCTAGCAGCATTCTTTAGAAACAAAACGTGCCGCAGCGCGCATCACAGCGATCGATCAGTTGGCAGTGAGAACCAATTTAGTGAACTCGTACAGTCAGCGCTCCGCGAAAAAGTGAAAAATGAAGGATTTTGAAGAGCAACGTTGTGACATCATTAAATTCTGTTTTAACATCGGTAAATCTTTTCCTGAAACGTGGGCATTGCTTCAGAAGGCCCATAAGGATGACTGTATGAGCCATACACAATACTATGAGTGGTACACGCGTTTCAAATCGGGTAGAACATCGACCGACGAAAATGCAAGGTTAGGACGACCATCGACTTCAACAAAATGATGAAAAAATGGACAGCTGTTCTTCCACATCCTCTATACTTCCCAGATCTCGCCCCAGCAGATTTCTTCCTATTTTCGATACTAAAATCCACCTTAAAAGGTCGCCGTTTTGTACCAGAAATTCAAGAGAAATCGCTGGCACAGCTAAACAACATCACACAAAACGAGTTCCAAGGAGCATTTGAACAGTGGAACTTGCATAGCAAGCAACGGGGAGTACTTTAAAGGGGACAAAGCATTTGTAAAATTGTAAGTATTGTAATAAATATTTTATGACTAAAGTTCGGTCTTTTTTTGAACATATATATATATATGTGTATGTATATATTAGGTAGATGTAGGTCTGTGTTGTCCTGTCTGGAATAAAGAGGGGGAGGCGCCATCGGGCATTGAACTCACTCTTACGTTGCATTCCGAGAGACTAACCGCCTACACCGGATACGAAGTTAACTTGACTTTACAGTCGAACACCTTTAGACATTCCTCCTTTCTTCATCACGTCACTCACTGATAAGCCAAGTGATTTTCTTACTATAATATTCAATTAAAAAAAAATGAAATTATAATAGTTTAGTTTATAGTTCTCTTTTTTTTGTGCTATGAAATAAAAGATAATAAATAGAAGAAGCGAATATGATTGTGGGATAAATTTTTTACCCTCTACACTCTCTTTTTTCCTTTTTTTTTCTCCTTTCTTTTTCTTCTCTTCTCACTACCCCTCTCCCCCATAGTCCGGTTTATAGACCTTCTCCGTCCTTCCAAGAAAATGGAAAGAATCTGACTATGGCGCCTGTCCGCTCTGTGGGGGCCAATTTAAAGGACAGGAGGGGTAAAAGTGAAGAATAGAACACCTCTCTCTCTCTTTCTTTTCTCTCATCTGTCGGCTGATTTTCTTGATGTTCCCCCTTCTTTCTCCCCTCTCTTCTTCTTCTTCTTCTGATTTTCTTGTGAATGTAGAGAGAGAGAGAGAAAGAGAGAGGCTGAGTGGGGAGAGATTGGAATGTGTGGTTTAGCTGGTCGGAGACAGTTTTCTCACGCCGATGGACTGAACGTGGGCGGACAGACACGGGGAAAGAGGGCCCTCCTTTCCCCCCATCCCCCACTCCTCCCCCCGTATTAAAAACATGACAGCCAGTATACCGCTTGGCCGGCCTCACTTAAAAAGACATCATCGTATTTGAATCTACCAAAATGAATAAATCTATTATAGGAACCGAAAAATGATCCAATTGAATATCAATTACACCCACATATTTATAAAAACAGCTGATTTTCCTTAAATAAATTGAAAAAATAAATAACTATATTAAATAAATCATAATGGATTTATTATAGTTATTTTTTGTCTCTTTTAAAACAAAATATATATAGAAAATTTTACAAATTATATTACTATAAATTATAATACTATCAAAAATCATCAAAATCTCAACATCGAAAATACCAATTACAATATCCCTCTCCGTCTTTCTTCTCTTTTTCATCCCTTAATTTCAATTATTTTTTTTTAATTATTTCAGAAAATATAATATTTTAATTAATTATTTAATAATTTTTATTATTATTTCATTTATCTGACAATAATTAATGTAAATATTTAAGTATTTGAGAAATTTTATTTTATTTTATATATATATATATATATTTTTAAATAATATGACTATTGTGTAAGATAAAAGGAAAAGGGTAGACACAATGAATGCATTGCTCGTCGAACTGACCTTGATTCTTCTTTCTACCTGAATTCTTTTTTTCAAGTTCTTTTTTTTAAAAAAAATAAACACATCTAATTATTATCAATAATACAATAATTAAAATTATTAGAAAAATAATATGAGAATCCAATTTCATTTTATTTGCAAAATTTAAAAAAAAAAATCATTTATTTTATAATATTTGTATTTATAACCTAAAAATGTAGACCTATCCTAAACAAATTTCATATTTAATTGGTATATGAATCGTTGTTCTTATTTTTAATAGTTTGGCATTATACCAATTAATATGTTTTATTAATTATTCGGTTTGTGTAGAATGATGATCTTTAAAAGCTAATATTAAATTTAATTATAATTATAATTTAATTATAAATAATTTTAAAAAATTACAATTTGTTTTTCATTACTATCATTTAGGATATATGAAGTATATTTTTTTTAATATTATTATTTGTTTTGTTTTAAGAAGAATATTTTCTAAATCCAACATAAATTATCTTCAAATGAATGAATTCTTTAAATGTTGTTTACATATTCGTATATGTTTAATTATAATCATTTTTTTTTTATATATTTTAGAAAAGATTTTAAATTTTTTCGAAATTGTTCAGAAACTATCATAAATTGTAATTATTTTATTACATAAAGAAGTTTTCAAAGTAGATGAGAAGAGGGAATTTGCTCTATTGTTGTTTTTGCCTTGAAAGTGAGACGGATACCTGAGGCTGGTCCATTCTGGATGATGGCAGGCAACAAGTGGCTGATTGGAGCGTGAAGGAATGTGTCGAGTGCGCGTGCGCGAGAACGCCCAAGGTGCCAGCCGCAAAAAGAAAAGTGACGGCTTTAAAAAGAGAGAAAGAGAAAGAGAGGACCATAACCACCACCGGAGGCGCCGGCCAACCAAACGAATCCTTTCTTTGCCCCCCCCCCCCATCCAATCCTATCTCCTTCTACTCCACCCCTTCTAAAATACAGACAATTACATCCACTCTTTCTAACACAAACAACACTTATCTCATTTTTCCTTAACAAGATCATCTTTTTTTTTCATTTAATATATAATTATTAAATTCTATATTTTATCATAATAAAAGAAAAAAATTAAGCAATTTAAATATCTATTCAACCATTATAGAAATCATTATTTGTTAATCATTTTCATTAATTAAATAATAAATGTTAATCACTTCATTTTTCTTTCATGTTGAACCTACCATATTTAAATAAGAGGGAAATATTCGAATTTATATGAAATGGGAAAAAAATTATTGAAAATATTTAATTAGTTATAAATTAGTATTTATATATTGAAATAAGATTAATGAAATCTCAAAAAAAAAAGTTTATTTTTATTATTTATCGACGTTATATTATATAAAGTATTTGTTTATTAATGTCTAATTAACAATTACTAGACACTAAATAAACACGTAATTTCATAAAAGGCTTATTTTACTTTTAAAAATGTTTCCTTGATTTTTCTAAATTTAGAAATATTTAAATATTTTTACATTTTATAACTTAAAGAATAATGATTATTATTTATTTATTTATTAAACTTTACATATATATAAATCCATTAATGTTCTATTTAGCTACTATGTTTAATTATTTGACCACCAGATGGCAAAACATCTACTAATTTTCTGTTTTTAAAAGTTCGGTATGGATATAGGGGAAAATTATTTAATTAATTATTTTTTTAATTTTCGAGATAAAAAGGATTAAAGTTTGTATATAAATCTATTTATTTTCTATTTAGCTACCATGTTTTATTAATTTGACCATCAGATGGCTCCACTAATTTTCTGGGGGGGGGGTTCAGTTCGAATTAGATATAGAATAATTAAAAAAATAATTAATTAAAAAACCGAAAAATCCGAAAATTAGTGAATAAGTTAATTATTCGTGAATTAGTCAATAAAACATTATTAAATGGCTGCTCATTACATAACTAGTTTATCTGTCAAACTTTAATAATTTTTATCTCGTAAACTAGAAGCGACCGCCACATACTTCTTAAGGAAAGTTTGTTTTGAACCAAAAAAGGAATCTACTGGTAAAGTTTTATCAAAATCCATCATACATCGGATAGACTGAACAATTACCCTTTTTTTTTTTTTGTTCATTTCTATTTTCATTCCGCTAGTTGGAAACTTTTCTCTCTTAATTTAAAGAATATAAGAGAGAGAGAGAAAGAGAGAAAAAAAAATTAGATTTTGGGATTCAAATTAAAATACCTTAACCGAAAAGGTTGATTTTTTGTTGTTGTTGTTTATCAGACCTCCGCTTGGTCCATCGTGATCTTTGACAAATGAGTTATTTCCTTCAAGGGAAGAGAAAAAAAGAAAGAAAGGCGGCTTACAGGTATTAAATGGTCGTGCGTGACGTCACTATCTCTCTCTCTCTCTCTTTTGTGAATGAAATTTTAACTGGTTGATGAAAGGATGCCTATTGAAATGACTCTGTCCGTCCTTCCGAAAACGAGAGAGAGAGAGAGTGGATCAAGGTCGCAAATATGTTAATATCTCTCTCTTAAAACTTATAAAAAAAATATTAATTATAAATTCCCACCCACAATTTCTATGAATTTCTTATATCTTTTGAAAAGTTTTTTTTTAAAAAAAAAAAAAAAATTTTTATTACGTTTTTCTCAACTTCACTTCATGTCTGTCTGTCTGTTCACTCTTAACTCAATATTTAGCATATATTCTTCCTTATATTCATAAAACTAAGAAAATTATTTCCATATCACAAATAAAAATACAAAAATTGTTTTATTTTTTGTTAATTTTAGGTTGGTAGATATAAATATGTTCATTAATAATTATTATTATTTTTTTTAATTACAATATAATTTAATATATTGTGTATGTGTAGATTAATTTTTACTAAACGGAGTTGAATATGACAATACAGACAAATTTAATATGAATATTTATTAAAGAAAAGTATATAATATACGAATTCTAAATTATTATTCAGTGTAAATTTTATTATTTTATTCTTTATTATTTTTTAAATAAGTAATTAAATTTTATTTAATTAATTTTTAAATTAATTCATTCATTCATTTAATTTAATATATTTACAATATTTTCGTATTTTTTATTTATTTATTTTTTTTTTGTTTTTGTTTTTGTTTCAGTTACTCCATGGAAATGGGTATCTCCGTCTGGTATCCAACCTAATATAGTATCAGAGGTCAAGTTTAATTTTTAATTAATTAATGAAATTTTTACTATTCATTTCTTGATATACCATTACTATATAATATCTATTTTATACATATGTTTTGGATATTTTTAATAAAGTTTCAAAAACCTTTTAGTAAATTAAAAAATTAAATTAAAATAAAAATTGACTCCTACTGACTTCTTCTTCTACAAGCTTTTACGAGCTTCTCTTTTCCCTTACAGAATTTATTAATTAATTTGTGGCTATCAATACAATTTTAATAATAATAATAATAATAATTATTATTATTATTTTTAAAAAAGTATTTTTTTATTTATTTGTAACATTTAAAAAATAATTAAAATTAGTTAATTTTAATTAAACTATAAAATTTAAAAAAAAAACAAAAAATTGTCATATTTATTAGTTTGTCATTTTATACGGTGATATAATAATTTTAATATAGTATTTATGACCAAAAAAGATTGTTGTAGTCTAGTGGTTATATAGTCTTGTTTAACTGAAAATGTAAAGGAATCTCACCCAATTCACTTGATTCTAAAATTTAATAATTAAATTCTAATAAATTGGAAGAGAGAGAGATTTTTTAAAATGATCTTATATATTCAAAATTCAATAATAATGAAAAAAAAAAATTTCGAACATATACTTACTCTAAACTAAGAATAGACTATATTACAATACTATTTATTTTTCACTTATAATTAATTAGTAAATAAATACGTTTTATTATTGTTTTGTTTAATTATGAATATATTTTTATGAATTATTGATTTAAAATGACTTGACTGAATGAATGGTGGTTTTTAGTTTAAACACGTGGCATTTAGGGCGGATGTAGGCGTGACTTTATTATACAAGCCCCGCCTTCTTCATTTCTCCCCCTTCCCCTTTCGACATCCCCCCTATCTTGAGTGTAGCGACCCCCTCCCCCTTAAAACCATTCATGCATATGAAATGCTACATAAATTGTAATTTTTATATAAATTTATTTGAGATTTGAAATGAATATATTAGATTAAATAATATAACTTGTTTAATTAGATTTCTATAAATAAATTAAAAATTATCATAACAAATTTCAAAAAATTAACTTTTAAATTGTCATTTTATTTTTTATAGAAAGAAATTGTTTTCAAAAAAAATGTCTAATCTAAAAGTTTTAATCGATTAAAACTATAGAAATAGTAATAGATAATAAATTATGATTATAATAAAATTTAATTAAAATCATTAAAGTTGTATTTGTGTAGATCTTAAAAAAAAAACTAAAAAAAATCACTGGAAAAAAACCTGCATTACCGGTTGGTTAATATTAAAAAAAAAGATTTCATCTTATATTTTAATGGCATATTTATTATAATATTTATAGTAGTTTTTATAATATTCGTTGAAATTAATCAAAAAAATATATACTACTACACTCATATATTATTTTGAAAGTTTTTATTAGGACTCAAAAATTTTTAAAATTTGAAATTTTTGATATTAATTTTTTATAAATATACATTTTAATCAGTTATGGTTATATAGAAATGAAAGAAAATATCAAATGATCTATCATAATATTTTTGTCTTCTTAAGGTGCCGTCTATCATCATGACTAGGATAGCCTTAGAAGCTGCCCAGCCATGATGATTTTTCTTGGGAATGTTAATGCGATGGTTTCCCGTTGACAGTTCCTGGAGCCGGAGGCAGCTGATGTTAAATTGAATTTTATTAGAAAAAAAGTGTTCTTAGTTGGAATCTCGAACGCCGATTTCTTATGTAGAAAATTGCTACGCTACACTCTCGGCTTGCTGCCTCCTAATATTGTTGTAATTAAATATAAATAATTGTATATATAATCTAGTATATATATATATACTAAATATTTTTATAATTTTTAATCCTAAAAACAAAAAATTTTTGATAACAAGAAAAGTAGAAAACAACAAAATAAAAATGAAAACTACTAGTAATAATATTAATTTTTCTTATTGAGGGTGAAAATGTGATTGGATGAATTGGACATGAGGTTGGTTGGCATACGTGATTGAGGTAATAAGGGGTAATTGGTAGAAGACGAAAGAGGATAGGAGAGATAATATTCTATTCTGAGTCATTCATAAATAATCCAGTGCAAATGTCAAGTTGAGAATGACGTCAAACAGGCCTCTTTCTTAAACATCATTTTGCATAAAGTATATTAACATATATATATATAATCAACGTCCTTCTCTCTTTCATTCTTTTCAACAGCTGATGTCAATTGTTATTATAATATATAATTAATAATAATCATAATATATAATTAATTTAAAGATATTTAAGGTTAATAAATAAAGAAAAACATAATTCAATTTATATTAAATCTATCCTAATAAGATTTAAATTCTTAATATACTTGCTTATATAATATAACTCGTATATTAAAAAAAACAACTAATATTATTTTATTAATTATACTAGCATAACTTCAATGTATATATATATATATATATATATATATATATATATATATATATTTGAAATATTAAATCACCCGAAGGATTTTTTTGAAATTCACACCAAAGATAATTTTTATAAAGAAAAATCGATCTGTATTGGTTTCAGCCTCGGGAAAAATCCTCTTTGTTAGTTTTTTCTTAATTTTAAATAAGAAATTTAAATGACGTCAACAACTACATCAGACAGCACTTCCTTAAATACAAAATATAAATAAAATAAAACTAAAAATATTTGTTATATCCATATCTGTCTTTCAGAGCATTAATATCTATGTTTAAGGGCTGTATGTTTTATGACTATTTTTTCGGTAAACCAGGAATTAATATTACCAGCCAAACCCGATAATAAGGAATAATTTATTTTAATGACCGAGCGGCGGCTCGGTGAACCAGGTACTTATTATTAATAGACATTATATATATATTATATTATTTATAAATATCAAATTTTTAAGGAATCTATTCTATATATTTATATAAATAAACTAATTATAATTTACACTTCATACACTATAATTATTATTTACTTTCTTTATGGTTATTTTTTGATATTGGAGTAATTTCTGGTATATTAATGATTGTTTGACTATCATTCAAATGGCTATTAAATAATATTAATAATAAAATTAATTATAATAAAAGCATAAAATAAAAATTCTATATTTATATGTATACATATATATATTTCTTAGTAATGTCTTAGTAATATTAAAAATAAATTAATTTGGGAGATTTAAAAAGGAATTTAAATTAAAAATAAAAAAACATCCTATAAATAAATTTTTAGGAAAATAATAATCTAATTGTAATATTTAAGATATATTAAACATCAAAATATAAATTAGTTCAAGTTTTAAACTAATATAGAAAATAAATTATTTAATATTTTAAAAATAATACAATTTCAAGAAATTGAAATAATGTTGAAATGAATGATAGATGAGGGGGAGAGTAATGTGTGGAAGAGGAAAAGGTGAGGGGACATGAAGAAAAGAAGAAGAAAGGATGAAGGAGGGGAGAGCGGGTGAGGATAAGAAAGAAAAGTGTGTGGAGATTGCTGACGAGCATCATTAAAACGGAGATTGGTTAGTTTTAAGGAGGGTGAAATAATAAAATTGCACTAACTGAATGCAACCGGGAATAGTATGTAATAAAAGTAAGTGTAAAAAGTGATCACTTTAGAATTAAATATAATTTCTTTTGTAAATATAATAACCACAATTGTAATATTAATTTTTTTTTTTTTTTTTGGTTAATGAAAAAAAACCTCTGACTTTGTAACTCCTACGCATGGATAATGCCTATCAAGTCGGTTATATCAATTGGGCGTCCTAGGATCAGTAGAATTGGTCCTATCAACCTTTAGCTTGAATTTCTTGATCGGAGGCGCTATCAAGTAGCTTTCCCAATTTTGATCCCGTAGGCTGGATTGTGAAATTCCCTGGGAACCCGAGGCAGCTTTGCTAACCTCTCATCCTGTGGCGTCTTTGTTAATGAAAATATTACATTTTTTTTATATATATTTTTATAATTATATAAACGTTATCAAATAATATAATATATATATTTTTTTTGTTTCATTTAATATAAAAGTAGGGTTATATGTGTATGTCTTCCCCCCTTCTCTTTCAGAAACTCCGGTTCTTGGATCATATCAAAAAGGTAGGAAGACCCGATATTACATAATTATTAATGTGTGTGTGTGTGTGTGTGATATATATTTAATTATTTTAAAACTATCCATAAAAAACTTCTCTTCAATTAATAAATAAATAAATATGAAATTATATTAACTTCTAGATTTTATCATTATTATAAGTCTAATTTATAAGTATGTATAGTTTAAAACAATTTATTTTTTCTGTATGATGATTCTAGAAGGATTATTATTGGTGAAAACTTGAATTTTTTTTCTTCTTTCTTTCTTTGGGGTATGTTATAGAGTGAGGGTAAGATAGAAGAAGAAGAAGAAGGGTTGAGGTGGGAAATGGAGAGTGAAGAGATGGGATGTTGATAAATTACCCTCATCCGGATGGTTAGCTATTAATTTGCCCTCATCTTAATCTATTCAAACCCACTCAATAAAATTCAACACTCACTATTTCTCCTATGCTATAAATCAATACATTTTTTCAAATAATAGATAATTGACTCTTGTCTAACTGAGTTAAGGGAGTATTTTTTTTTTTTCTTTTTTTTTTTTTTTTTTTGCTTTGCTTTGCTTTAGTCAACTGTCCATGTCCCGTTCTTTGTATGTCATCGTTAAGATTTATCATTTTATTCTTGATTAAACGAATACGAATAGGCAACCATTTCCTGTTTGACATTCTGATAAATGATAAGAATGATGACGTCATTACATACAAGAGATATCAGCTGACCAACTTTTACCAGTAACATTCATTCAATCATTTATTTATTCATTCATATAGTACATGTTTAGTAATATATATTCTTATTCTTTTTATAATTCCTCTCTGTGCCTCCTTTTCTCTCTCTAACAATTATTATTATTATTATTATTATTATTATTATTATTATTAATTATTACTTTTAATCCTTATACAATTTAATTAATTAATTATTTTTCTCCATTCCATCCATTGATTTATTGAATTATTAATTACTATAAATAATACTTCACATTTTTTCCATAGTACTTCAATTGATCATCCCATCACATATACTGCATCTATAAAAATACTAAGACGAACTCGGTTTTCATAATGATTTGACAGATATATTTGATTCTGAGATCATTGTGAAAGCTGATTTCGTTTTTTAATTCATCGTAGGACTCGCAAACAGTAATAATTTATTTTTTTTATTAAAGTATATATCTGCTTTAAAATGTAAGTATTTATTTATTTATTTATATTAAATATATAAATTTATTCATGTAAATGATAAAAAATAATTAAGAATAATTTTGAGTTATAAGACTTTTAATGTGATTTCAATTTAATTTATGGTTTTTTTATTTTTTTTTTTTTATTTTTATTTCTGTTACACACATACATGTACTAATTAATTTTGTTTGGATGTTTTGGATGGATTTTAGCTAGATTTTGATTTAGGAGAAATTGATGTTTCATTCTCAAGTTTGATCTTATCTCCTCTTTTGAAATCTCCTGTTTTGTTTATTGTCTATTCTATCAAAGTATGTATGAGGGCAGTCTGAGCAGAGAACTACTCATTTGAAACTCACTTGAGGGATTCGATTAAAGTTTAAAAGTTTTTAATTGGAATGAAGATTAATTTAAACTCGCCTTTGGTTATGATCAAGTTGATTCATGCGGTTATTTTATATATATGCGGTTCATTCAATAAGTTAAGAGACAAATAGCTATAGATCAAAAACGGTTTATTTGATTTTTACTAAAATCAGGCTATTTTTTAATATAATCACCCCCATAGTTATACACTTATCCCATCTTTCTTGCAGCTTCTTAAGCTGATCCGTGATAAGTTTCATAAATTTGGTTGGAAGGTCTTACCTCATCCTGCTTACAGTCCCGACCTTGCCCCATCTGATTTTAACCTGTTTGAACCACTCAAATGCACTTTTCGAGGATAAAGATTTTCTAACAATGAGGAAGTGGTGCAAAAGTGGCTTCGGGTCAATCGAAAGAATTATTCGCCAAGGAAATTAAGAAGTTACGAGAAAGATTGGATAAATGCATTATTGTGGGGGCGGGGTGATTATGTTGAAAAGTAGCCTGAATTTTGTGAAAATATGATAAACCATTTATGAGTAATAGCCATTTGTCTCTTTATTTATTGAATGATCTTCAACTTTTCTATCTATCGACCATGTTTTATATATATAATAATTCTTATTAGTATAAATATCATTATAATAATATAGAAAACAAATACTCTTACATTATAAGTTTATTAATTAATATATTATAAAATTTAAGTAATATGATAAATTATAATTTAAACGCATTGTAAATTATTATTATATATAATTTTTTTTAAATTATAAATTAATATTAAATATAAATATATAAATATAAAAAATATATTTACTAATTTTTAATTGTATAATATATAGAGTGTCTATATATATATTTTCCTTCTTAGAAAAACCAAAAATTAATAGAGAATATTATAATACTTTAAAATTAATCCACATAATGAAAATGAATTAAATTCGAAACTTTTTTCATTTTTTGATTTTATTTTCAAAATATTTTTATGATTAATTAATATTATTGTATACATTTATTTTTATATATAATTATTGAATTCTAGAGTATTGCAAATTTATTCTTTTTTTTTTTATTGCATACTCTAATAAATATTTTTTTGTTCTTCTCTACACATAATTTCTATCTACCTTTAAAATTTATCTATTTTTGGATTTATATAATCACATCATAGAACCATCAAATCAATTCAAGGTAAGAAATGAAGAAAAATGATTGGGAAAAAAAGATAGATGCTCTACAGACCTCTACATTATATATGTTTTATTATGTATAATGAACAAAATAAAAAAAATTTATAAAATAACGTTTTTCTCATGGAGCTAAGAAATTCATCTTTTAATATTTTTCACTGTAATATACTTATATTAAAGTATGTAACAAATTTTAAAAGAATTATTATTTTGTTAAATTTACATATTATCAATCAAATCCAAAAGAGTTTATTTCATTATAAGAAATAGTGTTACTTGTTAATTAAGTATTTTAGTGTGGTATATATATATATAAATTAGACCTCTATAAGGGAAATTAATTCCATAGAAATAAAATAGAAAGCAAATGAAAACTAAAAATGCCCAACGTTTTTCGTTGAATATGAAGCAATTCATCCATAAAATTTGTTATATTTATAGAAAAATTATTTTAGTCTTTTTAGTCAATGAGAAAAACGTTATTGTATAAATTTTTTTTTATATTTTATTATTTTATTCTTTTTAGTGCAATTTTAATTGAATGAATTTATTTAATATAACAAGAGAAATAGAAAAGTTGATGTTATACAATAATTTGCAAATTAAATAAAAAAAAATGAAAATATTAATTTTTTAAAACTGATTTTATGTATTTATATTAAGTAAATGTTATTATTGAATAACAATTATTATATTATATTTATAAATAAATAATTAATATTAATATGAGATTTTATAAAAAAATATAAAAAGGTATTCTTTTATTGAATTGTTTCATTTTCTCTCGAGAACATATATACAAAAAGATCCTTTCCTCTATGGCATTTGAGGGGAGCCCTGCCTCTACTTCATTGGCGCTTAGACCCGATTAATAAGAATTCATCATTAATTTTAATGCTATAAAATATTTTTAATTACTATCAAAATGAAAATCTATCCTGAAATAAATATTTATGCTTCAGATTCCGTTAAAAAAATTAATCGGAGCAATATAAAACAAGTTAGTTACTAAAAGTAATTAATCGCTAATTATATTACTATTAATTAATTATAATTCAATTATGTTACTTCCATACCTTCTAGGGACTCATTGAAATATCTATAAAAATTTTTAAAAGTCTAGCTCAAATTAAAGTTGATGAAAAATCGATTTCAATTTGTCATAAAAGCGAACAAACAGACAGACACGAAGTGAAATTGTGAAAAACTTTATAATAAAAAATAAGAATTAAAATGATAATCTCTGCCCATTATAATAATATGTATATTAACCAACCTTTCTAATTCTTCTATATATATTATTACACCAACTCAAAAGATTAAATTAATATAAATAAATATAAAATTATTTGGTACAAATATCTTAATTAAATCATCGATAAATTAAATTTTGACTTTATTTATGTGAATTGTTTATTTACCCAAAAGTAAAAAAAAATATATATAAAAATGAATCGATATTTTTAGAATTTATTACTAAAAATATATATATATATATATTTTACTATTAAAATATTTGTGCGAATAAATAAAATTTACAAAGACCACACACCAAACAATTTAAATTTTTTTCGCCTTACATATAGGCAATCTATTATACACCAATCTTAACACCCCTAATGTTTCAAATTTTCAATGATAGAATGTTTCATTAAAAAAAAATTTGTTATTAAAATTTTTAGGTATTTATTCATTTAACCAGTAAAATCCTATCTATGTTAATTATACGATTTTTCTTATCTAGTTAAATTTAATTTGTATGTAGGTATATAAAATATGTATTAAGTGTACGCTTTTTTTCAATTTATGCTCAGAGAAGTTTCCTATCTTGGATAATTAAAAGTTTGAACGACATTATTTAATTTGAGTCGTGCGTAATGCACTCTAATGATTATCTACTTGATGTAATATGCGACTCTATTAGATAACCAGAAATCACGTCTGCTGTTATTTATTGATTAAACAGGCACTAATTAATATTCTAAAATAAATGATGTTAATAATAATAAAAATTAAATAAAGTCTGTGCATTTCTATGTTAAAAATATTAATAATTAAATACATATATATTTTTAAATTAAAATAAAGAAATTTATAAGTAATGGAAGTAATTAAAAAATTAAAAAATAAAACATGGGTAATTTTAAATTTTTTTTAACAACATTTTTAATTTATAAATCATTCATTATAAAACTAATAAAATTTTAAATTTATTAAAATCAAATTTATTCTATTTATTACATTTATTTATGTACTTATTATTTGTTGACTTCTATTAATTATAATTATAATTTTTATATTTTATATTATTTTACAATAAATCGTCAACTCGTCCATACTTCATAATAGCACGTCCCTTTTTTTCCTGAAAAATATCTTCCTTATTTCATTTACGACGATCCTTTCGTAAAACGAGGCCCTGAAGAATGCTAAAATCACTTTCACAATCACATTTTTGTGATGATTAGCACCTTCCAATGTTCTTTTTACTCTTCATCAATGAAAAATAAACCAAGAATGAGAATCAAATATTTTTTATTCTCTAAATGGCCTGTTCAGAAAAAAAGTTTCACAATATTTAATTAATAAAACTTTAACAAATGAATTATTTTCAGAAAGTATTTATATAAATTAACAATTTCTTGAAATAGAAACAATTGTGAAATTAAATTTAAAGAAAAATAATAAATACCAAACGCATCAATTTAAATTAAGTAATTCATTAAAACGAGAAAAGGACACAAATAAGAGTGATGAGTAAATTGTAAAGAGAGTGATTGATAATGAGCCATAAGTGATAAAGGATGAATGATTCATAAGAAATAATAAGAATCAGACGAGATATGTGCAATTTCAATCACAAATCTCACTGGTTATTTATAAATTATTTCATATCGGCTGTTAATAGAAATAAATATTTATAATTTCACCCTATAAAGGAGTTCAGTAAATTTAATAAAGCGATTTGTTTTGAATATATACAAAAGAAAAATTATATAAAAATTGATATAAGTGTCAAAAATAAATTAATATTAAAAATTCATTGATATAACATTTTATCTTTATTCATTTCTTAATTAATCAAATTTAATTTTCAGACATGATATATATATATATATATATAATAATAGTAATAATAAAATATAATATTTTATTTCCACTTTATTTTAATTCCCATAAATTCATCATACTTACTTGAAGTACTGATGAAACACAATAGTAAAATTAATAAAAAGGCGGATTATAACTCATCCTGTGTTTTTTTTACTATCTCGCCAGAGATAGTATAGCGATCACGAAAATTTTCGATGTTGAGATTTTTATGTTTTTATACGTTTTGAAGGTTCTCGAATCATTTTCACTAAGGTTGAGAAAAATGTATCTGTGTGTGGGTGTGTGCAAATCTCACGCGCCAACACGTGACGTGGTGCCATCAACAAAGAGCCAAACATGCGCTGGTTCAATAAATATTATTTATTAATTTTAATTTATAATTTAACTTAAATTAATATATGTTATTTAATTCAAGTCAAATTTGCGAGATAGTCGAGTGGAGACACTCCAGATTTTTTTCTCTTAAATAGTATATATGAAAAGAAAAAGAGAGAATGGGAAAAGTTTATAAATATGATGATGTAGAAAGTGAAAGAGTTTATTAAATAATTAAAATATGTATTTATTTATTTAACAGGTCAATTGCTAAGTGACCGGTTGTTAGTCCAAGATAGATGTTAAAAATTAACGGGGTTGAGAGGATAGGAACGTTTGGATGAATATTCTTGTGCTGCAACCAAGAAGATTGTATAATAAATTATATAAATTTGAAAAATGCATATATAATAAAAACGTTATAAAAATACAAATCAGTAACATACATTCGATAAGATGGAAATTGTATATAGTAGTATAATACAATATATATAATATAATATAATACTTAATGCATGTTCATATTAATACAATCACATTTCATGTGAGACTAATTACAAAAATAAAGTGAAGAATAATTTTTTTTATGAATTATTGTAGAATTATATTAGAATGATACAAATTTACGAGTACGAGTATATACTACCAATTTAGATGAAAATTATAAAAACTAAATTGCATTTAAGCATTTTATGGATATACTTTTATCAGTTTTTATTAACTCACTTAGAAACAGAAATTGGTAAGTAATTCTGAATAGGATCCGTATAATTTTAATAATGTTTTTATTGAGGTCCCAAAAATTCACATCTCTTCATTTTGTTAAATTTTTTTTTCCAATTACAAATTAATATATAAAAGAATTATATTATCATTTTTAAATAAATCAATTAATTGAAAAAATATTACCTTTTTCAAGTTAGTTTAAAAAATTTTCTAAAAAAGTCTGTAGTGCATTAATAGCACATAACTGTTTCAAATTTATTAATAAAACCAATTTTTATCCATAAGATGGCAGCATCTATCAAACACGCCTGGAATTTATGCAACTAAATGAAACAATAATTTTTTTTTTCTATTCTAGGTTTCTTCACTACTTGGCCAATATCGTCCAATATTTGACAGATATTTAGATATATTTAGCAAATATATTTTGAAGATTTCAAAATTGTTTGGTTATACTATCAATTATGAGTTTATTTTGTTCTGTTTTACATGTGTTTTTTTGCCGATAGACCTTTTAAATAATAAAAACCTTTTAAATAATGTAAAAATATATACAAAATATAT
Source organism: Labia minor (assembly GCA_963082975.1). Classification (NCBI taxonomy): domain Eukaryota; kingdom Metazoa; phylum Arthropoda; class Insecta; order Dermaptera; family Spongiphoridae; genus Labia; species Labia minor. Next base: position 12,366,985 of record OY720345.1, read on the forward strand.
AATTAAATAATTAATTATTACTTTTAAAACTTTATAGCTAATAATTAATAAGTTAATGAGTATTATTACTTGTATATATATATAACGATCAGACAAATCCATTTCGTTACTAATACTATTGTGAAAAATAATAATTTAATAGTGCCGTAATTAAAACATTAGTATAATAGTTTGTAAATCATTTATGAACAACAAGAAACATAATTAAAAAAATATATCTGATTTCCCCCTCCCGCAGTTCACAGTGAACAACGTTTCGGTGCTCAAACAAACTTCGACTTGAATCATTTCTCGTTCTTCACTTCGTCGTATCGTCAAAGAATCAAAGAAGAATTTCATCCACGCAACAAAGAAAATAGACATCACTAAAACGATATAAATTTTAAAATGGAATTGCCACTTATTTCTTAAACAGATTATTTCCATCAGTTTAAAATATATGTATGTAGAATATACCTGTATATGTATAGTATAGGAAAATAAGCAAATTTTAACAAGAATATCATTAAAGTTTATATTGAAAGAAAATATCTATATGTTCACATCAAATTGAATAATTTGATTGGTTAATTAATATTATTATAGATTAGATTTTATTTATAGTCTAAATTTGCTTTGCTTTGTTGTCTTAAGATTTTAAAACAATTTAAATGGTTTTTATAATTTAGGAATTTTTTTTCGAATATTAATTAGAATTTCTATATAATTAAACGATTACACAATTCTAAACTCCTTCTAAACGGCTCCATGGATCTTAATGGTGTCTGGTATCATTAGAACCGCCATGACCAAAATATAAGAGATAAGGTTGAAAATTTCATAAAAGTTGATCCGCAAAGAGTTATGGGCAAAAAACCGACCCAACCCAAATAAACAACTCTCCATCTGGCGCTTCTGGTGGCTCAGTTAATAAGTTGACACCCAATATAAAATTAATAATTCTAGAAATTTCCATACAAAGAATGTTTATAATATTTAAATTTTTATTTTAAGTTCTAATATTCTATAATACTAAAATTAAAATTAAATTAAATTAAATTGAATATTACTTCTAATTGAATAATATCTTCTAAAACAAAATAAGTAATATTGTTTATATTTAAATTTATAATTAGAAAAATTGTGCAATTTGCAAATTTGAGTGAATACAAAGATCCAAATGAGAGAAGACGTCGATTGGTTAAAGAAAAAAGGGTTATCTTGGAAAAAAGTAAAATAAGTCTGTATATTTTTTTTTTTTATGATTTTGAATTGCTATTTTCTTTATACACATATTTTATAGAATTATTTTTTTTCTTGACATATTTTGTTATTTTATATTCGTTGTAAATATCACTAAAAAATAGTAGTAAAAATTTATAAGGTAGCTCATTTTATTTAATTTTATTAAATATTTTTTTTAACTAAGATGACCTATGATGATATAAATTAAACATTGGTTTATTAAACCATGTTCATTTTTCTGAGGACATCTTTACAGAAATATTCATAAAATTAAAGAACGTGTTGTCATAATTAACATGGTATATAAACAATTTAAAAGTCGAAAAAAGAAGATATGCTACTGAAATGTGACCAACAAAGAAAGAGTTTAACTATATACACTTAATCACGTCCTGGACGGGGAGTTTTCATTATATTTTAAATAAGAACACAAAATGATATGAATGTTTTAATATACACCGATTGAATTAAAATGAATGCATACATACATTCGCAAACGCAATTTCAACAAATTACTATGTATTACATCGGGGGTACACAGGTAATCATTTCATTCAAATTCTGTCTAGGTGATTTTTAAATATTAAAAATATTTTAATTAACGTGTGAATCAAAAATTTTAAAAATAAATTTTTAATATCAATTTAATTTTAAATGATTGACAATTTTATAATTTTATCACCTGAACCTGTTGGGTCTACACTCGGGTTCTTGGGTGCACTATTATATGGTGGTTGCCTATTTCAAATGTTCAATCTAGCTCAATATAAAATTTCACATGGTACATACTAGTATATATTATTATATTATATTATACATATTATTATGTTCTAATATCATTATATTATATTAGGGTAAATATACCAATTGTACATTTAATATCGGATAATAAAATTTATATCTGTCTAAACATTTCTAAAAAAAACTAATTCCTTCTCTATTGAAGATGTCTGATTAAACGGCAGAACAAATGTATATTTTAATATTTTGTTCTTCGAATGCTTGAGGAGGCAAATCACTAATTTTTATTTTTATTTTTTTGTTTTTGAGTATTGACATCAATATTAAATATTATTAATTAAATGTCCATATTACCTAATTTTAAGGGTATCAACTACTGGCTTTGCTTTTCTAAACTAATGTTAAAAAAAATATAAAAAATAAAAGAAATAGAAAATTGTATTGGTTTGCAGATAAATTCTTCATTATTAACCGAATTGGAATTAAAAAAGGAATCCACTGGCAAAATTTCATATAAATCCATTAAGCTTCACATTTTGTAAACAGTTACCTGAATTTGTAGTAAAATTGGTATAGAGAAGGATTTATAGTAAGACTTCTTAGTGAACTGCTAAGTGGATTGAATGCCAGTTTGAATAGGTATTGTCATTTTATGTACGAGAAGATTTTGGGGGTAGGTTCATGTTTTATGCTGTCAATTTTCTTTGCAAACTTCTCCAAAATTAAATTTGCTTATGGTTTATTATAAATGTAAAAATTAATATTCTAAATGTTAATTATTTTTAGATTTAAAAATTAGAAATTATAAATTTGTTAATAATAGAGAATATATATTATATATTTATCAAAATATTGATGATGTACTTTTCGCCATAAATTTAAAATAGATATTACTTTTTATATTGAGAAAACTTGTGTTAGTGTATTTGATGAAATAATATTTTAAGATAAATTAATTAATCGATAAATCAGAAAGATAAATAAAAAGATTCAAATTCATTTGAGTAAATTCAATTCAATATTTTTTAATTCACCAAATTTTATTTCTTTTATATGAAATAATGAATGGCAAATTAATTTATTTCAATCAATTGTATTGGATACTGATGGAATGTGAACTATTGATTGATTAAATGACGCACGACCTCATATCTGTTAAGGACTTTGTACTGGTAGAGCACTAACCTCGTTTCCTGGCCTCATATGGCATCCTCCTCCATTCATCACCCCTCTCCCTCCCCCTTCCTTCCCACCTCCTTTTCCTCCCATCAACTCCCTCTCATCCCTCATCCATTCAACACTCAATTGATATTAAATATATATATATATCATTCATTCATTTAAATTTAAAAAACAATTTAAAAAAAAACTCAACATAACTAAATAAATGATTATTTTTTATTTCTAGGCAAAATAATTTTTTGAAAAAAAAGTTTGTTTTTTTTAGATTTTAGAGTGAAAGCATGAATTGTCTTTCAGGTCAGAAGTTATTTGTGTCAAGGCTAACTAAAATGTCTGACTTGTAAGGAATGAATGCAAAACATTTTAAACATTAAAATGATGAAACAACATACCTATCTATAATAATAATATAAGGAGAATTTTATGATAAAATACCTACCATCATAATCTATAATTAATACCATCTATAAAATTAATAAAAAAAATTAAGAAATTAACAAGTTTTATTAATATTAGAGGAAACCATCCAAAATCGGACCCCCCTTTTGTTTTTAATTTTTTTTAAATATAAAACTACTACATATTCAGGCTTTGTGTTACTAAAAATTTGCCTTATATTGTTTTCTACCATATACTGTACAATTTTCGTTTGTTTCGTAAAAATTAGTCTGTTAAAAAAATATTTAGTAAAACCTTCCAGTTTTATAAAATAAAAATTACCTGCCTAAATCGGACCACTCAAGGAAATATTTTTAAACTCGTAAATTAAATTTAAAAAGGGTCTTAAACAAGAAAAAACCTTATATTCATATTTCCAGGATATGTTTATTAAATTAGAAGCATACAAATTTCGTATTTTATAATAAATCAAACAATTTTGTAGATAGTCTATGTTTGTTTGAAATGACATGATTATGTAGAAATGATTCTATTCACTTATAAAAGTCACAAATCTAAACGTCCTTATCTGCTCCAGAATGGTCTGCATGGGCCCACAATGAGCACATGGCATACATGACCCATAGCTCTCCTTTATGGTGATCCGAATATTTTCCGTCGCAAAACATACACGACGCATCATCATCATCCTCATCAGATGGTTTGACACCCGGAAAAATATTAATTACCGATGATCCTGAAGAAATTGTGTCATCTTCTGAACTTGATTCTTTCACCACATCAAAATTAATTCGCTTATTTACTAGCTGTTTCTTCTTTTTTGAAAGATTTCGTCTTAAACCAGATCCCAGGCCACCTTTGCTTGCTCGCCCTTTTTTTCTTCTCTTTCTTGATTTTCTTTGCTTCTACCAGTTGCGCTTTGTATGGTGGAGCCGTGATGATAGTAGATTTGCCTGTTACTTTAAAACTATTGATTGCTATCTCAGCAGTTTGGCATTGAATATAGGCCCTACCGAACAAATCTATCACATCAAAAGCAGTAATAGCACGTTGATTCTGTTTCAACCACAGCCTGATTTCCTCACTATAGTAGACTTTTAAGGGGCCCATAAAAGTTCTGTCCAGGGACTGTAACTTATGAGATGAATGCGGTGGCAATGATACAATGGAAACGTGATTCGATTTTGCCAAGTCAATCAAATCGATATTCTGGGTGTGGTTGAAGTGGCCATGCAAAAGCAACAACACTGGTTTCTCTTGCGTAAGATTTGTGAACTCAATGAAGTGCCAAAATCACTGGGTGAAGCAATTGAACCCACCCTGAAGGATGAGCAGCAGAGATTGTTCCAGGTGGATCTCATTTCTTCGGGTGTTCACTCATGTTCTTTCTAGGAAATATCACCAAGGGTGGCACAAGCAAGTCACTACGAGTGATCCCAAAATAACAAGCTTCCATGGCAAGACATAAATGTACTAACTCATCTTCAAGGGATTTGCTTAAAACAGTAGGTCTACCTCGCTTTGTTTGAACCGCTTCTTGAGATGTACCATACTTTATGTCAGACAATCTCATAAGGGTTGTTTTTGAGACGGAAAAATGTTTACTTGCTTTCTTCCAACCCATTTTCTTATTTCTAATTGCGTCAATAGCTTATGCCATTTTAGACGGACGCCAGCTTCTAGTTTTTCTAGCAATCTTCTTGGTACCAGCAACATAGATCCAAGAAAATGGAAGCTTAAACGAATTTCAAACCTGCTTTATACATGGGAAATTAAGGGTCCGATTTAGGCAAGATAAGGGGGTCGGAATTAGGCCGGCGTGGTCAAAATGTTTGAATGTCAATAACTTAAACAAAAAGCTCAAATCATATGGCTTAAGCAATAAACATATATACTACAACCTTACCATTTATATGAATGTTAAATGAATTACCTTTCAGTTTCGAGGCGAAATGATTAAAAATGCATCACACACAGAGAACAAACTTTCGAAACTCACTTAACACGTAATGGCTGACAACTAATAGCACAATAATGCTGGTGACGCGAGCGCTCCACTACAGTGCGGAGGAAGCCTAAACTTCTTTTTAAAAGACTGCCACTAGTGTTTAGGGAGTTTAGGTCAATCCAGTACACTAAGGATTCCGCTTTAGACAGGGGGTCCGGATTTGGCTGGTCTCCTATATAATTAATTAATAATATAATAAATAAAATAAAATAAATAAATATTCTGAGCTTGCAGAGGAAGTAAGGCATCTATGGAAGGCTACGAAAGTTATTATCAGGCCGCTAATCATCTCAACAACGGGATTGATTCATAGAAAACTCACAAAATAACTTGAAGATTTAAGTTTGAATACCAATCTTATTGAAGAGATGCAAAAATCTGTCATTCTTGACACGTGATCAATCGTCAGATGTTTTCTCATCCAGAGAACCAGCTCTCCTATTTACTTAGCTTTTAGCTCGTAAAAGGAGTAAATGAAAACCGTGATTATCACGACAAAAACGAGAAGAAAAAAAAATAATAATAAATATGTAAAGTATAAGCATAACATCATTAAAAATATATGCCAGATTTAAGTCTAAACTTGTAATTGAATATAAAAAAAAACAAGTTTTTGTATACCTTGCTATGTTATGCTTTGAATCTAAAAATTTATACATATCCTTACGTTTCATTTTATTTGAAGAATCCAAATATCACTTGAATTTTTCATGTTTGTTTGTATATCTGCCTGTCTGCATGTTTATTTATTTGTTTTATCAGAGAAAATCGTTACCTTCTAGACTTAAAATTTACCACAAGATTCTATCATCTCAATATCTCTTGATTTATACATAGTTTTTAAATTTTAATTTAAATTTTAATCAAATCAATAAATCTAGTAATTAATTTTTAAAATATGTTATTAAAATCATAAAGATTTGGAATTTCTAACATTGATTGTGGGTATGTTTGTGTATGTGTTTGTGTGTGTATAGGGGAGGGAGAATACTTCTAATAACAGAGGAACCGTATCTAAATCTGTGGATTCTGACTAAATCGGCAAACATTAATAAATAAATATATTATTCAACTTCTGAGTAAATTTTTTAATATATTTTTTTATTATTATTATTTTTATTAAAGTAATTTTTTTTTTATTTTATTTATAAATTTTTTTTAAATTTTTCTTAAATTATATTTAATAATAAATTTTGTAATTTATTTCAAAAAATGTATTTGAATGTTTTATTATAATTATTATATTATTTCTTTTAATTTGTAATATTAATTTGTCTATATTTTTATATTTTATTTGAATCAATTAAATATTTAACTTGGTTGTAAAATTTTTTTAAATTTTAAATTTAATAGTGATTAAAAAATAATAAATTATGAATTGAAGAAGGAAACAAAAGATAGCAAAAAAGAAATGTAATTAATAATTAAAAATATATTTTCTATAATATAATTTACAATTTTATATTATGTTATAATTTATAACTTCAATTTTAACTAATTTTTTTTTTCTTTTCAACTTAGTTGTTCGAAACAATATTTTTGTTTGTTAAAATGATTTAATACATAATGTATATTTCTTTTTTGTAAATTTGGATATATGTATATATTAGAATAAACATATTTAAAATATATTCGCGATATTTGTTTAAGATAATTCTATCTTTCCCTCGGTACGATAAATAGTATTGGATTGTAGTGCCCTCTTGCCATCAAATATACTTAACTATTCACGCCTGGATTGCAGGCAACCAAATCTTCTTACTTGTATAGTTGGTTAGTTGTTTTAAAGGAGAGAATTATTGTTTAAAAAATGACATTTAAATAATAAATTAAATAATTTAAATAATTACAATTTTTAGCTTTTATTTATTTATTTGTTTTTTTAATAAAATTTGTAAAAAATCTTTTTTTTAATAATACAGCAAATGTGCTAATATAGGATATATAAAAAAATATTATAAAATTATATAAAATAATAAAATAATCTTATTTAATTAATTAATAAAATATTATTTGTTTTATATTTTGTATCAATGATTTAAAAGGAAACTAGATAGATGGATTGTATTCGAAACAGAATTGTCATGCGATCTGCTTGTCTTCGTCTTAGTAATTGAAGTGATTGGGTAGCTCTCGTCTTATCTCAATGGGTTCTGCCCAGTCGGCCAGATGTTTTGACAAGAACCAACAGCCATACATACTAACACCATTGCACCTCACACACATTTCATCATTCGTGTGTACAAATGTATAATAATATTAAAAATTAAAACTATATATATATACTCTGCACTGAAAGATAGAATTATTTTTTACTAATGTTAGTTTTTTAAATATAAAAATTTGTTTAAAAATATTATATATTTTTGTTGTATTTATTGATTCATTTGTTTATATTACTATCCAAATGAATAATTAATTAGAATGAAAATAAATAATTAAATAAAACTTTAACAACAACAACAAAATGATCCCCTCTATCGTCTTTAATATTATCTTTTGTAGCAAGTTAGCAATTGAATTTGTATTTAATTTGTAATTAAAACAAGCAGATTTTTTATTTTAACTCATACTAGAAAAGATATTGATCTATCCATTTTCTATATTAGAGTGCAGCTTTCGTACACCTTTTTTCAACTGTAGACCATCCTTCAATTTTTCCCCCTCTTCTTCCATAATCATTACTAAACTTAGATAAGAGCTTTCTCTCTATTTTCCATTTTCTTTTTAATATTCAACATCACTCACACCTGCCCAATTTTGTTCCTTTTCTATTAAGTGATCGGGTCATTTTCAAATTCATTCAGACCTATAATGACAGAGATGCCACTATAATATATCATTAATATAGGCATATGCCTCAAATTAGAATTATAATTATTTGCTTTGCTTTTTAATTATTTAAAATAAATGAATTCATGTGGTCACTTTAATAGGGATCTTCATTTTTTGTATATAATAAACCCTCATTGTATAATATATTATAAAATAATGTTTTTCAAAAATTTTGCATATGGAATATAATTACAGAATTTGGTCCAAGATAGCAAATACCAATTTTTACTTGCATTTCTGGATAATTCAGAGAACATTTTTAGAAAATTTCTGATTAATATTTTATGAACTTTTAATTGAAAATAAGTGCTTAAAAATTGATTTTATTCTTAAACTTTAGATCTACTTCAAACGGTCCGAAGTGAAATTTTTCAATCTTCACACTTTTATAGATGGTTAGAAATCATATCTTACAAGTGTGGCTAAACATTAAATTTCAACCACGATTTTTTTTACTATGTTATTTTTAAAATATGGATCAAAATATGCTCCAAAATATGAGTTTGATGGATTTAAAAAATTGATTTGAAAAACTTAAAAATTAAGAACCAATCTTGTTGGTCCATATAAAAATTTAAAAATATTGTTTACATTACATTATTCATGAAAGTAATATTTTTTCTTTGGTTTTATTAAATAACATTTTTTTTATTATAACATATAGTATAGGACGGTTCTAATAAATTTTGAAAATATGTCACATATAATACAAAAAGTTTGAAAAATACTCATATCAATAATTTAGGTTTTTATACAATCTTATTAATAATATCAAGAGTTTATTGATTTATTTTGCGTTTTATATTATAAATATAAAAGATGACAAATTTTTTAAAAAGTTAGAGGTGACTAATATAAGATTTAATAGAAGTTAGTGTCGTTTCAGATCAATTCTGATATCTATAATATATCTGTAGTCTTAAGTTAGATGCTACAATTACTCTGACCAGTTTTTTTTATTTTCGTTTTATTGACTTTGAAAAAGTGCACGAAAGAATCCGTCTGAAATTTATCTTTAATCTCTTGAGAAAACATTAAGTTGCAGATAGTTTCATCTGTCTAATCCAAAATATGTACATATATACACACAATAACTTCAAAGTCAAAAATGGAAGGGAAATTTAGAGAAATGATTCATACAACGATACTTACTAAGCCATCATTGCTAACCACATTCGAAATACTCTCCGAACCAGACTTCGCGTATACCCAGTGGCGTACCTAGGTTGGGGGGTGCGGTCCGCACCGGGCGGCACTTATCTTGGGGCGGCATTTTTTATATTTAGTTATAGTTGTAAAAAGCAACTTATTCATTTCATATTTATTTGTTCTCTTTCTTGAATAATAAATGATTATTATAAGTTTACTATTTGATTTATATAAATTATGATTAACTATATGATTTCGAATATTATTCCTCGGTGTATATAAATGCATTTTAGTGTAAATTTTGAATTCTAATTCCAAGAACAGGATAATAATTTTATTTTATTGTATTCATTAAAATTCGTTGAATTCGTAAACGCATCTTTACGATTTTGTTCAGCAATTTTTCCTAACTAAAATTTTTTGATATCAGTTTATAAATGTCATTTCTTTTGAAAAGTTTATATGATTACTTTGAAGTGATATACCAATATTTTTTTAAATCATCGATTTTTCTTTTGAAAAGCAGGGCCGGCGGAAGGCGGTCTCCTAGGTTTAAAAAATTTACACAATGTGTATTAATTAATATTGATTAAATAACTTAATAATTTATTTATGTGTATTAATTTATAAAAACCACTATTTGATTGACTTATAATAGAAAGGGCGGCAAACTGGAGATCGCTCCGGGCGGCAAAAGTTCTAGGTACGCCACTGCGTATACCTGTCTACTTATTCTTCCAAATTTACAAACATATTAGACAAATTGTATATTAATATTGATTAAATTAATAATAATAATTATAATTATAATATTAAAGGGAAAAAATCAATTTTTGTGTGGAAATTAAAAAATGTCATATCAGACCAATTGATAATTGTGCCTATAATTATGAAAGTGGACTAAGTCAATTCAAGCTTTCAAAACAATTTCATGAGAAATTCAGACAAAATTTCATATTCATAATAAATTTTCATTAATCAAAAATTATGAAAAAAACTTAAAATATCACATAATATAAAATTTTTTTTTTAATTTATTCAAATGCAAATCATTAGATATTTCGAAATAAGAAATATATGACTTCGATCACTTTCATAATTATGGGCACAATTAAGTTTGATTTTTTTGAATTTAAAAATTACTTACTAATAAAATTCAAATTCAAATTCAAATATGTGATCATCTTCCTAACTAAAAAACTTTGATTTTTTATACTTTTTAAAAAAAATATAATTCATTACCTATACTAATAATAATGATATTAATAAAAATAATAATAATAATAACCTGATTCACAATAAGAAAAGTATCTCTCTTTATCTCTCTCTCTCTCTTATTATTATTATTATTATTTGGAGCTATCTATTATTCGTATATATATATATATATAGTGTGGCATTTAGAGAATTTAATGCTGACTCCAATATATTTCTTATCTCTTGTATTTCCGGCCATAATACTATAATAATTATTCTAACTTGAATATTAAATCGTAGCGAGTGAAAAAAGAATGTAGTGTGGGTGATGATATCGGGGAAAGAGGAGGGGAGGTGGATGATAGAATGCAAAGATGTCTCGGCCCATCCATAAAAGAGAATCTGGTGGCTGATGGTGAGGTGTCAAAATCTTTTTAATGTCTTTACGATAGGTCCAGGAGATGGAGAGTCCTCGAAGGGGATAACGATGCCTGGAATGTGATGAGATGAGAGTGTCCACGCCCAAATCAAACATATGGCAACCCAAAAAGAAAAATCAAAATATAAAAGTACCTGGGATTAGAAATTCTTTATTAATTTATTTCATTTTTTTTTTTTTTTTTGTTCTTTTCTTTTTCTTTTCTTTTTTTTAATATTTTTATTTAAGAAAATATCAAAATTTAAAACTTTAAAGACCTTGGTAAATATAGAAATGCATCAAAGTTAAAGATCATGAAAATAGAATTTATATGGACCCTAAAAACATAAAGAAATGTTAAAATATTATAGTCATTTTTTACACGCTTTTATTTAGCTTACACCCGTTTCCCTGTCGTCAAATCTTGCAACGTTAATTTGACCCTCTTAACAATGTTCGAATGAGCTGAAATTTCGCATACATATGTAACTCCGATGACAATGCAATATTATGATATCAACTTAGGTCATAGGTTACCTAGGAGGTATTATATTTATCAATTAGTAATTACATGTTGCATAATATTGAAAAATAGTAAGTATATATTGAATAATATTGAAAAATAGTAAGTACATATTGCATAATATTGAAAAATAGTAATTAAATATTAATATAATATTAATTTAAATCATGTTTAATTATTTTGTAAAAATATTTTTTAATTTAAATGAATATCGATTAAAGTAATAGTAATAGCGATATTGTTTTTGAAAATATTTTTGTATATATAAACCAATAATCTAATAATAATAATAATAATAATAATAATCAGCCCCCTATAGCACCGATTTGATATATAGTATTTTGAAGAATCGACTTGAATTAGATTTTTTCAACATTCACACAATAACCTGAAATAAAAAATCGGGCGAAATTTCTATCAAGACTAAAAATTAGGAAATACAAAAAATATAAAAAAAAAACTTTTTAAAAACACGCTTTTATTTAAATGCACTAAAAAGGAGAAAATAATTTCTCCACACACACCACAATTTCCTTACAATTAATCATATCTAAAAAATGAAAGCGTGGACGCCAAACATGTAGAGAAAGGAAAAGAATACGAAGGACATTTCATTGTATATCCGCAATGCTTTCTGTTTTTTTTCCTTTTCTACTATAATTGACAACTATGTCTATTTGAAGTAGAATTTATGTTATTCCCTGCATGTCTGGTGCTCACGTTTTCATTTTTTAGATATAATTTATTTTTTTATTCAAGTTATAATTATTTCCTAATTAATAAAATTTAATCTTAAAATATAATTTAATTTTTTTCTAAATATATTATTTATTTTACTTTTCATTATCTATTTTAAATTAATTATTTTAAATCTTGCTAAAATAAACATAAATACTAATTGTAATTGTACGATTGTATTACTATATTAAATATTATTTATCATATTACATTTTTAGAGAGAAATAATAATAAGAAGAATTATAAAATAAATAAATATTATGAAATGATTTATATAGTTAATATTTTTACGATTGCTTTCTTTCTTTTATGTTTGATTTTATCACGTATTATGAATAAATTATTATTATTATATATGGTAATAAGATGCGCCATAAAAGTCAAGTTTCCATGTTGTTGTTAGGTAATCATAGAATAATGGCAAAAAAAAACAACATATTTTGACCTCAATACTTTTTGCTTTTAAATTAAAAATGATAAATTAAATGGCTGATAATCACCCTTGAACCGGAGATCGTGATAAAATTTGCCATATTCATGTATAATCATGTAATATCTAAATATATATATAGTAGATTTTTTTTCTAATTTTATTATATATATATATATGAGTATTTACATTAATCAGTTCTTGTCTGAAATAAGAAAGTAAGCCTTTTTCATTTTTTACTATCTCTCTCGAGATAGTATTGCGATCACGAATATTTTCGATGTCGAGATTTTGATGTTTTTATACGTTATGAAGGTTCATGAATCATTTTCACTATATATATATATATATATATATATATATATATATATGTAGACAAGATTACGCAAAAACGGTTTGAGCTAGGATCATGAAATTTGGTACACGTGAATTATTCAAAATTCGTAGTTTTTTCTATCAACTTTTGAGAAATGTAGCTCAACCACAAAAAATAAAAGATTTTTAAGTGAATTTTAAGAAATATTTGTTTTAAAAAATAACAAAATCACTTTTAATTTTTTTCTATGGGTTCCTAAATGTTTTCACCTCATGAACAGATACTTAAATACAAATCATTGCTTTAATAATACAAGACATAAATTAAAAACAATGGGCACCTGACATTAAGATTTGCATAACACGAAAATAAAATTGTCTTTTTACTATCTGGCCAGAGATAGTATTGCGATCACGAAAATTTTCGATGTCGAGATTTTGATGTTTTTATACGTTTTGAAGGTTCCTGAATCATTTTCACCAAGGTTGAGAAAAATATCTGTCTCTCTCAGTGTGTATGTGTGTATGTAGACAAGATTACGCAAAAACGGTTTGAGCTAGAATCATAAAATTTGGTATACGGGCATTAATTCAAAATTTGTAGTTTTCTATCAACTTTTGAGAAATGTAGCTCAACCACAAGTGGGTCATTACCTACCACATTTTGATTTTTTTCCTCTAAGGTTGAGAAAAACCGTAAAAATAAAGATATATGTTTGATAGTTTTTCACATGATTAAAAATTGAATAAAACTGCTATAAATAGAATTTCAGCTTGATTGAATCTCTAAAAGTATCGGAATTAATTTTTTAACTCTGCAAATCACGCGCCAGCACGTGACGTGGTGCCATCAACAAACAGCCAAACACTCGCTAGTTTAATAAATATTATTTATTAATTTTAATTTATAATTTAATTACTTACATTTAATTTAAATATAATAAATGTTTTAATTAATTCAATTCAAATTGCGACATAGTCGAATGGAGACACTTTATTTTACTTATTATATAAACACAAGCGGATCAACCCGCCTTCGGTGATCTTACCCCTATCAAATAACTGCTACCACTCAATACCCACTTAGTTGTATTTTTCATCAGTAATTTCCATTCATTTCAATTATATACAAAATATTGTTATCTCGACTTGATTAAAAGGATTTTATATTCTATTTCCGTTTTATCATTAATTTATATTTTTCTATTTTGAAGTTTTTAAAATAAAGATCTTTCTTAAAATTTTCATGTTTCAAAAAAAATTTAAAAATAGGTATAATTCAATTTTATATTTTTTATAATGCTTTTAATGATCCACACACACATATTACTAATTATAATTCATTTTTTAAAAATACTTTGCCAAGAAATTAAAATATTGTTGATCACACTAAAAGATTCACTAATAAAAATATTTAAACTTGGTCTCGAACAACCATATTCCGCTAGTTACCGTTCCTAGCTATTCTAACCTCTCCTAAATTCTATTCATATCTATTTATCTTCTTCTCATCAAATCTTTTTTTTTTATTCCAAACACTAAACTAATTTTCCCAATTGATTTAATTCTATTAATTAATAAACTTTTTCTAGTCATTTTTTTACTTTTTCTATCCAAACACAAAAATTTTCAAATGATCATGTTAGAAGCTGCCAAATTTACATTAAAGGGAAGTGGGCGAAAATCTTAAAATTATATGATGCGAAATAAAATTCGTTTCTCTTGTTTCTTTTATCAAATCTGAACTTCCTCTTTATCCTTCATTCATCGTATATTTTTATATCCCCTATTTTAGCATTGAAGTTTCTTAAGATGATATTTCCGCTTTAATTTCTCATTCTATGATATTTATCAAAAAAACAATCTTTAATTCAGAATCTTGTGGTTTTAGAAGTTTGAAGTTTTACTTTTCTATGTGGTTGATCATGTGGGAGATATAAATAAAATATTCAGATTTATAGTAAATATATAGTATATTATATTATATTATTATAATGAATATTGTAGATATTTTTAGAAATATCTCATTATTATTAAACATGTATAATATTAATCAATAATTTATTCAAGTATTTCAATTAAAATAGAAATTTCAAATTAAACTTTTTAAAAAGAGATGATTATTTGATGAATTTTGGTTTAAAATTTAAATTGAATTTGTTAATGAAAAAATTTATACTTTTTTAACTATGTTTTTGAAAAGTATTTAGTAACCAAATCTAAATAGTTATAGGTGTATATATATCTGTGTGTGTGTGAATGGGTGTGTGAATGTGTGTGTGTAAGGGTCAGAGCAAGTTGCATATGGTGGGCTATAAAAGTTTAGTTTAGGGTTGCAAGAGGGTAAACATGACATTTATGAGAAGCGAGAAATAAAGGCAGGAAAAAAAATAAATAAATAAAATTAAATAAATTATTAACTCTTAAAATTCTAAAAAATAAATTTTATTTTTCAACTATTCTAGTTTTTGATTCTAGTGATATGATTTAAAATATCATTTATATAATATTTAATACATAGTAGTAAAAGGGATGTTGAAATCTCAGTTTAATGTGGTAAACACTTTAATGTCATTTTTAAATTGAATGACGAATTAAATAATGAAATGAAGTTTAATTATAATTCTAGGAGATTGAAGTGCTAGTAAAGGAGGAATATTGCGAGTGCAAAGCAATATGATGGCGTCACGAATGCTACACTGCATCTGGCCAACATTACCGCTGTCTTGGCAGATGGTTAGAAAACTAATTGAAAAGCATTTAGATAGCGTTAAGTAGTTGGAGTAGATTCACAAGTCTAGGCGTATTTGTGAGATATTTGCCCTCGAATTCAAATTAATGAAGGGGTAGTAGGAAGCGAAGAGAAGGGGAAAACTGAATGGGGAAGAATTAATCTTATACATCAAAATAAATAAATGTCATGAAATATTACTAAATAATATTATTAATCTCTTTAAATTAATACTTCAGAAAGTGTTAATTTAATTAAATTTATACCTAAATACATGTATCAATATAATATATATAATTTCCGTCGTATGTATGTGATGTCTGTAACATTATGAAGTTAGTTACAAATTTTTAGGATTTTACAATTTACAAATTTTATAGAATTTAAAATAAAAAAAAAAATTTTAATTTATATACACAATATGATATTAATATTATTTTTTATTAATAACACATAATAAACATAAAAAGAAACTTATCAAAATTATTAATTTGTTACTAACTTCATTTTTTTTAATTTTATTTTGTTATCATTAAATATTGAAAAAAAAATCTGGAGTATCTCCACTCGACTATCTCGCAAATTTGAATTGGATTAAATAACATCTATTAATTTAAATTAAATTAAATTAATTAAATTATAAATTAATAAATAATATTTATTAAACCAGCGAATGTTTGGCTCTTTGTTGATGGCAGCACGTCACGTGCTGGCGCGTGATTTGCAGTGTTAAAAAATTAATTCTGATACTTTTAGCGATTCAATCAAGCTGAAATTCTATTTATAGCAGTTTTATACAATTATTAATCATGTGAAAAATTATCAAACATATATCTTTATTTTTACAGTCACCTTAGAAGAAAAAAAATCAAAACGTTGTAGGCAATGACCCTTTTTCGGTTGAGCCTCATTTCTCAAAAGTTGATAGAAAACTATGAATTTTGAATAATGCTCATCTACCAAATTTCATCATTCTAGCTCAAACCGTTTTTGCGTAATCTTGGTTACATACATACACACACACACAGACAGACATTTTTCTCAACCTTAGTGAAAATGATTCAGGAACCTTCAAAACGTATAAAAATTTTCATGATCGCAATACTATCTCTGGCGACATAGTAAAAAACTTAGTTAATAAATATACAAATAATATTAATTGATGAATTTATTAAAAATACAATAAATATCATTATGTTAAATTAATTAAAATAAGTAGAATTTTTTTTATAAATTAGCCAATTTCAGATAATTAAAGATTGTATCAAACTGCTATATGTAGAATTTCAGCTTGATTGATTCACTGAAAGTACCGGAATTAATTTTTTAACACGACAAGAGCCAAACATGCGCTGGTTTAATAAATATTATTTATTAATTTTAATTTATAATTTAATTAATTAAATTCAATTTAAATATAATATATTAGGTTATTTAATCCAATTCAAATTGCAACATAGTCGAGTGGAGACACACCAGATTTTTTAAATATGATTTAATTTTAAGGAAAATAAAAAGAAATATATATGTACATTAAATGATTGAAATCCTGACATCTAATAAATAACATTATGAATTAAAAGAAAATAAGTTGACCTGTGGCCAGGTCCGAACCGACCGACGGTTTGAAATAAATTAATTTCCAGCTACAGAAATAATTTCAAATAATTTTCATATATCTATTAATGTAATAAAAAACAGATATGGATACATAAATAATAAATATAAACATTTTTAATTTTATTTTATTTATAATATATATGCAAGACCAGGCTGTGACGTCATGAATGGCTGGATGACGTCATATAATTTTAAATCAAGAAAAAACTAATAAATATGATTTTTCTCGAGGATAAAACCAATACAAAGTGCATGATTCGTGGTGATATATAAAAAAATCTCCTTTGGTGTGAAAATAACCCTTTCCTTCCTATCGTCGATCGCTAATACTACCACTTCCGGTTTCCGGATTTGCACCAAAAGTTGATCAATTCATCCCACTGATGCATTAAGTAAATATACCAAATTTCATCAAAATCGGTTGAGCTCTTCAGGCTGTACACATCTATACGGACGGACGGACAGACGGACAGACGGACGGACAGACTACTAAAAATACTTTTTTCTGTTTAGAAAATGCATGATTCGTGGAGATATGTAAAAATCTCCACATGTGAAATTTGGTGTGAAAACAATACCTCCCTTACTATGTCGGTCGGTAATTACTATCGTCGGTCGGTAAAAATGAAAGAAAAATATTTTATTATTATGTATTTACACAGAATCGAATTATATTAATTATAATTATTTAATTTAAATTATATTAATTTTCACAAATCAAAGATCTATCTTCAAAGATTGATTGTTTTATCATTATTTTTGTTAACATTTGTAAATGCAAAAACCAGGAAATATGATTCCAGAAGGGAGTTGGAGGGACATTGTTCCTTTGGCGCCGGTCGCCCTGTTTTCAAATTAGTTTCACCAGTTGAACAACACCAGACCTTATGTCCTTCATTAAAAATTTCATTAGAAAAAAAAAACAAATTAAATCAAAAAATGAATTTTATAAAAATAATTAATACATTAATGATCAATTAATTATCTCTATTATATTCAAATTATATTAAAAATAATTTATATACTTAATTGTGAATAAAATAAAAAAAAAATAAATAATAATATAATTTAAATATTCACAATTATATATTTATATTTTAATTAAATATATCAATTATTACCAAAAAATTTTAATATGATTTAATATTTTTTTTAATTCAATTTATGAACATATTACTATTATATTGTACTTGATAGAATTAATGTATTTTTCTGGTATATATATATATATATATATATATATACAATATTATTCTTTTAACATATGTTACCAAATTTCATTTGAAATTTCTACTTTATTTCATTCAAAATAATAGTATAAATTAGGTTAAATTATTTTAATTATTTTCTCTCTCTCTCTCTCTATATATATATATATATATATAGATACATATATATATATATATACATATAATATACATATAATAAATAAAAATTTAAACGATAGTAGAAATTTTGTATAAAATGAATTCCAGATATATGATGGCTATAGTTAATTTTTATTATATTATAATTCAATTTCTGAGAACAAAATGTAATAAAAAATTTCTTGGATATCTTTGAGTTTATTCCGAATGGAGAGAAGATAACACAAATGAAGAGGGACTACTATCTCTATCAGCAACTCCTTCACTTTAAGGCAACTGCCAAAAAAAATCATTAAAAGTGATTTTATTTAATATTTTCTTAAACTAAATTTTTACGTCTATATTTTTATGGTAATTATGTATCTTAAAAACTAAAATGAATGTCTTTTGTAAAAAAAAAATTAGGAGTGTCTTCACTCGACTATCTCGCAATTTGAATTGGATTAAATAACATATATAATATTTAAATTAAATTAAATTTGATTAATTTTAAATTAAAATTAATAAATAATATTTATTAAACCAGTGCATGTTTTGCTCTTTGTTGATGGTATCACGTCACGTGTTGGCGCAGTGTTAAAAAATTAATTCTGGTACTTTCAGCAAATAAATCAAGCTGAAATTCTATTCATAGCAGTTTTATACAATTATTAATCATGTGAAAAATTATCAAACATATATCGTTATTTTTACGGTCACTTTAGAAGAAAAAAAATCAAAACGTTGTAGGTAATGACCCTCTTCCGATTGAGCTACATTTCTCAAAAGTTGATAGAAAACTATGAATTTTGAATAATGCTCATCTACCAAATTTCATCATTCTAGCTCAAACCGTTTTTGCGTAATCTTGGTTACATACACACACACACACACTGACAGACAGACAGATAGTCAGACATTTTTCTCAACCTTAGTGAAAATGATTCAGGAACCTTCAAAACGTATAAAAACATCAAAATCTCAACTTCGAAAATTTTCGTGATCGCAATACTATCTTTTACGAGATAGTAAAAATTGTGATTTTTGATAAAAAGTTTCAAGTTCTAAGGAAATAAATAATTACTTCGATTTCCAATACTTCCATATGTTTATTTTGACAATCATTTATCATTTATATATATAATTTATCTAAAGGAAAATATGTATATTCAAAATAAATATTAAATTTCGAGATGTTATAAACTTTTTCATTTACTTTTTCATTTATATTTTTCTTTATATGTATATATTTATTAGATTTTAGAATGTCCTTTTAATAAACTTTCAAATTTTGGCTAATTTAATTTTTTAATTTGAGTGATCATTCGATTTCAAGTTCGGCTATTTTTACGACTTTTCAATATTATTGATTCAATACTGTACTCATTTTCCATTATAATTTTTGTTTTAGTTTCCGAATCTTTTGAAATTATTAATAACATGAGATATATAGTATATATAAATATATCGTTTTAAAGGCACCACAGGTTGAGAGGTTAGTGTAGCTGGCTCAAATTCTCGTGGACCCGGGTTCAAATCCAGGACCTAACAAAGGAATTTCTCTACTGGGGTCAATTGGACGTAGTCAACCCAGTATCCGGGTTCAAAATTGGGAAAGCTACTTGATAGCGCCTCCGATCAAGAAAATCAAGGTAAAGGTTGATAGGACCCGTTTTACTGATCATAGGACACCTCATTAATATAACCGTCTGCGGAGGACGTACAAAAGTCAAAAGTTTTTATTTTTTTTTTTTTAGTAAATATATCATAGTTTTTTTTTTTCATTTTAATTTTAAAAGATGCATTTACGCGATGAGAGAGTTCTCTCAAGTTTTAACTCACGCTTGATTGACACTCAACTAGAACAAGTTTTCGAAAACACTTGACTGTCTAAGTGAAATTTTACAAAAAAATATATGTATATCTATATATATTTATATAGATATACATATATATACATTTTGAAATAAACTACTTAAAATATATTTAAATTTATTATATTAATTTTACTAATATAAATTTTATATATCAATTATTTTAACTATTTCCTATTATAATAATAATTTATTTATTTGTGATTTAATTGTTTTTATTTATTTTATAATTAGAATTTAATAAACGTTGGATCGATAAGAAATGATGCTGATTAAAATTAGCAAGTTGATAAAATTTTTTTTTTTTTTATATTTTTCGGTTTATTTCTCTCTCTCTCTCTCTCTCTCGCTTAAATGTTGACATGAATTTGTAAATTGATGTGGCGATCTGTCAATAACAGAGCAAACAACATCCGTTTGTATTTATTTATAGGCGGCAGGGTGCCAATTCACTTTTATGTGTTACAGCCAGAACTTATACATTTAACCCTGCAGGATAAATATCCACATCCTTCGCTAACTAACATTTGTTCCACAGCTTTAAAACTAGTATCACATACATAACATCACCTCGAAATATCCTCTAAATATAAATATAAATAAATTAAATAAAATAAATCATTATTACTTTCATATTGTTCATATGAAAGCTATATTCAAAATTTTTTTTAGAGATTTCAAAGAAAAATTACGATTCTTGATTTTTTATTAAATTGGAAAATAACATTTTAACATTTTCGTCTGTGAGTATATATTTATATATATTTAATAATAAATTTATAGAATTTAAATGAAATAATATTAAATTTTTCGTTTATTGTTCAGTTTAACATTAAATTTTTTTAGATTTGACAGATTAACTGGTTATGAACGTCTAAATGTACAGCCATTAAGTAATGGTTTATTGATTAATTAACTAATTATTCACTTATTCACTAATTTTCAGTTTTTTCGGTTCGGTTTGGATATAGGAAAATTATTTAATCAAATAATTTTTTAATTTTTCAACGAAAGTCAAAAAAAAACGGAAAATTAGGTAAGTCCTCTTGTGGTCAAATCAATAAAATATTATAAATATGATAGCTAAATTGGATTTATATCCAAATTTTAATAATTTTCATCTCATCAACTAGAAGCGACCGACAAATATTGCATAAGAAGAGTTTCTTTAGGATTAAAAAAGGAATCCATTGGCAAAGTTTTATCCAAATCCATTATACATATGCTAAAATGAATAATTACCAATTTTTCATTAATTAAATTAATTAAATCTCATAAACGAAATCGAATATTTATTTTATTTGTGGGATTTATTTAATTAATTATAATTAATGTGGAATTTCTTTAAATACTTAATAAATTATTAGTTTTATTAGGTTAGAGTCTAATCTCTAATGCAGTGGTTCTCAAAGGAGAGCTGCGATGCCGTCAATATAGATATTACCGAAACAGTTGAAGTTTGATTTTTTATATTATCTCAAGGAAAATAATAAGTATAAGTTTTTAATTTTTCACTGATTTTTTCATTTTTCGCTTTTAAAAAAGAAAACTTTCCCAATTATTCAACAAAGTCAACAATTTAGAAAAAAAGCTGATGTATAGCAGCAAACCGGAAAAGATTGGGAATCTTCTGTTCTAATGTATTTAGGGTCGTTTTTTAGACGTTAATTTTTTTAAAAGGTTAAAATTATGCACTTGAGGGCCAATCAATTAGCAGATTGTAAACAGTACGTTTTGTCAATTAAACATGAGTGAGAACAAAACTTGTAAATAATGCTAATTTATCTCATAATAATATGTAATCAATCTGATTAAATGATCGAAAATTGAACCAATCGATTACCGAATGATAATCCTGTATAAAAACTGATCATATAAATTTATCTCTTCAATAAAACCAATTCTAGTATATCAATTAAAATCATTTTTATGTCCGTATTTTATTTTTATTTTAACTTTAACCCACGTCTCAATAATTGTCTCATTACATATTTACTTAATTATTTTCATATAATTGTACACCTATATCTAAAAATTTAAACCGTATACATATCGTAAATAATTTACAAGCAGATTTTCTTATTATAATTTTTTTTTTAACTTAAGACAAAAAAATCTACTAGTAAAAAATTAAAAATAAATAGTTTAAATAGAGTATCTATGAATCTGTGTCACCAATCAGATCAGTCTTAAAAAAAATGAATGTTTACTAAATATATAAATACAAAAAATCTTAACATATAAAACTTAGTATTTGAAAATGTAGAAAAATTTAAATACTTCTATTCTGTAATCACACGAAAGAAAATATTTGAGAATAATTAAAATCGAGGTTGCAATCGGGTAACGCCTGTTATGATGCAATAAAGAATCTTATCTCGTCAAAATTATTAACAAAAGGAATCAAAATTAAAATGTATAAAACAATTATTTGGCCTGTGTGGCCGTGATGCATAGTCTATGACAATGGGAGACGAGAGTAGATTTAGATTATTTGAAAATAGGATTCTTCGAAGCATTTATGGGCCAAAGGAAAATGAGGTGAAGAGAGAGGAAAGAATGGCGAAGGATATATTTGTGAAGAGACCGATTGGGAAAAAGTAGAAGTCGGATGGCTATGCGAGGGCAGATCAATAAGTCCATGACTTTTTGAATTTCCTGTCTCTTAAATGACATGGCAACACTGCTCTTGTGAGCAGGCAACTATCAGCTGACTCCTGTCGAAATTTAAACCAGCTGGGTCTTTTAGTTTTTGTTTGACATCCATTAATAACAGAATACCTTTTGAAATGAGAACAAAATGGAAAAAAGTGAATTTCGTGTGCTCATTAAGCATTTTTTGCGGAAAAAACCACACTGAATCTGAGTTTTTGAGCCATATTCGTAACCGTGGATGAAACAAGGATCCACCACAACACATCAGAGACCAGACAGCAGTCAAAACAGTGGGTTTCTCGGGGTGAATCGGAACTAAAGCTGTCGTCGACAAATCTTATGTTTTTGGAAGGGATAAAAAAATTGGAGAAACGTTGGAGAAGTGTATAGAGCTCTTAAAGGAGACTGCGTTGAAAAATAAAATAATTTTTTATCCAAAAACTTGTGCTTCATTCAAAAAGTCAAATAATTTAGAAATTATCAGCAAGAAGAATATTAAGATTCAACTTAAAGATTGAATACTTTCTACCATAATTTTTAATTTTAAATAATTTATTCTGAAATTAAATTAAATTATAATCAAATTGAGAAGAAAACTAATAAATAATTGATAAAATCAAAACTATGCTGACACTAAATAGAATTATTAATATATGTACTAAAAATAGATTTATTTTATCTTGAAAATTTGAACAAAATTAAAAACAAAGTATATAATTCTATTTCTATAGGTGCATTTTTTGTTATAATATTTTAAACACTTTGTAAAACATTTATTTCATTTAACCCCTTAAAATAATCTATTTTAGTTTAAAATATGTTAACAGATGCCATTTACAAAGCGTCTTTTTCCTTTTCATGCATTTTAAAGAATTGTGCTTAGTGAGTCATTAAATTTCGGGATATATGGATCGTTCGTTGGTCCAATAACGTGAGTGGATAGACGAGTGATTGGGGATGGATGACATTTATGATGGGAAATGTATCCAGCCTCAATCCCCTGTACCTAAAAACGAACTCGTAAAAATTCCCCTCTACCTCTTTTGATCATCATTCATTCTGTCCATTGAAATAAAAACAATTTTTTTTTTAAATTTTATTATAGATTATAATTGAAAAAAAAAATTAATTAATTGATTTATGAATTTATCAAAAGGCGCCATTGGGTGAGAGGCTAGTCTCGCTGTCTCACATTCACATGGTCCCGGGTTCAAGTACCGGGCCTGGCAGGAGAATATCTCTAGCTAGGGTCTATGGGACGGAGTCAACCCAGCCTCCGGGATCAACATTGGGGAATAGCTACTTTATAAAAAGTAGCGCCTCCGATCAAGAAAATCAAGGTAAAGGTTGAGAGGACCCGTTCTACTGATCATAGGACACCTCATTGATATAACCGACTTGATAGGCGTTGTCCTTGCGTAGGACGTATACAAGTCAGAGGTTTTTTTTTATGAATATATCTATTACTTAATAAATATATTATAATAAAATAAAAATAAATTAAACTTTTTTTATTGACAGTTAAATTGATTTAATTTATATTTTTTTTTATTATAATTTTTAGTTGAATTTCAATGCATTTATCACATTTTTTTAATGTTGAAAGAAAAAATGATCTGTGGCCAGGCACAGAACCGACCGACGATTAGAAATAAATTAAGTTCCAAACAATATTTCTATATATATAAAGTATAAAAAAAAATATTTTTAAAACTAGAATTATAATGACTAAATTATATTATTTAGATTTTTATTTTTAATTCAATTATTAATTATTACTATATTTTAAGTCAAATATTTTCCGACAATGAATATAAAATTAATACTTTGTAAACTACCACTTCCAGTTTCCGGATATACACCAAAAGTTGATGAATTCATGCTACTGATACATTAAGTAAATATGTCAAATTTTATCAAAATCCGTTGAGCCGTTCAAGCTATACACTATAGCGGACACCCAACAGACATCATGCTAAAAATACTTTTTTCTATTAACAAAATGCATGATTCGTGGAGATATGTAAAAATCTCCACATGTGAAATTTGGTGTGTAAACAATACCTTCCCTCCATATCGTAAAAATTAATTCTATTTTAATTATCATTTAAATTTAATTATGTTGATTAATTATGAATTTATGAATTAAATTAAATCATATTTTATTTAAATAGTAATATATTAAATAAGTATTTAGTTAAAGCCAATGAATATAAATAAAAATAATATTCTTTTTAAAAGGGTTTTAAAAATTACAATATTATGAATAATGTCAGAGAAAATTAAAACACTTTTATTTCTTTGGTTTTATTTCTAATAATAATAATATTTTTATATAGTCGTTAAAATCTTTAAAGAAAATATTTTTTAACTTTATTAGTTTAAAATATATTTGTTTGACAGAAGAGGATTAGTGAAGGGTTGTGAATATGGAGGTTGTTTGTAATATATATAAATATATGTATATATTTATATATTAAAAAAAAGTGTCAAATAACGTGTATCGCAAAGTGAAAAAACAGGCAAATCCCATTTGTCATCGTAACATTTATAGTCGAGTGGTTTAAATTTTTATTAAATGTATATGGAATGGTTAGGTGGAGTGAGGGAGATGGATATTATCTCAAGAACGTGCTCGAGTGAAATTCCTGAGGGTGGTCTCTGGAATTATTATCCCACGAATGAGTAACACATGATCTTTTTTTGATAATTTAAAACAAACCAAAGGATTTCTATAGAATTAGAAATAAAATGTATTACATAGGGAAACAATAAAAATTATATTTAAATTTTTTGATTTTATATTCCACTAATAAAAAAATTTTAATAATATTGAAAGGACACAAGGGGCAAGTATGTTGAAAAACAAAGCAAAAAAAGAGTGTCTCTACTCGACTATCGCGCAAATTTGAATTGGATTAAATAACATATATTAATTTAAATTAAATTAAATTAATTAAATTATAAATTAAAATTTATAAATAATATTTATTAAACCAGCACATGTTTGGCTCTTTGTTGGTGGCACCACGTCACGTGTTGGCGCGTGATTTGCAGTGGTAAAAAATTAATTCTGGTACTTTCAGCGATTCAATCAAGCTGAAATTCTATATATAGCAGTTTTATACAATTTTTAATCATGTGAAAAATTATCAAATATATATCTTTATTTTTACGGTCACTTTAGAGGAAAAAAAATCAAAACGTTGTAGGTAATGACCGTCTTCCGGTTGAGCTACATTTCTCAAAAGTTGATAGAAAACTATGAATTTTGAATAATGCCCGTATACCTTGGTTAACTTGGTTACAT
This sequence comes from Labia minor, assembly GCA_963082975.1. NCBI lineage: Eukaryota > Metazoa > Arthropoda > Insecta > Dermaptera > Spongiphoridae > Labia > Labia minor. The sequence continues at coordinate 12,393,680 of OY720345.1, forward strand.
ACATACACACAGACATTTTTCTCAACCTTAGTGAAAATGATTTAGGAACCTTCAAAACATATAAAAACATCAAAATCTCGTCAACAAAAATTTTCGTGATCTTAAAACTCTCTGGCGAGTAGTAAAAAGTGGCAGAATCAAAATTTGACGCAAAAGCTTTCCTATTCAAATCATCTTTTTTTTAATTGCAATTTATTATTCTAATAGATAGAATTTTATGTAATTTAAATCTCACAAAATAAAAGTTTAATACACATTTCTTTAAGGGAGCCTCGGAAAAAATCCGATTATTTAGGGAACCGCAAACCCCAGAAATGAATGGATTCTGGGTTAATTTAAACAAAGAATATATACAGATTTTATATTTAAAATTATGTATATAAATTTTGACATTTTTATATATATATAGATATATATAATTTGAAATATAAATTCTTTTTTTTTTGATAAAAATAGAGAAATATATTAATAAATAATTTATTGTTTATTTTTACTATTGAAGTAGAGTGAAAAGGGGGATAAGTAAATCTTAATAATTGTCTGTAGTATTGTAGAAGAGGTCAGCATCCGGATTCTTTGAAGTGTCTACCGTCTGGCATTCATTTAAAAGGTCTCATTTTCAAAAGAACCGACTTATATACTCTTCTCCCCTAATTGCTCCAGAATAACAAACATTTGTAAAAAGAGCAGAGAATTTATATAACTTAAATTAATTTTCATAATATATATGAATAACTAACGAAAAAGGCATAATTAATGGAAAGAAATTTCACATAGGCAATTTATTAATATCTAAAAATCTAGTGTCTCCGCTCCACTATCTCGCAAAATTGAATTGGATTAATTAACATATAAGTATTATATTTAAATTAAATTTCATTAATTAAATTATAAATTAAGTATTATTAAATTGGATTAATTAATTAATTAATTTAAAAACAAATTAAATTTACAGTATAGTACTCTTATTAAATAATTAACATATATTAAATATAAATTTAAAATTTTTTAAATGAAAATTTAAAAATTTAAAGAATTAATTCCGGTACTTTCAGCGATTCAATCAAACTGAAATTCTATATAAAGCAGTTTTATACAATTTTTAATCGTGTGTAAAACTATCAAACATATATCATTATTTTTACAATCAGTTTAGAGTTTCTCATCCTTTTTGGACCAAACTCCCACTTCGTAAGGTCGGCTTCAAAATTCGCTCCCCTATAAATTTTAACAGATAAAAATTGCATGATAATCCCTAATATAAGGTAAGTACACTTGGCGATACTTAGAGCCATATTGAAAAATCGAGTTTCAGAACCTGATCGCAAAATCATCTTACCATTTTTTTAGAACCATATTGTAAAAAAAGCGGAAATGTTTAAAAGCCTGATCGCAGAATCGTCCAGGTTGAGAATCACTAGTTTAGAGGGGAAAAATGAAAACGTGGTAGGTAATGGCCCTCTTCCGAAAGAGCTGCATTTCTCAAAAGTTGATTGAAAAACTACGAATTTTGAATAATGCTCGTGTACCAAATTTCATCATTCTACCTCAAACCGTTTTTAGAGAGAGTAAAAAGTCTAAATTTGATGCATTTTTTCATTTTAAATGATTTAATTCAAATTCATTGACAAGAGGAAAACTTTTTAATTGATAGTATATTTTTGAAGGTCATATATATATATATATATTTAAGTTTCTTAGTAATATATATATATATATATATATATATATATAATAAATGAGAGAAATATTATTTTTTACTCTCTCATTCATTCTCTCTTACTCAATTTGATTAGATTAAGCATTTCCGTTTCTAATTAGATTGAATCTATAAATATAATTAAAATAATAAATAAATAAATATCAATCAGAATTGAAAATAAATTAATTCACATTTATCATAATTTTAAAATCAATTGGAAAAATTGATTTAAGAAGATGAAAGAAAAAATCAAATAAAATAAAAATAAAGAAAAAGTCAAAGGTCGGAATTTCCAATTGAAAAAAAAATCATATCATTATTTCATTCATTTTTCTCGATTTCTATATATCACCCTGATGTGGAAAAAATTTATCTCTTCATTTTTTTTTTTATTTTTTTTTTATTTATTTATATATTAAAAAATACTTATCAGTTCTTAGTTCTAGTATAGTAAATAATTTATTATGAAATTTTAATCTTAATAAAATATTAATAAATATAAACATATAAATTTCATTAAAAAAAATGAATTAAATAATAATATTCTAAGGAAAAAAAAATCAGACTATTTGCTAACATTTTTCTCTCTCTCCCACTTACTATGAACCTAGCTTTCGTATTTTAAAGTGAATTTTAGATATATGTACAATTAAATAAAAAAAAAGTAATTAAAAAATCTTTTATATTTTAAATAGAAACACATTAATACATGCGATTTTTATATAAATTTTTTACTTTCTTGAAAAATTGGAAAACTTTCCTTTTTTACAAACGATAACCCATTTAAAATCGAAAAATTAAAAAGCTGCCGCGGCTCACACTTTGGGAATCACTGAATTAACCAATGAAAATAAAAATTTATAAAATTAAGAATTATGGAAAAATTAAAATTTCTACCCTCATTGACATTGAAAAATTTTTTATTCTCCAAAATTTATAATTTATATTTTCTACAAAATATTAAAGAAAAAATTAATAAAAATGTTTTATTGTACAGCTTTATTTTTAATTTAAATGTTTCAATGTAAGTATTAATGAATTTTCAATAGAATTTATTTTTTTTTTTGTGAGTGATTGAGAAGAGTAAATTTTGAACTACCGAGGGTTCATTAATCAATTAAACAGGCGGTGGACTTTAACAGGTAAATGCGAGTTTATAATAATAGAAAAATACTTTTAAGACTATCTTCAAAACAAAAAAATTGAAAAATTAATAATTTTTATCATTGGTCTTTAGACGAGCTTCATATAATTAATATAATAATTTTCAAGAAATTTTTACTTTTAATTTAATTTTTTTTTCATGTCATCGACTCTTATTTAATTTATAAAATTAAACAATCTGTGTCAAATCTCTTATTATTTGTGTTTTAGTTATAGGGGGCCAACGACTGTATACTTTACCCTATATGAACAATTTTAATTTGAAACTAATATTTAATTAGAAATTATACCATATATTTTTGTATTTTGCTTTTTTACTCAGTTTTTTTTTTGTTTTATTTCTTTAAAGTGCATTAGAATAAATTTTTTTATTTAATATAAAAACAAAATCATTATTTCATTTAAATAAAAATAAAGCGAAATAAAAAGAGTAAAGATGATGATTTAATTAATGGTTCAATTAAAAATTGATAATAAAATCAATTTGACATCAATTTGTCACAAATTCTAATTAACTTCATATATATATATATTTATATATAAATAAATATTATAGTATCGATAATATAAATATATATCAAACGTTCATTCATTGAAAATCAAGAGGAAGTTGTTAATTGTATTATGATAACAAAATTGAAAATCATTCAGATCATATGATGAACTAAAAGTAAAATAAAAAATTATTTATTAAGATTAACTAACATATAAATATAAGAATATTTTTATATAGTAAATAGTGTTAAAAAATTTTACATTTTAAGTAATTATTTAAAAAAAAATAATTATTTTTGTCTGTTGTATTATAATTATTAATAAAAAATTTTTTTAAAGCACATAAATTAATTAAAAAATTATATTTATGTGTATTAAAGAAAAAAATTTAATTAAATTTTTATTAGTGGTATTTATTTCAATATATTCTTTTTATTATTCCAATTTTTAATTATTTATATTTTAAATAATTATATTTTATATGTTTTTTTAAATTTTGATGTGAAATAATTTTTTTTATTTTAATTAAAAAATTAATTAAATAATGAAAATTAATTTACTTAAAAGAAATATATCTTTTTAAATAGCAAGTCTAGGAGAATTTAGTTTTGAAAAGTAAATTCGTTGTTCTTTTGAAATTCAATCCAATGTAACAGTTTTTAACTTTTTGAAAAAAAAAAAAATAAATAAAGGGGAAACGCTAATTTGTTTTCTTTCTTTTTAGCCAACCCCCAATCACATTCATACATCATATATCATAAGATGAAACATATTTTTTTTTTGTGATAAGGTCATTTAACTTTAAGACGATATATCAAAGAGTTTGTTTTTCTAAGGCGACGTTAATCGCATTGGTTGATTTTAATTTTTCAAAAGCAGGCCGACTAAAAAGCATTTGGTTGGATAGGGTGCCACCCACAGTGGGTTGATAATAAAATATTCATACCCAATTTATTTCTTAAATGAGTTTAAGCATATATATATATATATTACAAAGAAATTTGTTATATATTCCAGATTGGTGATTTCATTTTTCTGGAAATTTCAATTCGACTTATAATTTCTAATATTTAAATCAATATTAAATTAAACCTGACATTTAACTTTCTGCTTACAACATCTTTTTATCCAACTTTATTTAATTAATAAAACAAACAAAAATTTTTTGAAAACTATTTTTTAAAAATATAAATTAATTAATTTATTAAATTTATATTATATTATATTTATAATATAAATTTCTTTCAAAATATAATTGATTATCTTCATACATTGTCATTTGAGAAATCATATTTGTTTAATTTGCCTTTTAAATGAAGTCAAATCCAAATGTTAATTTTATGGATTTTATAAATTTAAAAACAATTTATTGTATCATTTAGAACAGGGATGTCCAACACGCGGCCCACTCTAAGTTTTGATACGGCCCACTATCGACTCATTTTGGAGTTAAATTTTAAAGAATTCACAGTCCGGCAAGCGACCTATAACTTCGAGGCTATAAAAAAAAGGCTGCAACATTCAAAAACCAAAAACCACCTCTATCCCCAAAAATCTCCATAAGTTTTGAGACATTCACTAGCTAGGCTTAACATATTCTGGTAATTTTGCGGCCCAGTTAAATATTTAAGTTTGCGATGTGGCCCATTAAATTAAAAGGTTGGACATCCCTGATTTAGAATGATCTAAATTAGGGGCGAGCAATCATTTCTATTCAATGAAGAAGTACGACATTTCTTGAATGGCCACATTTCTTGGGGATCTAGAACACGAGTTCCCAAACTGAAAATTTACTTATACAAAATTTATAATAGTAATATTTTTATTAAATTAAATCTTTTTTTTTTTAAAGAAACAATTTCTTAAAATTGTTAAATTTGTTAGTTGATTTTTGATGAAAGTTGTATGAAGAAATTTTAGTTAAAATAGAATTCCTTAATACAGCAACAGGTCTGGAAGAAATGTAAATGAGGTGTCTGATCGTGTTCAATTTGTAAACATTTTGACTTTTGATCGAACACGAATGAATTGAAATATTGAATTATGACACATTTTATTTCAATTTTAATTTCTAAATCTATTCTATTTTTTTAATTTTAGTAATATAGTAATGGATCCTATTAAGCTAAATTTTATAGATTATTACTATTTGATTAATTTTAATAGAATAAATGAAAATTTTTAAAAAATCAATGAAAATAAAATGATTTATATAAAATATGTCTTATGTTCGAGTTTAGACGGAATATAAAAATTATTTTATTCGATGCTCGAAACAAATGACCATCCTTTTTCAATCAAAAGACCAAACTTAAGTTAATAAATCCCTAAATATTTAATGAACAATTCACATAATACCAATAGGGTCTCAAAATATCGTTTCATTGTTGTAGTGATTATATTTAATATAAAGTAGAACCTCGATAAGTTAAAGTCCAAGGGAAACAAAATATTTTAAGTTGTCAAGGGTCTATGTTAGGGATAGGCGGATAGGTTAATAACATTTTTTTTAAATTCTCTAACCAGCCATTGCTGGCTTTAAAATTTTTGATTTTCAGCGAATTAGCGAACTCTTCAGCTTTTTCTTTCAGTATGGGTCCACTAACACTGATGTTTTTGTTTCGACACTGTTTGAACCACGTGAACAAACATTGTTCTAAATTAAGGGAATTCGGCAATTTTTCGTCTTTTACATTGAAGACTTTCTCCTGATTCTTGTTTCTTCAAGATTTCAGCTTCTGAGGGCCAATACAGATATTACTTATTTAAAATATCGAGGTTACGTATTTTACGTTATTGAGGTTTTGGGCTCTGATGGGAAGGAAACATTATTTTTTGAAGTTATAAAGGTTTATAAGTTACCGAGGTTTGAGTTATCGAGGTTCTACTGTGTATATATATTTAACTTAACAGTAATCAAGTGGTCTTCAAAAAGATTAAGAAAACCAATAAAATGATATTATACTATTATGCATGGTGGGCTACGCAAATTTGTTTGGTGGGCCCATCCTTGATCTAAATCAGTGATTCCCAAAGTGGGCGCTACCGCCCCCTCGTGGGCGCTGGAGCGATCCAGGGGGGCGGTGATGGCCACATGCGCATTTAGGGAAAATTACTTGTATATTACTTTTCTATTCTGAGATCAATAAATAGATACATAAATTTAATGTTTCTAATCTACACCTTTATTTATAATAATACTTTGCAAATTGGTACATTTATTTTTCTGTTTAATTGTTATTAAAATAAAAAAAAATAATTTCCAAGGGGGCGCTGAGTAAATTTTTTTCTAGTAAGGGGGGCGTTTGGCCAAATAAGTTTGGAAACCACTGATCTAAATACTTATATTATATACGTAAGAGAAATATACCTTTATTTTATTATTTTAACTTGTTTATATATCTTTTTACAAATTTTATATACCTATTTTATGCGAGGGCAGTCCGTGACTTTTTGAATGAAACTCGGGTTTTGGATAAAAAATTATTTTATTTTTCAACATAATCTCCTTTGAGCTGTATATATTTCGTCCAACGTTTCTCTAATTTTTTTATCCCTTCCAAAAAATAGGATTTGTGGAGGACATATTTAATGCCGATACACCCCGAGAAACCCACTGTTTTGACTGCTGTTTGGTCTCTGGTGTGTTGTGGTGGATTCACATTTCATCCACGGTAAAACGTAAAAACTCGGATTCGCAAAAAATAAAGCACACGAAATTCACATTTTTCCATTTTCTTTTCAAATCACTAGGTAATTCGCTATTAATGGAGGTCAATCAAAAATAATAAACACAGCTGGTTCAAATTTCGACAGGGTCAGAGGATAGTTGCCTGCTGACAGGAGCAGTGTTAAGTGTAAATCAAGAGACAGGAAATTCAAAAAGTCACAGACTTATTGACCTGCCTTCGTAGCTTATCTCATCTCTCAATGTAACTTTATTTTTCCAATTCCACATATATACGTTAAATTTAATTATTTTATAACAGATTTTTATAAAAATTATACCAGATCATCTTTAATAAATTAGAAATTTAATTTATAAATTGGTAGTAGTTTTTTTAAACACAGGTGGTTCAAATTTCGACAGGAGTCAGTGAATAGTTACCTGCTGACAGTGTTGTCATTTCAATAAGAGACAGGAAATTCGATTTGTATTAGTGGTTTTAATAATTAAAATTCTTTTAAATTGAAATTCATAAGAATGACCTAATATATTTATTAACTTAATATCCCATTTTAGTATATCAAAATTTACACAACTTTTTTTTTAAGTTAGAAAATAAAAAATCGTTGCTTTGATTAATCTTCTGTTAGTGAAGTTGTTTTTTATAGGATTAAAATTTTCTTCTTTTTTAATGATTTCCAAGAGTATGTGATCTAAATCAGCTCCACTTGTTTCTTTTTTTATGTCTGTCAGTCTGTGTGTGTGTGTTGTTGTTGTAGAGAGGAGGAGGATGATGTGAGGGGATAGAGTAGATGTAGAGGAAGGGGGTGGGTGGGGCAAGGGGTTCTTTTAGGATGGTCGGGAGCCATAGTGACCAAGCATCACCCATCAGGCGGCTGCCATTGCATCCCCACAATGCTATCCGATTACAAACTGTCTGTCTCGGCATTTGATCCTTCTTCCTCTCATCTCTCTTCCCTTTACCCTCTACTATTCGCCTCATTCCCCTCACCCACCCCATCCATAACCTCATCCCTCCCTTCTCATTTTATCCAACAACTTTAACTTAACTAACTGGCTAATCAGAACGACTCAGCTAATTACTTTCAAAGAAAAAAAAAAGAACAAAAAAAAAAAAGAAAAGAAAAATAAAATAAATTACTAAGATGGCGATTAGCTTTAAGATTAAATTCTTAATTCCAAAATGGCGCATTTTTTATTTATATTTTGAAACATTAATTAAGTATTTAACTAATAATATGAAGAAAATGAATTTTTTATAATTTTTTTTAATACTAAAAATTGTGTGTTGCCAGGATTAGTCCTGATCCACCGGACTTTAAGATCGAGGGATCAAACCTTGTCAAGTTATGATTAATTCATTAAACCAAATAATTACAAAGTCTATGATCCCAATAGCCAATTAAAAATAAAAAAATTGTTGGTAGTAAAATTGCACTTTAGAGGTCATACTTCTAAGGTTTATAACATACAATTTATTATATTATTATATTAAAATAGCCTCTGGGATCAAAATTGGGAAAGCTACTTGATAGCGCCTCCGATCAAGATAATCAAGGCAAAGGAGGATAGGACCCGTTCTACTGATCATAGGACACCTGATATAACACTGACACATTGATATAACCGACTTGATAGGCGTTGTCCTTTCATAAGAAGTACAAAAGTCTCAGAGGTTTTATATTAAAATAATCTTTAAATCGAATTGGCAACTTTTAAGTTTATTTTGAATGGGAAATTTTAATAGTAGTAGTATTTACTTCACTCAATTGAGCCCTATTTAAATTAATAAAAAAATAAAAAAAAAACATTCATGAATAAATATTAAGAATTTAATTATTATAACTAGTTAATTAATCAGTTTTATTATAGACATAAACGAATCCTTCGATAGATTGATTATGCATTGGTATTCCACACATTAAATATTAAATAATTCATTGAAAATTTTAAATAATTTGAACATATTAAAATTTTAATTTTTCTTTTTTTTAGATTTATTTTAAATGAAATTTAAATAATTGTTTATTTTATTTTTTAAATGATTTTAGGTCATATATTTAGAATACCTAGATTGAAAAAAAGAGTGTAAATTTGATTTTAAATCATTGCAATTATCTAAGCGACATCATTTCCGGTCTCTGAGGGATTCGTTTAAATAAAAAAATTGTGGCATTTATTTCATGTTGATGATGTCTGATAATAGTGATAAGAAACTTTGTTAATGAATCCTACAGCTGCCATCCTTCATCTCTCGTAACTTTTAATTTTTTTATATTTCATTTACTCGTGTCCTTAATTACATTTTTTTTTTGAATGAAAAGGAAATGAATGAAGTAATTAAAAATAATAATTATTATAATACATTCCAATATATGATATTATAATATTAGTTAAGAAAAATAGATTAATTATAGTGTATATAGATGAAATTTTAACATATAAAATTAATTTAAAAAATAATATATATTATTATTATAATTATTGTATAGAATATAATATAAAAAAATATGATAGTTTAGTGACAAAGAAAAAAAATAAGGTATAATGAGATAGAAAAGATATCATGGACCATCATGAAAAATTTTATTTATTAATTTATTTATAGAAATTTTAAAAGATTTTAAATAGATTAAGAATTATGATATTATTAGTAATATATTGCAAATAAATAAAGGATAACTAAAATGAGAATAGATCTCAAAAGTCAATAAAATTAAAAAACAAAATCAGATAGAAAGAAGGAAATTTAATTATTAATATAAATTAAACTGAGGAAATTAGACTGAAAAAAATAAATAAATAATATTATAGAATGTATATAAATATAAGTGTACCAGTAGTTAACCGCCTTAAGAGAAATTTTCATAAAAAACACTATTATTCTGTAACAATAATAACAAAACAAGTGCTAATATATTGTATAACTATTTTTAATTATCACTATAACTCAAATATTCGCTTATGGGTATATTTAAATTTTTTTTTTAAATTTTAAACATTTTAAACGTATTTTTTGTTGTAGTAGTTGACGATGTTAAAATCTAAAGACTTTATAGTTGACCATATTTGATCCAGTAATTGACCATCAATCTAAAATGGGTTTAAAATGAATAAATGGAATAAAATGCACTAAAGATTGGTTTTATTAATATTTTATATATATAATGTATATATATAATCTCTTATAATTTATTTTAATTCCTCTTTATTTAACATTTCTTATTTTGCTAAATGCTCGAGGTGCCTACTAGGATATTCCAATTGTAATCAAGGATGTGAGCAGTTTTTGGACATTTCCATAAATCTCCTGTATTCTCCATCGATGGAATCATGGCTTCTTCTTCAGGAAATAGCAGGATTTTTTCGGGAAAGTAATAACCCCCTACAAAAAAACACCAAGTATTTGTTTATCTTTGTTTGTACATGAAACCATTGAATTTTAGAGTCTTCTGATCCTCATCACTGTCTTCAAGACAATTATTTTCATCTGAAGGATATTTTAAAACTGAAATCAGAATATTCAGAACTATTAACTCGTTCCTTACAAAATATCTTTCCTCCCTTTATTTTTTTTTTCGCCATCAAACTTCTTCTTTTCTTTTTCCTTTGCCTCTCTAAAAGTGCTCATTTTTAATCTTTTCTAGTTATTCTTAATTATTCTTATTTAAATAATACATAAATTTAATAAAAGATATATTAATACGAATATTTAAGTAATTGACCATCCTCTTGATAATCGTTAATTTTCACATTAAGAAAATATTTCAAATTGATTAATATAATTTGTAGTATCAACTATTGAATTGAACTTTTGGTTTGAAATTATTATTAAATAAAACATAATCTATTGAAAATAAAGTGAAGCATATCATTAACTTTTTACTTTCCCGCATACTTCGTATAAGGGAAGTATTGGAATCGTCAAAAATTTCGACTTCGAGATTTCGATAGATCTTGACGTTTTAGACCTCCCTGAGTCGGAAAATGCCATTTTTCGAATTATGTCTGTGTGTGTGTATGTATGTATGTATGTATGTATGTATGTATGTATGTATGTATGTATGTAATGTCTGTAAGCAAATTTACTCAAAAACTAATCAAGCTAGGACTTCGAAATTTGGTACACCGATATTATACACAGTTTGTAGATTTCTATCAAAATTTCGTCAAAATCGGTTAACCGGAAGTGGTACTTTACCTACACTGGTTGCGTTTACCTTTCAAGTAAAGTACCAGTTTGCTTCGAGATATTTGCTTCATATTTTGTATATACATTTAAAAATATGAAAAATATTCAGATACCAAATTTCATCATGATCTGACTACCGGAAGTGACATTTTACCTATACAAGTAGCGTTAGGTGTAGATTATAAATATATATAATAGTGTTAAACCATTTTACTTTATAATTTAAATTAATTAGTTTGTTTATTTTTATTGTTGTTAAAACATAATAATAATAACCTAATTACCTATTTATATGCGGGAAAGTCTAGGGAAGGACACTCCCGATTTTTACATAAGAAACTAGTCTTAAAATGCAAGAAATGCAGCGATTGGTTTCTGCTGCATTGTTAAATAATCCGGAAGAGGCTCTTCTTGTTATTTTTCGATATCTCGAGTTTAATTTGAAATTAAAAAGCTTATTTTGATAAAAAATTTATCAAATGGTCAATTACTGGCACAGTGGTCCACCACTGATACGTTTACTTAAATTCAATTGTGTGAAAACAATTTAATCTATTAATTTAAAAAAAAAAAGATGAGAAAAAAATAAAAGAAACTATTGAGTTATAAATTTTAGAAAAAAAATAAATAATGTACAAAATCTAAAGAAAATACAGAAACAAAATATTTTTAAATAACCAATTTCTGCTAGTTAATTTGTTAATTAAAAGTTATAAAGGAATTAAATATATTTTTTTTTTAACATTAGAATTCATTTTAAGTATATAAATTTATCTGAAATTTTTTCACATTTTACTACATATTTATGACTATATATATTATAAATATTTAATAATAATATAAAATGTATTTAAAACTGAAAATTAAAAAGAAAGGAAAAGGAAATTTGTTAGTATTTGATGATGTTGGTTAATGATGTTGACTTGATAGACTTGATTTAATCGTTCAAACAATATTTTTAGTATGGGAACTTGCGTTTGCTTACCTTCCCGACATTTTAAGTCTAATCTTATCACCACTAAAAACGAATTATATTATTATATAACTCTAAAGTTTATCCTGCTTTCATCCCTTTTCCTTTAACCTTTTTTTTATATATAAGAAAATATTCCACCATTTTCTTTTAAATATATCATGTATATTAAAAAAACGTAGGCCCAAAATCCAAAAAATATTAAAATTATATATACTTATATTGTTAATAATGAAATTTAATTATAATTAATAATTTAATATTTATGGGATTTAATTAATTAAATTATAGAAAATTAAAAAAATAAATAATGAAAGTTGATTATAAATTTTTTTTAATAACTATTATTTCTTAATTGGAAATTTTCATTAATTAATTAATTAAATTTAATAAAAAAATAAGTTTTAAGCTATAAATAATTAATTAATTACAATTTATTTCAATAAAATATTTTTTTTATTATTTAAAAGTATATTTTTAATTTATTAGTAATATTTATTAATTATTTTTCACTAAGGAATATACTACGTGTCATCAAACGTAAGTATTCCGATAAAAAAGATATCGCGCTGGCATTCTTGCCAATCCTAAAAAATGTTGAGGGAAAAAGTTGTAAAGTCAAGATGAAGTATGTATAACCAATTACGGCACTAACGAATGTTGGGATTTACATGGAATTCGATAGAAATATCAACTTGTTTAAAAAAATGAAGAAAATAAAAGTTGTATCAAAAAAAACAAAAAAAAAAAAAAAATTGAAGGGAATTTTTGTATAGTTTTAAAATATAGAATGGGAGCAACAAATATGTCTGTAAAATACTGCATATTTATGAAGATAATTAAATTGATGTAGAGAAATTTTTTCTTTTTAACAGAAAAAGAACTATATTTGAGAAGCAGAGTGAATATTTAAAATAATTAATATTTCTAAAATAATTGGTATACTTCCTCAACCTTCCGAATTTTTTGACTTAAATTATACATAAATATTACTTTTTCGGAACTATTCAAGTTGGTTTAAAAGACTTTTCATTTAAACAAAAATAAAAAAATATATTTTTCATTTAGTGTCAATTGCTGGGTAACCGTTCCTGTGAACTACTGGATCTTTTGAATTTTAAAGTGTCAATTACTGGTGCTTTTAGGTGCTAGCGTTAAAAAAAATATAAAAAATAAAAGACCGCAAAGAATCCGAATTTCAAATACTCTAAAACAGTGTTTACCAACATTTTATGTGACATCCCCCACCTAAGCCCTTCTAAAATTCATATGCCGCCCTATGTAACATATATATCATTTTTTATATTAAAAAGGGTAAAACACCTTTCAAGTCCATTTTCGAATTACCCACCATTACAATCAAATTGTCCCCTGTGGGACGTGTGCCCCATGTTAGGAAACACTCCTCTAAATCTACTCTCGTCTCCCAAGGTCATAGACCACGCCTCACACCCGTATAATACAACCAGCCAAGCGTCCCCTTTCCATAAAAAAATTTACTCAGCACCCCCTTGGAAATTAATTTTTTTTAATTTTAATAACAATTAAACAGAAAGATAAATGCACCTATTTTCAAAATATTATAAATAAAGGTGTAAATTAGAAACATGGAATTTATGTATCCATTTATTGATCTCAGAATAGAAAAGTAATATACAAGTAATTTTCCCTAAATATTCCTGTGGCCATCACCGCCCCCCTGGATCTTTGGAAATCATAATACTTTAAATCTACTCTCGTCTCCCAAGGTCATAGATCACGTCGCACACCCGTATAATACAACCAGCAAAATAATTGTTTTATATATTTTAATTTTGATTCTTTTTAATAATAATTTGGACGTGATAAGCCCCTTTGCTGCATGATAACTGGCGTTACCCGATTGCAACCTCGATTTAAATTCTTCTTGAATATTATTATCCTTCGTTGATTACATACATTATACATTTTTATAGATTTTTAAAATTTTAATTTGATGCATATACATGTAATATATATTATGTCAGATATTAACTGAATTTAACCAAAATCAAGTCTTTAACCTTAATACAAAATTTAGTCTTAATTTATTATTTTTAATTCACAATTCTTTATCAAAGTATACACAAATGATCGTTACCTGAATAATACGGATTATGGACCAAATGTTAAATCAATTTTTTTTTAAAGGAACATAATCTTAATTAAACAAAATGTCAATATATTGTTTTATATTTATAATACTTTATTCTCTATATTATAAAATGAATAAGGAAATCAACATTAATTATTTTGAAAAACGATACAACCATTCTTAAAGTATCATTGGTCAATATATATATTTTTTAAATATTATACCTATTTTTCAAATGATTTTTTTTTTTTTTTAATAATAAATAAATATTTTTAAAAGGAAATTCCTTTTCCTCTTCTTATTGATTTTTATTTTTTATTTTATTTTCTTAATATTATTCAATGATTAATGCTATAACATTTATTTGCAAAAAAAAGATAATTTCGTGAAAATATTATAGATTATATTTCCTATCGAAAGTTGCCGGAAATTATACTTATATATATATATATATATATATATATAAACGACAGTTCAATAAACCATAACAATTCTATCAGAGTTTAAATAAATCGATGAGTACGCAAAAGGCAAAGGACCTCTTAAGAAAGAACTACTGTCTACCGCCCTTTCAAATATTTTCTTTAATAAAAAAAAAATAATAATAAATATAAAATGTATGCGAACCTGATACAGCAACTTATCTAAACATAAAAAAAAGCAAATCAACTCATTTTTATTTAAATAGTTACATTTCAATATATATTAGAAAATTGTTGTTGAAAAATTTACATAAAAATATGAGTTGTGGCCAGGCAGAGAACGCAGAGAACGCAGTTGCTTTGTCATCATCATTTTTTTTTCTTTCTCTCCCACAATTTTTATAAATTATTATTATTATTATATAATTTCTATTAAAATATAATTTGAAAAATTTTTTCACAATCTACTGAATATTTGCTACTAAAGTCTATAAATCAAAAGAGCATATACTATAGAATTTTCAGTTCTTCACTAATTACTGACTTTTTTTTCTGATTCGCTGATTCTACATTTAATATCCTAATATTAATAAAATATGTGCTATTCGATATGATTTTCTATGAAGTTATCATCATAGGTGTAGTTACTCTGTAGTTATTAAAATTACTTAGTTTTTTTTTAAATGAGCTGTGGCCTGGCACGGAACCCATCGACGATTTGAAATAAATTAATTTCCAAACAAAATTATATATATATTTATAAAGTATAAAAAAAATATTTGTAAAATTTGAATTAAAATGACTAAATTATATTTTTCATTTGGTTTTTACTTTTAGTTTAATTACTAAATTATTAATTTCTACTATATTTTAAGTGAAATATTTTCCGACAATGAATATAAAATTAATACTTTGTAAACTCCCACTTTTGGGTAAGTAAATATACCAATTATCAAAATCCGTTGAGCCGTTCAAGCTATACACGTCAATACGAACAGACAATGGACAGGCGGACAGACATCATGCTAAAAACACTTTTTTCTGTTTACAAAATGCATGATTTGTGGAATTATGTAAAATCTCCATATGTGGAATTTGTTGTGAAAACACTACCTTCCCTTCTTATCGTGGGTCGGTGTTAAAGGAATAATGTCCCTCTCTTCAAGATTTTTAATCTTGTCAAGAATAATGCTGATTTAGTTGAAGAAGAATCTGAAGTATATGGTTTATATTATTAATATAATTATTTATATTATTAGGTTATAATACTTTATATGTGAGATTTAAAAAATATAAAATAATAAAATATAAATTAAAAAAATTTTGATATTTAAAAAAATCCACTTCAACTATTATTTTACAATGATATCTCTGATTATTTTGAAAAGAAACGTTTAAATTTTGTTTAAATTTAATTTTCAATTTTTTATATATAAATTATAAATCTCCAAAAATATATTTCATCATTCATTTTGTGTTAAATTGTTCATCGTATAATCATAAAAAAAGTTATAATAATATTAATAATATTTTTAACATTATATGTAATTCAAAATGTTTGAAAAGTTATGTATATATGTGTGTATGTACAAACCGTACAATACTATATTTTAAGTGAAATATTTTCTGACAACGAATATAAAATTAATAATTTGTAAACTACCACTTCCAGTTTCCGGATATACACCAAAAGTTAATGAATTCCTGCTACTGATGCATTAAGTAAATATACCAAATCAAAAATCCGATGAGCCGTTCAATCTATACAATAGACAGACTGACGGATATATAAACCCACGGACGGACAGATATCATACTAAAAATATTTTTTTCTGTTAACAAAATGCATGATATGTGGAGATATATAAAAATCTCCACATGTGAAATTTGGTGTGAAAACAATCCTTCCCTTCCCATCGTCGGTCGGTAATACTACCATTTCCGGTTTCCGGATATACACCAAAAGTTGATGAATTCATTCTACTCTGATGCATTAAAAAATATATCAAATTTTATCAAAATCCGTTGAGCCGTTCAAGCTCTACACGTCTATACGAACAGATAATGGACTGACCGACAGACGGACGGACCGTTAACTTTCTGTTAACAAATTCTTGTAACTATTTACTAGTTTTCTAAGACTCCTTTATCTACATCTAAGAAATAGATATAAATTGCTATAATCAATCGGATATCAGCGAATAATAAATTATGAAACAATTTTGTTGGATTTTCTAATAATTGGATAGCGAACCCATATATTATTCCATTTATTAAATATTTTTTAGTTTCTAGGATTTCTATGGACGATGTAATAATAAATAAATAGCATTGTGTTTCTCCATGTACTAATGGCTGGCTAAATTAAAGTCGAAGGTTTTTGATTATCCTCCATACAGTCCAGACCTGGCTCTTAATGATTTACATCTGTTATGATACATAAAACAATGAATCAATTTCAACGCTTCAGTATTTCAAAAGTTATAAAGAAATTAGATAAATACTTGGTGATTTTGTGCTAAACAAAAGAAAAATTGTAATTTTAATATGAATATAATAATATTGAGGTATTCAAGTCGGTAGCTACTAATTAATTATAAAAACTAAATTGAAAATAAATATATATAATATAATATTAATTAAAATTAAATTATAACTTATCAGGATCTGTTATTTTCGATGTATGCCTAAATGAATCAAAATGCAAATAAAATGATGTAAGAATAATATACAAATTTTTTCAATTTTATAAATCTTTTCATAAGTAAATTAATTTTTATTTTTAAATTAATATTATTTCAATCATACAAGATAACTTACCAGTTTCTAAATATATTAGGTCTCATTTTATTTTGGGTATTATCTTTTGTATTTTACTTGGTTTTAAATTAAAGACAAAAGTCAGTTGAAGTAAATTTTTGACATTTGAAAACGACTATGCAAAGATTTTCATTATCTTACTAATATATAAGAATTTTTAATCAATACAAAACTTTTCAAGACGATAACGCCTCTATCCACACTACTATGTGTGTTTAAGAATGGTGCGAAGGGCATAAGGATGAAGTTGAACATCACGCCTGGCCCCCACAGACTCCAAATTTGAATGTTATTGAACATTTCTGGGAACATTTCGAGTCCAAACTTCGTTTCCGAATTTCACCTCCATCGGGACTATCGGAATTAGAGACCTCTTTACAAAAGCAATGGCTTAATATCCATTAAATGTTTTGTCCATGACTTTTATGCATCTATCCCAGATGGGATTAATTCTGTACTTCAGTCAAAGGGTGGTCCTTTATTAATAAAGTCATGGGTTTATATTATTTTGTACTTCATCTTTATTCATTTTTAATTTGTAATTATATTCTTATTTTTTTAATTAGTATGTCAAATTCTGCACTAATCCCAATTAATAATTTTTCATTAATCTGCATTTCTAATTTAATCCAAGGAATTAAATATTAAATATTGAAGGTGAATACAATAAAGTATACATAAAAACTTTTCAAATTAAGTTGCATTTGAATTGGATTAAATAACATATATTATATTTAAATTAGATTTAATTAATTGAATTATAAATTAAAATTAATAAATAATATTTATTATACCAGCGCGTGTTTGGCTCTTTGTTGATGACACCACGTCACGTGCTGGCGCGTGATTTGCAGTGTTAAAAAAATTAATTCCGGTACTTTCAGCGAATCAATCAAGCTGAAATTCTATATATAGCAGTTTTATATAATTTTTAATCATGTGAAAAACTATCAAACATATATCTTTATTTTTACGGTCAGGTAAGAGGAAAAAAAATGAAATGAAAACATGGTAGGTAATGATCCACTTCCGGATGAGCTACATTTCTCAAAAGTTGATAGAAAACTACGAATTTTGAATAATTTCATTAAATTTCATTATTGTAGCTAAAACCGTTTTTGAGTAATCTTGTCTATATGCACACATACACACACAGAAGTGAAAATGACTCATGGACCTTCAAAACGTATAAAAACATCAAAATCTCGACATCGATAATTTTCGTGATACTAATACTATATCTGGCAAGAAAGTAAAATATACCAGTTTTAAAGGCTTTTACTAGAGTTTTACCACACTTATAAACAATTCTTTATATTTTAAAGTTTAGAGTTGGCTATCAAATATAATTTAAAAAAATACAAATAAATAAAAACAATACTTTTTATGAAACAAATCAAAATAAAACAAAAAAAAAAAAGAAAACTATTTCATTTTCTTTACAAATTTTTTTTTATTTTAATTTTTTTTTATTTAAATAACATATTTTACATATTCATATTTAAAATATACATTTAAAAATACAATATATATTCATATTACATATTTTACATTATAATAAAATATAATTGAAAAAATAAAAAATTGTAACCAATAATTAAAATTACACTTATTAATATTTAATACTCTAACAAATATATAATTTTATTATAAAGGAAAAAATTTTTAAATAAAAAAGAATTTATATTTACATATTAAAATATTTTAGAAGAGAGAGGAGGTAAAGTTAAAATAATGTTTATTTCTATGCCGTATAAATGTTTAATATTTTGTCATTTATTATTAATGGAATTGACACTGAAATTTCCTCGTTAAAAAAATAATAATAAAAAAAATAAATAAATAAATGCCAATTTTTTTCTTATATTGATTAAAATTTCTCTTCTATTTAAAAACATATACTTGTAAAAATTGTCTATTTATTTTTTTACAAAAATAATTCAATATTATTTATACCTAATATTGATTTTAATATCGATTTATTAAGATAGTTGATTAAAATATTTCAATTAATCAATAAATAAATGAATCTATTTTATTTAATTGCTGAAGAAAAGAATTTGGTTTTAATTTTATTTATTTATGATGTAAGAGTAGAGTTGAGATTTAATAATTGATATACTATAATATAGGGTGACCAAACGTCAGGGTTTTCCGGGATTGTCCCGTTTTTAGGTGCTCTGTCCCGCCGTCACAGTCTATTATCCCGGTTTTAAACATTTAGGACATTTCCGACTTTTTTTTCTAAAGGTAAAACGTTTTCGAAACTAGGCTCTTAAACATTTCCGACTTCTTTTTTCTAAATTTTTTAAAAAAAAGGTAAAGCGTTTGTCCCGGTTTGGTGATTTCGAAATATGATCACTATTAAAATAGTGTTGTTATGTTGTTGTTATTTATTAACATAATATCTATAATTAATTCAGGTTTAATCTAATTTTGTTTTACTGTTATGGTAGGCGGTTGATAGATTTGTAGATCGATTCTAAATGCTATAAATTTTTGGTAGACTAGTTCATAGATCATAAAACTTAATTTTAAATCAATTTTTTACAAAGTTTTTTCTAAAGGTAAGTACAATATTTTTATAACTATATAACATACCTAGGGTGACCATATTTCGAAAACACCAAACTGGGACATTTGTAAAAAAATTTACCTTTTTTTTAAAGTCATATTGAATGAAAAATCGAAAATAAAAGCAAAACTGATTGTAAGAAAACGTTCGTCGGGCCTAAATATTTAAAAATCGGGAGAATAGACTGTCCCGAAGACATTTTTCGGGACGCCGAAACAGAATACCTAAAATCGGGACAATCCTGAAAAACCGGGACGTTTGGTCACCATAAACATACCCCATTGTATTTCTGGTTAAATTAATTGGTAAATTGAAATTGTAAAAGTAATAGTATTATTTATTTTTCTATTTTCTTAAAATAAATTTTAAATCTTTGGTTTATAAAAATTAAAAATGAGACTTCTGATATTTTTCCAACATTAAAAAATGTTATTATTTTAATAATATAAAATTTTTAAATAATATATATACATATTTTCCGAATTTAAATTAAATACTTATAATTTGAATATTATAAATCAGGGGTATCAAAACTCGCGGCAACTATTTTATAACTTTCGACTTTTTCAATTTTTTCAAAAAAAAAAAAGGTAAAATGTTTTGTCGATCAGAATTTTAAACATTTCCGACTTTTTGCGGCCCACCTAAAGTTAAACCTTGTTTGTTTGGCCCAAGTGTGCCCATGAGTTTGATACCCCTGTTATAAATTATGTGAATTATAGTATTCTAATTAATCTGTTATTTTTGTATTAATATTTTTATGGATTTATTATCAAATCATTAAATAATAATAATAATAATAGTAAAATGATATTAAAATATTTAATTTGTCTTACCATTTTTAAATGCTGATTTCATAAAGAATCTTCAACTTTGTATCTTTGGAATGAAGAAATTAATAAAAAAAGAAATATAACCTATTTAATACTATTTAATATTAATATTAATATATATATAATACTTAACTGGTTCTCTCTAATCTTTTTAACAATTTTAAATTAACAATATGTACTAATTGGGAGGAATAAACAATAATAAAATATTTTTTTTTTTTTGTATAAAATATTATATTTTTATTTTATTAATAAATATAATAATTAATTAATTTAAAAGTTTATATTTAAATTAAACAAATGAATTTTTTATCAAATATATAAAATAGATAATTATTAATTAAATCAAAGATAAAAAAAAAATGTGTATTTTATTTATGAAAATAATTAAAAATATATAAAATTAAATTAAAAATAAAAATTTAATTAATTAATTAATATATATGTATTTAATCAGAATTATTTTTAATTACTTATAATCAAAAAAAAAAGGATAAAATAATTAATAAAATTGTACAGAATAAAAGTGTATTTATTTAATATTTATAATAATTGTTCTATTAAAAAAAAAAAAAAAAATGTATACTAAAATATTTAATATTATTTACACAAGTCTTTTTATTTATTATTTCAATTAAGTATATTAGAAGAATATATTATAATAATAATAATAATAATAATTTGAATGTATCTAAAACGACACTAAAATAAAGAGAGGAATAAATAATTACAAAGTGGGGATTGTATACTTTTGTATCCTTTGGATTAGCTTATTATATTATTATATTTATCTACATTCACGTTTTTTTTTGTTCTATTTTTCATAATTTAAATAAAACTTGTCCAAGTATTTTCAGGTGTGGAGGGATTGGATGAACTACCAAAGAGGGAGCTGGGTGGCCTCGGTTGAATATATTGATAAGATGGTAAAAAATGGGCAGAAGAAGAAGATGTGTTATTGTTGTTGTTGTTGTTGTTGTTATTCATCAGACCACCATTAACCCCGTCTCCATAATATATCATTTGTTGATAAGCGTTTGATGGTTGGTATAACGCCGTTGAATGTTCCGTTTTAATTGTAGTTGATGGTTGTAATTCATGATATTTAGGTAAAAGTCCCCCACCACCATTGGGTTGTTGCTCATCATGAAATTGAAATGGTATTTCATCACGTCTACGCGGATTATTATTATGGTCATCATCTTGATGGACAGGTGTTCGCCATACACCTGAACTCGATGATGACGATGATGATGATGGATAAGCAAGTGAATAAGGGGTTTGTTGATGTTGATGTTGTTGGGTTTGATTACCGCCTGGTGGGAGATATTGATCCAATTCAGAGCCATCCACCAGATGATCACCTTCATGCATCATCATTGCTTCACCCAATTCGACGTCAAGACGACTAAAGTCAATATGTGGATTATTAACATTTCCATTATGCTGTTGACCACCATTTTGACTCAAAGTAGGTGAATCCATTCCTATAAAACAAAACAAAAAATAAATTTAAATAAAAAAAATAGAACTGTGATATGTGATGTTAAAAGTTAAAATTAGCTGGAGTGTCTCCACTGGAATATCTCGCAATTTGAATTGAATTAATTAAAACATATATTATATTTAAATTAAATTATAAATTAAAATTAATAAATAATATTTATTAAACTAGCGATTGATTGGCTGTTTGTTGATGGTACCACGTCACGAGCTGGCGCGTGATTTGCAGTTAAAAAATTAATTCCGATACCTTTAGCGATTCAATCAAGCTGAAATTCTATATATAGCAGTTAATACAATTTTTAATCATGTGAAAAATTATCAAATATATATCTTTATTTTCACTTTAGAGGAAAAAAAAATCAAAACGGTTGAGCTACATTTCTCAAAAGTTGATAGAAAACTACGAATTTTGAATAATTCACGTATACCAAATTTCATGATTCTAGCTCAAACCGTTTTTGCGTTATCTTGTCTACATACACACATACACATACATACACAAACACACTGAAAGAGACAGACAATTTTCTCAACCTTGGTGAAAATGATTCAGGAACCTTCAAAACGTATAAAAACATCAAAATCTCGACATCGAAAATTTTCGTGATCGCAATACTATCTCTGGCGAGATAGTAAAAAGACAATTTTATTTTCGTGTTATGCCCATTGTTTTTAATTTATGTCGTGCATTACTGAAGCAATGATTTGTATTTAAGTATCTGTTCATGAGGTGAAAACATTTAGGAACCGATAGAAAAAAATTAAAAGTGATTTTGTTATTTTTTAAAAAAAATATTTCTTTAAATTCACTTAGAAATCTTTTTTTATCTAAACCATAGGTTCCCAAAGTGGTTTATATAGACCCCTGGGGGTCTATTTCAACCTCCAGAGGGTCCATGAAATGAAAATGGGGGTCTATGGGGTCCACGTGTTTTCCCGGCTCTAAAAAAAGTTAAATCGTTTTTCCGACATGTCTTTTGAAACATTTTTGATTTTTCAATAAAAGGATAAAAATTTTTTATAAAAATCAAAATCAATTTAGGGGGTCTACCCAAAACTGAAAAACATGGTAAGAGGTCTACGACACAAAAACGTTTGGGAACCTATAATTTAAACAAAATCATATTGACATAGGTCCTGATTAAATGAAATGTGAAAGTAATTTCAAACTATAAATAAATACAATTTATCTTGCTTTCTGAGCAGTATAAAGAGTCTTATCTATTTCTGATCTTGATCACCAGAAAATTAAAACGGTTTTAACCTTTGAAACTAACTCAAATTGCCCTAAGACTGGGTACTAAGTTTGGAGAAGATGTGATCCACAACTAGAACAAACTTTCTTAAACCTGTAGCTGAAGTCATCAAAAATTTTAGGAATATTGACATTTCTAAAACTTATTAACATATTTTATAGAATTCTTAAAAATTAAAAATTTATTTTATAATAAAAATATCGAAAATGGAAAAAGTGAAATCGAACAGTTTTAGTTTTGAGAATAAAAATATTTACTATGGTTAAAAAAATCTATATATAAATATATTACTTTGATTGTTGGCTTTTACAAATTTCTGCGATATTACCCTAATATATTTATATTCACATTCACTAAATTCCCATATATAATTCGAGTATATAAGAGTCCATCTACAAAATAGTAGGCATGGCGATTGAGAAGACATATTCGAGGTGTAGTTTCCATTCATTAACTTGTTGAGAATAAAAATTTATTGCAAACGTCACCTTAAGGACATTAAGGAAGTAAAATCGCAACTATTGAACAATAATCTGATAAGAAGAAAAAAGTTTTTATATGCTTAGAGCAAAATCCGAATTTATAAAATCTGTTTCCGATTAATAATGACTTAACAGGTTGAGCCAATTACAGAAACAACAACAACAACAAAACGTCTTCTTAGGGCAACTAACATGAGTTTTGTGCATTATATGCAAAGTAAGACCTCACATGAAAGAGTTCACAACCAACACCTGGAAGAGATAAGTGAGTACCAGAAGAAAAACGAATGAAGAATGAGAAGAACGTGCTGGGCACCACATCTGGATAAAATGGAAGATGACTGGTTCCAAAATATCGCGGTTACTAAAGTCATGATAGATCAATCAAAAGAGAGAAGGAGAATTTCCTACTCAACGAATAATTACAATCACTCATATAGAAGATAAAACAGAAGAATATTTCCAAAATTTTAAAAGAAGAAGAAAATTTTTTTTTGGAAAACATAATGATTAAATAATTTAATATGGTTATTTATTTATTTTTGTTTTTTAAAATAGTAAATTCAATTGATTTTTATATTATAAAAATAAGAAAAATTAATGATTTTTTCTTAAAAATTATCTCTTGAATCCACGTCCAAAAACATAAAATATTATATAAATATTTATATTTATTTTTATTTGCGGCTAAATCAAATGAGAGTAAAGAAAATCAACGGATCATTAAAATAAAAAAAAAAAATAAAAGAAAAAAAACAAAAATTAAAAATGCTCTTGTATAATGATAATTTAAAATTCTTATTACATTTCTAATTAAAAGGCAACAAGATATTTTTTTTACTCTTTTAACGGTTAATTAAATTTTATTAATGTTATATTAACGTTATTTTTCATATCGATGACATCATCGTCCATTCCATTATATATATATATATATATTAGAAAGCAAATAAGCATGCATACTGATTGTATAAACAAAAAAGAAAAAAATCCAAGCTGATTAAATAGATTAACGAAAGAGAAGTTAGGAAAAAAATCGACTGTGTGTATATATGTATATGTAAGAGAAATAATAATTAATAGTTTATAAACCCATTCAAAGAAAGAAATATAAACATTTCCAAGTGATCATTATGTTCTTAATAAATAACCAACATTTTTTTTTTATAATTTTTAATTTTACTTTTCTAAGCAATTCTGAAAAATCATTGACAGGAGAAATAAATATATAGAAATATATTATATTATGATATATGAAAAAATGAATATTTATGTTTTATATTATATGCCTTACTCATTAATTAAAATTTTCTTATTTTTATTTCATGGAAAAAAAAACATTAAATAATTGTATCTTATTTCTGATAAAAAATAACTAAACAAACTGGTAAATAAATAAAACATATTAATGTAAATTTTAAAAATATATTAGTATTCAAAATTGAAAAATTATATGAATTGTATTAAAATATCCATTAAACAATTTTTTTTTTATTTAAAATTTAAGAGGCAGCTTCCCGAGAGTGTAGCGTAGAAATTTTCTACACAAGAAGTCGGCGTTCATTCCAACTAAGAACAAATTTTTCTAATAAAATTCAATTTAACATCAGCTGCCTCAGGCTTCAGGAACTATACCTGGTACTATAAATGCGGAAGGCAACGGGAGACCACCGCATTCCCAAGAAAAATCATCATGGTTGGGCAGCTTCTAACATAAGGTTATCCTAGTCATGATCAAACTCCGAAAGGGAGACGGTACCTCAAGATTAAGATTTAAAATTCAAATTTTTATAGATATATAAAAGAAAAATTTTGATTAATGAAATTTATATTTAACAAATAATTTTAATAGCAATTAAAAATTATAATTTATTAAATTTCATATTATGTAGAAAATTAAAATCTAATTAATTAAATTAATATCTTATTTTTTACAATAGAATAAATATAAATGTTTACTTTTTAGAATTTAAGTAAAAATGTGTTTAAATAATATTAAATCGACTTTTTTTAAGAAAAAATAAAATATAATACCAAAAATAAATAAAAACTTATCTTAAGTAATCACAGGTGTTAAAAAATTATTATTTATTTTTATTATATTCATATATCGATAGTGTAACAAAATAATTTTACATTTATTTATATTATACTATAATAGAGAGACTAGTGAATCTTCGCTGGAATGATTTTATTTATTTACTATTTTTCTTTGAATTTTTTTAACTTAAATTTATAGATCACATTTTACTTAACACATAACACTAATCATAAACATTTTATTAATTATATATTAATTTTAATATTATTAGAAAAATACACTGGAATGAAATTATGTTCTAAATGGTTCTAAATTTTGAAAAATAAAAATATCTAAATTTATTCATATTTGACCTGATTTATATTAAATATAAAATTTAAATTATTTATTTTTTTAAAAATTAATTTTATAAAATTTTTTATAAATCAATTTTTCTTTAAATTAAGTAATTAAAAAAAAATAATAAAATATTTAATTATAATATATTATAGCTGAAATCTTTTGTTTATCTATATATTTTTAGATTATAAAATATTTGAAAAGTATTTTTAGCCTAAATATTAAATTAATAAGAAATTAAAAATATATTATTTATAATAATTTAACAAATTAAAGTTTAATGTCTCCAACATCACAAATATTTAGATTTTTTATTTATAAGATCTTCTTTATTCCAAATATTTTATATAAATTAAATATTCTAAAAAAATTTCACAACGTTTCTGTTTAAGTTCTTATTAAATCAATTAAAATAATTAATATAATTTTTTTAGCTTTATTCAAAGTTAAAAATAAAAATTGATATGATATTTTAAGTCATTACGTCAAAATTATATCTAATAACATTTTTCCACATATAAATATTAAAGAATTATATATATATATAAATGGTTAAAGAAAAATATATGATTGTTTCTAGTGGGTGTTATGAGGCGTAAAGGGTAATAAGATATTATATTTTTTTAAAATAAAAATAATCAGCGGTCGGTTTCTTTGACAATTTCCGGAATTGGGACCATTTGGATTATATATATTTTCCTTGTGATGATGAGTGAAGGGTCTTATATCAACACAGAGAGGCTTATCTCCAAGTCCAAATAAAGAAACAAACGAGAGAGAGGGAGAAGAAGGAATAAAAAATGAATATTAAGGGGCTTTTGAATAGGGTTGAATTAACAAGATTCAAATCTCTTTCTCTCTCGTTATTTTTTCTTTTTTTTTGTGCGGAAGAAGATGAAGTGTCTCTTGAAGAGAAAAAAAAAGAGACAATTCATAGAATAAGAAATATAAAACAGATCTTAATAAGTATATGAATAGATTAAGGGGGATGTGAATGATGATGAGAAAAGGACATTTCGGAAGATTGAGTGACATCCATAAAAATAATAACAGTTTTTGATCTTTGATAACAAAAAAATATCCCATTTATAATTTGTAATTGGTAGGATAATCCCCCAATGTTTAATATTGTAGTAGTATTAACGACTCCAACGTGATTTACATAAGTATATATGATAATACAAATATTTGTAAACAAAATTGATAAATAAATTATATTTTACCTAGCATGGCTATTTTATGTTTATATATGGTGCAATTTTTTTTATCAAAATTTTTTTTAATCATTATGAGTTGACTGATTTTAAATTTTAAAATGTTTAATTTTAATAAATAAAATTAATTTAATTATATTATTAAATTTATATAACTAATAAATAAAATAATTAACATTTATAAATAATTTAAAAATTTCTTACTTAAAGAATTTAGTATAAAGTTTTATAATTTAATTAATTAATAATTAATTATTAATTCAAATGATATATTTAACATTTTGATTACTAAAATTATTCTATTATTTAACTTAATAAGTTGACCTGTGGCCAGGTCCGAACCGACCGACTGTTTGAAATAAATTAATTTCCAGCTACAGAAACAATTTCAAATAATTTTAATATATCTATTAATGTAATAAAAAACAGATATGGATACATAAATAATAAATAAAACATTTTTAATTTTATTTTATTTATAATATATATGCAAGACCAGGCTGTGATGTCATGAATGCCTGGATGACGTCATATAATTTTAAATCAAGAAAAAACTAATAAATATGATTTTCCCGAGGATAAAACCAATACAAAGTGTATGATTCGTGGTAATATATAAAAAAATCTTCTTTGGTGTGAAAATAACCCTTTCCTTCCTATCGTCGATCGCTAATACTACCACTTCCGGTTTCCGGATTTGCACCAAAAGTTGATCAATTCATCCCACTGATGCATTAAGTAAATATACCAAATTTCATCAAAATCGGTTGAGCCGTTCAGGCTGTACACATCTATACGGACGGACAGACGGACAGACGGACGGACAGACGGACAGACGGACAGACGGACGGACAGACATCATGCTAAAAATACTTTTTTCTGTTTAGAAAATGCATGATTCGTGGAGATATGTAAAAATCTCCACATGTGAAATTTGGTGTGAAAACAATACCTCCCTTACTATCGTCGGTCGGTAAAAATGATTTTATAAAACTAATGTATATATTCTTAAACATTGACAGAATTATAAAGTTGAGGAAAGTTTGTTGAGAAATGTATTTTTGGCAAAACGAATTGGGAAACAACTGATTCTATGGCACTTAGAAAAGGATATAGATATGGTGGAATTTGGTAAGAGAGAGGGAGTTTGATGAAGATATCTCTCAGATTAGAGGCAGTTGGCGAATTGTGAATCCTATGGTCAAGAAATTTAGTAACATCATAGAAATATAAAAAATTGATATATATATATACAACTTATAATTTTGTATAAACATTGATTTTCGTTCAATAAAAGAGATTTTTTTTAAACATTATTATAAATATTATCATTTTTTTTTAAATTATATATATCACTTTTAGTACTCCTTTCTCTAATGCACTCCCATCCCTCAAAAAAAAAATATTTAATATTTTTACAAGTATTCTTTTAATTTTAAGTCTAAAAATTTAGTAATTTATAGACTATTTTTAGAACTAGATATGATTAATTGAAAATTAATAGATTTAAGAAGCAGTGGAGAAGTAGAAAGCATCTTATGATGGTCTAACAAACAGTCAAGCTAATAATATATCCATCAACTTAAAAACATTTCTTTAATTAATTTTAAAAATAATTGGATTATTTGAAAAAATATAATTATTTTTATTTTAAAAATTATCTGTAAAGGCGCCACAAGGTGAGAGGTTAGCGAAGCTGCCTCACATTTTCGTGGTCCCGGGTTCAATTCGCGGGTTCAAGTCCCGGGCCTGGCAAGGATATTTCTCTAGCTGGGGTCTATAGGACGGGTCAATCGAGCCTCCGGGATAAAAATTGGGAAAGCTACTTGATAGCGCCTCCGATCAAGAAAATCAAGATAAAGGTTGATAGGACCCGTTCTACTGATCATAGGACACCTCATTGATATAACCGACTTGATAAGCGTAGGACGTACACAAGTCAGAGGTTTTTGTTTTGTTTTTATTTTTTGAAAAATTATCTATTTAAATAATTTATATTGTAGTTCGAAAACATTTTTATTTTGTTAATTTTGTTTAAGTTGAGCTTGAAGTAAAAGTCGGTTCGGAAAGACGAGGGAGTCAATTCAATTGGTTAATAGGAAAAAAATAAAATAAAATTATTTTTACAAAAACTCACCAGACGTTGCATGTGGATGTGGATGATGTACCATGTGATTATGATGATGACCCACTCCATTAGCTATTTGCATCATTGGTGGATGAGAGGCGGGGTGATGATGTCTTTTATCTGTACCATTGGGTGTTGAGGGTGGAGTAGGTGGCCCTTGGGTATTACTATTTGGTGATCTACTTGCTAACGAATTTGGTGATCCATCGCCATTCAATGAATCTTCCTGTTTGCATGTTGCCCTATAAATCATATAATAAATCAATAAATAAACTAATTAATTAAAAATTGTAAAAAAAGTATGTTAAAAAATTTACCTGAAGATTACTCCATTTGTATGTGAAGAATGTCTATGTGATGGTGAAGTGGATCCTTTACTACCCCCATTTCCGTTTTGTGTGACTGTACCACCTCCACTGTTAGCACCTTTTGATGCTTTTCGCCGCCGAGGCTGATACTTGTAATCGGGATGTTCTTTTTTATGAATAACACGAAGTCTTTCAGCCTCCTCAACAAATGGCCGTTTGTCATTTTCACTAAGCAATCTGTTAACACACACACAAATACATATAAAAAAATAAATTAAATATTAAAATTAAAAAATAGAAACAAAAACTTAAATCTAATAATAACTTTCCAAAAATTTTTATAAATAATTTTTTGATATATTAATTTAAATTTCAGGTCTAGCACAAATATAATATCAACAATAATTCAATTTCTAATTAATAAATGGATAATCAATTGAAACAAACGATAATTGACAACTTTTATGTGAAGACTAATACAGGGTGTCCCAAAATGAAAGAACAGATTTATTTGTAATGATATTTGTAATACGAAATTGAAATCAGCTCATTCATTTTGGGACATCCATTGAAATCAGTTCTTTCATTTTGGGACATCCATTGAAATCAGCTCTTTCATTTTGGGACATCCATTGAAATCAGCTCTTTCATTTTAGGACACCCTGTATTTGTGAATAATATCGTAGTTGTAGAAAAAAAATTTATAAAATGATAACAAAATTTTAATTTTAACCTTGGAAACAAATTTTGAATTAATTTTGTTTGAAATTAGTTAATAAATAAAAGCAATATCTTAAGTACTCCATTCATAAATATAAATTAATACAAAACTTGTAGAAATTTATATATTACCCTTCTATATAATTACTATATAATTAATTGTATACATTTTATGTAAATGTAATTTTTTGTAAAATTTCTAATAAATTGTTATTATTCTTATTTATATCTAATTATTTTACAAATCTATATAATATAATGAATCATGTAATGAATTAATTAATCAATATTATTAGGATTAATTAATTAATAATAAAATAGTATATATATATAATATTTTTTTTCCAATACAATATGTGTCTCTTTTATTTTAAATATAGATAGATATATTAACAGGGCGCGTTTAAATGTAAAATCCTAAATAAGGTTAAACTCATTTTTGTTTATAAGCGGCCAAATAAGTCAGTGGTGTAAAATAAATATTTGTACCCGCAGACGGTGGTCGCGACGTGCTATGTTTGTTTAATTAGTCCCTATTTCCACCCACACGCACACATACTTCTCTTCAAATCCCCTTAGCAGCTGAGCTCTTTAATCTTGAAATTTAAGTTAAACTTTTTAATTATCCAATAAAAACTTCAACATTCTATGATGGATACACGCAATAAATTAATATGTATAATAATATTTCTGTTTTTTTAAAGACAACAATTTTATTTTTTTTTTTTGATAAATTTATAATTTCTGTATTTAATTTGTCAGATTTAAAAAGAAAAAAAAATAATTAAATAAAATAATTTCAAATTATAAAATATATTATAAATTAATTAACATATAACATATGAAATTTAAACAAAGGTATTACTTATATTACTATTAGTTTATTTAATAAAATAATTTGTTTTACCGACCAGAAGGGAAGGTATTGTTTTCACACCAAATTTCACATGTGGAGATTTTTACATATCTTCACGAATCATGCATTTTGTTAACAGAAATAAGTTGACCTGTGGTCAGGCACAGAACCAACCGATTAATTTCCAGCTACCTTTAGCTTTAGTGTAAAAATAACCCTTCCCTTCCTATCGTCGATCAGTAATACTACCACTTCCGATTTCCGGATATACACCAAAAGCTGATGAATTCATCGTACTGATGCATTAAGTAAATATATCAAATTTTATCAAAATCCGTTGAGCCGTTCAAGCTATACACATCTATACGGACGGACAGACGGACAGACATCATGCTAAAAATACTTTTTTCTGTTAACAAAATGCATGATTCGTGGAAATGTGTAAAAATCTCCACATGTGAAATTTGGGGTAAAAACAACCTCTCTTACTATCGTCGGTCGGTAAAAAGTATTTTTAGCATGATGAATGTCCGTCTGTCCATTGTGTGTCTGTATAGAAGTGTATAGCTTGAACGGCTCAACGGATTTAGATAAAATTTAATATATTTAATTAATGCATCAGTAGCATGAATTCATCAACTTTTGTATCCGGAAACCGGAAGTGATAGTTTACAAAGTATTAATTTTATATTCATTGTCGGAAATTTTTCAGTTAAAATATGTATAGTGGTAATTTATAATTGAGTAATTAAACTAAAAATAAAAACTAAGATAATATAAACTAGTTATTTTAATTCACGTTTTGAAAAATTTTTTTTGATACTGTATATATATTTATTTATATATATATATATATATATATATATATAATGTTGTTTGGAAATTAATTTATTTCAAATTGTCGGTCGGTTCAGAACCTTGCCACAGCTCATTTTTTAATTATATATTTAAAACTATAAATAATTATTTTTTTTAAAAAATGATTTTTTTAAAATAGTAAATATAATTTAAACTGATACGAACGAGTAAATAAGATTATTATAATAGAAAAGAGAGCATTTTAATTATCATATAATATTATAATATTAATGTTTTTTGATAAAAAGAAAAAGAAAAAAAATTAAAAAAATAAAAGTTATATAATCGTGTCAAATATTTCTTGGCCAACGGAAATAATAAATAAACGGATTGGCCCTGTAAGAATTGATAACAAATCGATAACAAGAGATTGTTGCTTTTTTTTGAGGTAGTAGTGAGAAGGGGAATGGGGGGAGGAAGAAGAGAGGTTGTAGGTGGGGGGTATCAATCATTAAATGACGTCGACATCCGGCGATCATAAGTTTACATGACTTATTTATTTTATATTTTTATTTTTTATTTTTAATTTTTTTTTTGCAAAAAAAAAAAAGAAGCTATATCGATTGATTGCATTCAATTAAAATATATATAATAGTTTTATTAATAGTTTTCTATTGATTTATTGAAAATTATATAATTCATTTAATAATTTTATTGGTGCGTTGGTGGTCTACGGATAAGATTGAAGATTAAAGAAAAAGAATTAGAAATTCATTCATCAATCAATCAATCCTTCAATTAAAATGAATATTATTAAAGACATTAACAATTTAGGCCATTAAAACAGTGTCTTTTAAACTTTCGTATTCCAAGCCTCTTGAACAAATATTGTTTTTCGCGGACCCCTCCTTTATCTAACGAACTATTTGACCGATCATAAAAACTAAATTCAAACTTTCAAAGCTACTACGTTAAAGATAATGCAGTTTTAATTTATGAACATTCAATAAGTAGAACATAAGTATTATTGCATATTCATTATGAAAATAAGTTTTTAATTATTTTTTTTTATTAAAAATATTATAAGAAAATTATTAATTGTTAAAAATAAATAAAATATAAAAATACAAAAATATAATTTAAAATCTTCATTTTATTTTATTTAAATTCATATAAAAAAAATCAAAAAAAAATAAATCTGGAGTGTCTCCACTCGACTATCTAGAATTGGATTAATTAACACATATATTATATATGTATATTTAAATTGAATTTAATTAATTATAAATTAAGTATAATTGCATTGGATAAATAAATAAATAAATTAATTTAAAAAAAATTAAATTTCCAGTATAGTATTGTTATTAAATTAAATTAATTAATTAACATATATTAAATTTAAATTTAAAACCTTTACCTTCCATTTTCAAGTTAAAATTTAAAAAATTAATTCCGGTACTTTCAGCGATTCAATAAAGCTGAAATTATATATATATATATATATATATATATATATTATACTATTTTTAGATACTTAACAAAAAACAATTTAATAAAAATCCTTTAAATAACAAAAAATGTATTAAAGAATAAAACTAATAAAGACCTAAAACTGAATTCAAAAAAACATGCCTCACAAAGTCAAATATTGGTTAATGAGATGAGTAAAGCTGTTTTTTTTTGAGATCAGAGACTCATTATTTGTCTTTTGAGAATTTTATTCTAAAGTCGGTTTCTATACGTCAAATTTATTTCTATACTTTGATTTAATGCAAAACAGTGATGAAAATTTTTTTTCATAAAGATTAAAAGTTGAAGAGCTTTATATTCAAGTATTATACAGATCTTAGATGTAACAAAAATTTTGTAAGTTTCGGCTTGTCTGTGAATACAATAGTGATTCTAAACAACCTAAGGTGGCAGGTCCTTAACAAAATTAACCAACCCCTTTTAAGAAATCTTATTCCTAAAATTGCCCGCAAATTCAATTCTATTTTTTAATATAAAAATCTTATTCCTTATCTCGGACATTATTCAGAGACCTCCAAATCGATTTCATTTTTCCAAGCAGCCCCTGAACAATCCCAGGAACCACTTAGCCTCTCTATGAACTATTTTGGGAATCACTGCTTTAAAATAACAATTTAATATTTAACAATTTAGTATAAATTAAATATGTTGGAATGGATGAAAATAATTAAATACTTTTAGATTTAATTAATTAAATTAAATTAATTTTAAATTTTACAAAAAAGAAAAAATAAATATTAACAAAAAAAAAAAAAAAAATAGAAATGATTTAGAATTGTGAAATTAATTTTATTCTTTGAAAAATTATTTATGTGCTATATTTTATGTATAAAATTACATACAAATAATTTTTTTTTTACTATTATATTATTATAAATATTTTTTGATTATTTTATAACACAAGATAGATAAGAAAATTTTTATTATAATGATATTTCTCATGAGTAATATGATCGTTAATGTAATTGAATATTTATTTTAAAATTTACTTTATTTAGATGTTTATTTTCTAAGATTACTAAAAATATTTTTTAAGGCATAAATATCATATATTTTATTTATATTAACCATTTTTTTTTTGTAAATTTTTTTTTTTTAATTTTAATCTAATTTTAAAAATTTGTTTTCTTTTTCTTTTATCTATAACTTGACTTATCATCACATTTGTAAATATTTACATTTTCTTTCTCCCCCATTCCACCTCTCTCGCTCTCTCTTTCCTCTTAATCTCTAATAATGAAGGCCAAGAGCAGCAGCCTGATTTATTTTTATTTTAATTTTTTTTTTTTAATATATAAAAAGAAAAAATGAAAAGGAATTTTCTAGAAACAACAAAAATATTTTACAATTTTATTTATAAGATCAATTTATTAAATATTAAATTAATTTTCTTAAAAATATAATTTTTGTGAAATTTTTATAATAAAGTAAATAAAACTTAAATAGAGTATATAGGTACCTATATTTATAAGAATACATAATAATTGCACCATTATTTATCAATCCATTTGAATTAAAATTTAACTTAATTTAAAGTAAAACAATGAAAATGTTGAATATTTATTAATTTATATTATATTATAAATTAAATGAGACCTCGTAATAATTTTAAAAAGTAGTGGGTGGCAATAAACATGTTTTAAAAAATCACATTAATTTAATCGAAACCAATCTAAATATTATATTTTTGTAATTTAAAATCTGACTTACTTATATAAAAATGAAATAAACATAAAATTTGTAGAATTTAGTAATCTATCAAATCTGTACACACCTATAGTGTTTTTAATTATTAATTAATCTTAACTAAATTGAAAGAAATTTTAATCCCAATTCAAATATAAATATTGATTATGATATAGGTCCATTAGTCCTATTAGTTCATTGGGTTAGAAACAATTTGTATACACAAATAAAGCTTCTAGGTTATATATCATTGTATTGGAAATTATTGTAAATATTGGTTTTAATTTAATTGAACTTAAAATTTCAATTTTTATATAATTTTTTGGTAATTGTAATTTTAGTTAAAACTTTACAAGTGGATTCCCTTTTTGTTTAAAAACAAACTTTTTAAGAAGTATGAGGCGGTCGCTTCTAGTTTACGAGATAAAAAATAATAAAATTTTCATCCACTTTATCAGTGGATTTCTTATTTAATTCAAAACAATCTGCCCTTAAGAAGTATGTGGCGGTTGCTTCTAGTTAATAAGATAAAAATTATTAAAGTTTGCGTATAAAAGCCATTGATATTCTATAGCTACCACGTTTTATTATTTGACCACTAGAGGGTTCCACTATTTTATTTTTTATAATTTCGGTTTTGATATAAGAAGATTAAACAATTATCTTTAATTAATTAATTTTCCTATATCCAAACCGAACTTCCAAAAATCTAAAATTAGTGAATAAGTTAATAATTAGTAAATTAGTCAATAAAACATTATTAAATGGCTGCTCATTAATTTCACTAGTTTATATGCAAACTTAAAGTTTTATCAAAATCCATCATACATCGGTTAGAATAAACAATTACCAATTTTTTACTGACCGACGATAGTAAGGGAGGTATTATTGTTTTCACACCAAATTTCACATGTGGAGATTTTTACATATCTCCACGAATCATGCATTTTCTTAACAGAAAAAAGTATTTTTAGCATGATGTCTGTCAGTCCGTCCGTCCGTATAGATGTGTATAGCTTGAACGGCTCAACGGACTTTGATGAAATTTGGTATATTTACTTAATGTATCAGTATGATAAATTCATCAACTTTTGGTGCAAATCCGGAAACCGGAAGTGGTAGTATTAGCGATCGACGATAGGAAGGGAAGGGTTATTTTCACACCAAATTTCACATGAGGAGATTTTTTTATATATCACCACGAATCATGCACTTTGTATTGGTTTTATCCTCGAGAAAAATCGTATTTATTAGTTTTTTCTTGATTTAAAATTATATGACGTCATCCAGCCATTCATGACGTCACAGCCTGGTCTTGCATATATATTATAAATAAAATAAAATTAAAACCATTTATGTTATATGCCTATCTGTTTTTTATTACATTAATAGATATATTATAATTATTTGAAATTGTTTCTGTAGCTGGAAATTAATAAACCATCGGTCGGTTCGGACCTGGCCACAGGTCATCTTATTTTATATTCTTTTATATATAAGAATATAAATATATATATATATATATTATATAAGGGCTAAAAAAGGGTTAAGTGAAGTGCCTGAATGGAATTTCAACCAACTTCCCATACAGTATCGTGGTTGAGTTTTTGTGTGGGCACTGCTCAATTCTGTTGTCTTAAGCTCTGCCTTTATTTGCCTGGACAAACATTCAAACGATCCATTCTCATTCTTTTTCAAGATCCCTCAACTTGACTGAATCGCTGTCACGTGTTGGCCGGTTGGCTCCTTCATACGAGAGTGTCAATATTGAAATGCGCTTTAGCTGTCATTCGTTTTTCATTCACAAAAGAAAAAAAAACAAAATCATTCCCCTTTCCCTCCCCCTTCTCCCCTTATAACCTCTTTCCTTACACACATGTTGTTCAGAAAAAATCATCATCGTCTCCTGTCAATTAAATAAAATACCCCTTCTAAATTCCATCCTGATAAATATTATCATTAAAATTGAATCTTTAAAAATAAAAAAAAAAATGGAAATTTATTTCTTTAAATAAATTAAAAAAGCCTAAATGAATAGAGATATATAAGCAAATATTTTTTAAAAGACTTAATTAAAAAAAATTAGAAAAATCAAAAAATCAATATTAAATGAACGCTAAAATAAATACTGAGCCATTGAGAAAACCAATCGCGAATGTTTTGTTTTTTCATATATATATATATATATGTGTGTGTGTCTATGTGGAATACAAGACATTTTGAAAGGAATTAAATTTACACTCCACTAAAATCCATTTAAATAGAATAGAAAGTAAAAATAAAAAATTTATTAGCAAATACAGACAGAATGTTATATTAAAATAAAAATTTATCTGTGAATAATTTTAATTTATATTTCCCAGAGTTATATAATTAAATCAGCTGCCTAGAAACGTTTTTAGTCACTACTCGAAAATATTTTTACCTAGGTCTTGAAAACTTATAAAAAAATGCAAGGAAATGTTTATAAAATATTATTATTTAATATTAGGAACCTGGTTCGGTACTTTAAAAAAATATTTCTTATGAACTATGAATATTTAAGATTAAGATTATTATTTAAAATAAATAAACAACAAAATATATGAAACAATTTCAAAGAATTTATAAAAGAACATAAATTAAAAAAAACTACTCATAAAACATACAGCCCTTGAACGTACGTTTAAGAAAGACAGAAAAGTATGTTCTGTGGATATAACATAATAAATATTTCGTTATTTGATTATAAAATATTATTATAATATATATTTTTAATTTTATTTTATTTAAAATATTTTGTATTTAAGGAAGCGCTGTCCGGCGCCATTTTTTTTCTTAATAAATTTCCTATTTTAAATTAAGAAAAAACTAAATGAGAAGATGAATTTTCCCGAGGCTGAAACCAATACAGATCGATTTTTCTTTATAAATATTATCTATTGTGTGAATTTCAAAAAAATCATTAGAGCGGTTTAATATCTCAAAAATACATAAGTATAAGCCCTATATACAATTTTTGCTAGTATAATAAGATAAGATTCATTACCACATGTGTGGTTCCGGATTTAACTGACTTGCTTTTTAAAAAAAAATTATAATCATTTATGAAAATAAAACATTTGAAAGATGTTAATATTACCCCCGATAGTTCATTATTATAACCTTTGGGGTAATTTACACCAGTTCTTCCAAAACTATACAAGGTATACAATTATAAGATTTGAAATTAACTTTCCCTCCCCTTTAGATATTAAAATTTAATTAATTAATCATAATTATTATATAATAGATAAAATATAAATTAAATAATCTTTTTGAGTAATTTATTCCTCACTGGTAGATATTTTTTTTTATATAATTGCATTATATTTTTTTAAATTATTTATTTAATGTTTTTGTTATGTCTCATAGATATTACATATAAATGAATGAATTTTTTTTAATGATAATAAAAATAGATATTATAAAATTAGTTATTTTTAATTATGAGATTTATAAAATATCAAATATTTATAAAAATAATAAATTTAATTAATCGTTAATTAATAATTTTAATTATTAAAGATTGGTATCTCTATAATCATTATATTAATAAATTTATAATCATAATAAAATAATTAATTAACAAATAATTTAAAGATTTATTTATTATTATGAGATTTATAATTAAACTTTAATATATAAATATTATTTTTGAAAACATCATCATTATTACATTTACTACTCACACTTTTCCCCTTTGTGTTGTGTTTTCTATACTTTGTCACCAACAAAATATAAATGTTTTTTTATTTATTTATTTTTTTTTTATTTATTCAATATTATTAAAAGATTCGAAGGGTGTTAAATAAATATTTATATAATCCGTGAAGGACTGATAATGATAGTGAGCTATCATCAACCTGAGCCTCATTCTCCCACCTCATCCCCCATCCATAGACTCCCTCTCACCCTCAAACAAGAAGAGGTCCTACAATTTCCTCATCTATTTGTTCCATTCAAGAGCAGAGCAAACAGATTTCTCTCTTTCTCTCCTTCTTTCTGTTTGATTTTTCCAAACGTGCATTGAAATAAATTAAAAAAAAATCAGTCAATCAATTGGAAGAAATTAAAGAATATAAATTTAATTATATATTTAAAAAAATTGTTAGAAAAAAAATAAATAAAAGATTTTAGATTAATTAAAATTTTAATTGCATACAAATTTTAATATTTTTGTATATAATTCGTTTATATTAATTATTAAATTACTAATTCAAAATTAATAATTAAAATTATCCATGTTAATTTTTCGAATTTACGAGGTATGTTTAAAAGAAAAGGTGAATTTTGAATTATTTCGAAAAGTATTTATTTATTCATCCATATCCATTTTTTGTCCCCTTCAAAGTACATAATTCCCCTCAGATATAATGCACTTATGCCAGCGCTTCTTCCAATCGTCGAAGCACTTCTGAAATGCGCTTTTCGGTGTGGCCATCAGCTCGTTCTTCGATTCCAACTTTATCTCATCCATTGTGACAAAACGCTTTCCTTTCATTGGTCTCTTCAGTTATGGGGATAGGAAAAAGTCGCAGGGAGCCAAATCTGGTGAATACGGTGGTTGAGGCATGATTACGGTGTTGTTTTTGACCAAAAAATCACAAACGATCAATGTTATATGTACTGGTGTATTATCGTGATGCAGAATCCATGATTTGTTTTGTCCACAATTCGAATCGTTTGAGTCGTATTGCTTCACGCAAACGTTGCTTGTAGTGTTTGTATTTTGTAGTATTCTTTTTTTTTTAAATAAAAAATTGAACACAACATAACAAAAAAAATTCGATAATCAAATGTACAGTATATAGCCCGCAACAATTACAAAATTCACTTTTTTTTGAACAGACCTCGTATACCTAATTTTAATTATATATTTATTTAAAAAAAATTTTATTTACATACAAATGTTAACATTTTCGTATATAATTCAATTATATTAATTACTGATTTTTTAAATTAATTATTAAATTATTAATTCAAAACTAAAAATTAAAATTATCCATGTTAATTTTTCTAATTTTAATGTCAACCTATTTGATGTTTGAATTAATTTATTAAGATAATTTTAAGTTTAAAAAGATTATTTAAGTATATATTATATTATATTTTGGTGTATTTTACATTAATATATATATATATATATATATATAATTCATGTATGTTGTTCTAATTGGACTAATCTTAAAAGAGACATCTCTTTAAGACTGGAGACGGATTGCCTTGGTTTGTTGTCGTCGATATCTTCCTATCAGTCTGGTTAATATAGCGGCTGATGGTGACAGACACTGGCCAGAATCGTCCTGGCTCTCTTCAGCCAGCGCTGTACTCGGATCGCTGATCGTCCCCTTTCCTCGTCCCTCTTCCCCTCCTCGCCACCCCAGACCGCTTGGGTCACCCGTCATCGCCCTCACAAACCAATTTGTCCCGCTCATTAGCCCCTCCCCCGAATCCGTTTTCCCCTCACACACACTCTTGCTTACCTCCACCCCTTTCCCTCTCCTCTCCCCATTCATTAATATACTAAACGGAAACAGGTGGGGCATCCATTGCGAAAGAGAAATACGATTCCTCATTCAATCTCTGTTTATATATATATATATATATATATATTTTAAATGCTCGTAAAATTAGAGTTGATAAGCGCGAAGTAATTTTATTATTCTAACAACCATCAATGCAAGATGCATTTTTATAGTTTATATATATATATATATATATATAAAATAAGCCATGATTCTCTTTCATTTGAAATATTTAAGTGGTCGAAATTATAAAATTTGTTCATTAAATTTATTAAAAAAAAAAGAAATAAAAGAATGAAATCTTAGGACAGCCCATAATTTATCTCCAGACTTTGGATAAATTATTATTATTAATAAATTTTTAAAATTAGTATATATTTATTTATTTTTTTTTTTTTGTTTAAGATTTGAAACTTATGCCTGGGTTAAGATAAAACCATTTAAACCCTAAATACACATTGTTAGAATGAAAAAAAAATTGATAAGAAGCAAACGGGAATGATTGAGTAAAAGAATAACATTAGATAACAGGTGAAGGGCAATGCTGAGATCTAACATAGCGATGGACCCAAAAAAAATCAAGAAAGTTAAGTCCGTTAAATATATATATATAACGATTTTTGTCTGCATATTGTTCAAAATTTAAAAAATTTTGCATATCTTCCAGAGGTGTTTTGGCAGGGGAACGCGGGGGAACGACGTTCCCTTACCTTTTTTCAGAACTGGAACGCGTTCTAGTACTTTTTCATGTCCCGACAACTCCCACTTAAATCTACTGTTAGAATTTATTTTTTTGTGTTCGTTAATATATTTTGTATAGTAAGAATAAGAAAAAATAAAAACTTATATGGAAAAAAATAGTTTACTGAAAATAGGACTTTTTTTGCTCCCACTATGCGTTCCCTTACTTCTTATTTTACCAATACATCACTGATATCTTCACATATCTCTCTACAAATTGAATTTAAAATGTTTCATAACTGTCCGTCTGTCTGTATGTTATAGTCTCAAAATTGGCTGAACCGATTTCTATGAAATTACATCAAATTATTCTTATATACCTCTATTTGAACATAGTCTATAAATTTTATTAATATCTAATCAATAACGGCAGAAATTAATTATTCAATATTTATTGAAGGCTCCATG
Source organism: Labia minor (assembly GCA_963082975.1). Lineage (NCBI taxonomy): Eukaryota > Metazoa > Arthropoda > Insecta > Dermaptera > Spongiphoridae > Labia > Labia minor. Next base: position 12,436,216 of record OY720345.1, read on the forward strand.
TTGTTCATTAGAGACTCGGTCGTTTTATTGAAGGTGCCGATTCATTTCTGACAATGAATAATTCTAGCAATTCCCATACAAGAATGATTATAATATTTAAATTTTTATTCTAATATTCAAATATCATTTCAATTATTTAATTTATTCTCAAAAGTTCTCATTTTAATTAATTGAATAAAATATATTTAGATTATAATATATTTATTAAATTATTTTTTATTTTTTAAAATTATTCTTATTGGATTTGAATATTTCTTCTATTTCTTTTTAAAGTGAAGGGTATAAATTTTATTTATGAACAATAAAAAAAAAACAAATTATTTTATTTAGTGATATAAAGTCAAATTTATTTTTAAAACGTTAATTATAAAACGCAATTAAATTGCCTTTGTTTTTGTTTTTAGTTTCAATACTTAATTATTAATTACAATTATGAAAATGATATATAAAAATCAAAATATGATTCTTAAACAAATGCTATAAAGTTTTCAATTTTTTTCTTTTTAAAATTGGGTAAATTTTTTAAATTTGTTTTAAATTTAAAATTATTCTATTCTATTATAATTTATTAAAAGGTTTCTCTTTTTTAATTTATTATGTTTAATAAATTCTCTTTTGTGATGTGATTTTAATACTCGTAAAAAGTAATATTGTAAATAAATTTAAAAATTTGAATATTTAATTATATTGTAATAATAATTTGACAATATATTTAGGTGGATTATACAACTTGTATGGGTAAATGAAATGGAGTGGGGGTAGGATTCAATTTATAAGTTTCTTAGGAGAATATCAATGTGGATTATGGCCAAATCGGACAACATTAGATCAAATAAAAAAAACCTTCCCTTCCTATCGTCGGTCGGTAAAAATAATTATTAGAAGTTTTTGTATGGTTGCGGGGGAGGGAAAAGTTAGTTTTAGTTTTATAATAAAATAAATGAAAATCTATTACATACAGACTTTCAACCATATTACTTTTAGGGTACTCGGGAAAGAGCCCCCTGTTAAGGTGCAAAGAAGGACGAAAGCGGTCTGAGCAGCGATTATTCATATAAAAAAAATTTATAATTTAAGTAATATATAATAATTGGAGTAATGTAAAATGAATTTAACACCCAATATATGGGCACACTGAACACCAATACCCTTATTTAAAAGCCAGAAAGTTACATAATCTAATAATGGAACTCGATACAGATAATTGCTCTTCAAAAAACAAGATTTACAGATGAAACCACCATGGACTATACGAACTATCGTGTGTTTAAGAGCAAGACAGTCAAGCAAATTGGAGGTGGCGTTTTTCGTAAACAAGAAAATCATCGATTGGAAGTCAGACCCATCAGCAATCGTATAATGTCCATGAGGTTACAATGCGCCAATAAAAATACATATAATGATAAATATACAATCACCTACCAATGAAAGCAACAAGAAAGATCCAGAGAAAACAGACGATTTCTGGATCAGTCTAGAAAAATCATGGCAAAAATACCGAAAGAAGATACCAAAAGTCCTATTATCTGGCAAACAAAGAAGAACATACAAAGCATGTGAGAAGCATAAGGAGAAAGTGGGAGCTTTACGTGATCCCTGATGGTCCAAACGCAAAAAAAAACCTCTGACTTTGTACGTCCTACGTAAGGACAACGCCTATCAAGTCGGTTATATCAATGAGGTGTCCTATGATCAGTAGAACAGGTCCTCTTAGCCTTTACCTTGATTTTCTTGATCGGAGGCGCTATCAAGTAGCTTTTCCTCAATGTTGTTCCCGGAGGCTGGGTTGACTCCGTCCCATAGACACCTTGCCAGGCCCGGGACTTTAACAAGGGACCATGGGAATGTTAGCCAGGAGGTCCAAACGCAAATAATAATAATAATATTTGAAGTAATGTTAATAAATAAATTATCAAATTTTATTCATTACTTAGTCATACACTACTCCTACGTCACTAACCCTTTCTTACTCTTTATTAAATAAATCTTACCTATTTTCATTAGATGCACTTCCTCATTCAATTTCCAGAGAACGATATAACTTGTTAGTTCATTCCTAAATTCTATCAATTTCAGATTATCATCATGTAGCAATTATGTCTCTTTACATAATTTCCTTCCATTCGAGTTCTAAGCTCCTTTATTGATACCATTAATCACTCAACAATATGCAGTGATTGTAGAGAAAATTTCATTAGCATAAATTCCACGTTTCAAAAATTTAATTTGATTTTTAAATTTAGAAATTGATATATAAATATCTAAAATTGGAATATATCTACACCTTGGTTTCTTTTTATTTATATGATTTAAATGTATTAAAATAAAAATAAAAGTACAATAAAGAAATTTACAAATAATTTGGATTATAAAATTTAAATGTTTCGATATAAAATTAATGATTTGTTTTTAAAAGAAAAGAGAAAAATGTCTAAAAAGAAAGGATAATGAAAAAAGTGAAGAAGAATTTAACAGGCAGGGGCCGGTGGTTGCGTGTAAAAAGAAAAAAAAGAATATAAATAAAATAGAATGTGTTTAATTTAAGAGAACGTGTGCCTGGCTGGATCGTTCAAGATAGTGCATTTGTTTGTGTTCTTTAATGATAAGCACACCTGGACTGTGAGAAGATAGCAACAGGAAAGAGATGAAGATTTTAGTCATGGAGGATTTGCCAGGAACACACGCATACAATCACATAAGATCAATGAAAAAAAAAGACCAAAGAAGGAGAGAGAGAGAGAGAAAGAGTGAGACGAATGTTCAGGTGTACTCAGCTGTATGGCAAAAATCCACGTGTTTAACTATCTTCCAAACATTCATTCAAAAATAAATAAATAAAGAAAATAAAAAGTAAGATAATGTGATAAGAGTAAACTGAAATTTTGAGGTTTATTAATTATTATTATATTAAATATATAAAAATTTTCTTAATGATCCAAACATGTATTTAATAAATAGAATTCAATAAATTTGTTTATGGAATTAAATAAAATACAAAATAAAAAAAAAATATTTTTTAATTTAATTTTTTGTATTTATAAAAATATATCTCTGAAATGAATGAAAAAATTATATATCTATCTTTATATGTGACCAAACGTCCCGTTTTTCCGGGATTGTTCCGTTTTTAGGTCCTCTGTCCAGGCGTCCCCAAAAATGTCTTCGGGACAGCTTTTTTTTAAATATTTAGGACTTTTCGTACATTTTTTCAAAATTTTATAACGTTTTTCTTAACTTCACTTGGCGTCTGTCTGTCCCGGTGTCTGTCTGTTCGCTCTTTTGACAAATTGAAATCGAATTTTCTTGAGATAGACTTTTGAAAAATTTTATAGATATTTCAATGGATCCCTAGAAGGTATAGAAGAAATATAATTGAATTATAATTAATTATTTGTAATTAATTAGCGATTAATTACTTTTAGAAGAAAGATCTTTTTTATATATATATATATCCCCTAGAGAAAAAAAACAAGAAAAGAATGACCTTTTTTTATGAAGACAATATATATATATATATATATTTATATATAATAATAATAATATATATAATGAGCCCAAAGTTTTTCGTTCAATATGAAGCATTTCATCCATAAACTTTGTCAGGCTTATAGAAAAATTATTTTATTCTTTTTAGTCCAATAGAAAAACGTTATTTTATAAAATTTTTTTATATGTATTTTATTTTCAATTTGATTCTTAAAAAAAAGGTAAACCGTTTGTCCCGGTTTGGTGTTTTCGAAATATGGTCACCCTATACATATAGGTATATATTTATATTTTCTCATTGAAATAGTTTCTTTAGTTTACGCTAATGATCTTTTCATTTAGATTCTTTCATTGGTATTTCACACTCGTGTAATTCTTTAGCTTATTAACATCATCTCGAAACATTTAAATAAAGAGAGATTGTATAAATTCAATGTATTTGTATATACTAAAAAAAAAGTTAAGTGACGGTTTGTACATACACACATATATACATAACTTTTCAAACATTTTGAATTACATATAATGATAAAATATTATTAATATTATTATAACTTTTTTTATGATTATACGATGAACAATTTAACATGAAATGAATGATGAAATATATTTTTGGAGATTTATAATTTATATATTAAAAAATTGAAAATTAAATTTAAACACAATTTAAACGCTTCTTTTCTAAATAATCAGAGATATCATTGTAAAATAATAATTGAAGTGGATTTTTTTAAATATTAAAATTTTTTTAATTTATATTGTATTATTTTATATTTTTTAAATCTCACATATAAAGTATAATAACCTAATAATATAAATAATTATATTAATAATATAAACCATATACTTCAGATTCTTCTTCAACTAAATCAGCATTATTCTTGACAACGAGATTAAAAATCTAGAAGAGAGGGACATTATTCCTTTTTTTCCGACTGACGATAAGAATTCACTTCTTGTGTTTTCACATGTTGAGATTTTACATAATTCCACAAATAATGCATTTTGTAAACAGAAAAAAGTGTTTTTAGCATGATGCCTGTCCGTCTGTCCATTGTGTCTCCGTAATGACGTTTATAGCTTGAACGGCTCAACGGATTTTGATAAAATTTGCTATATTTACTTAACCGGAAGTGGTAGTTTACAAAATATTAATTTTATATTCATTGTCGGAAAATATTTCACTTAAAATATAGTAGAAATTAATAATTTAGTAATTAAACTAAAAGTAAAAACCAAATGAAAAATATAATTTAGTCATTTTAATTCAAATTTTATAAATATTTTTTTTTATACTTTATATATATATATAATTTTGTTTGGAAATTAATTTATTTCAAATCGTCGATGGGTTCCGTGCCAGGCCACAGCTCATTTAAAAAAAAACTAAGCAATTTTAATAACTACAGAGTAACTACACCTATGATGATAACTTCATAGAAAATCATATCGAATAGCACATATTTTATTAATATTAGGATATCAAATGTAGAAGCAGCGAATCAGAAAAAAAAGTCAGTAATCAGTGAAGAACTGAAAATTCTATAGTATATGCTCTTTTGATTTATAGACTTTAGTAGCAAATATTCAGTAGATTGAGAAAAAATTTTTCAAATTATATTTTAATAGAAATTATATAATAATAATAATAATAATTTATAAAAATTGTGGGAGAGAAAGAAAAAAAATGATGATGACAAAGCAACTGCGTGTGCCGTTCGTATTGGAAAGCGTGTGGCGCCCAGCTACAAAGTAAAAACGCGGCTTCTCTTCCTCTTTTATCTCCCCTAGGAACCTCCCACAGCTTCATCTCTCGACGGGAGAACACGTCAGCAAAATGCCAGGGACCCCCAGGATGCTGGGGTCCTAACATTTTCTTTCTCCCTCCCTTCTTCAACCTTCTTCAATCAAGCAACCTACACTGTGACTTGGCACTTGGACGGATGATCACCAACAAAGCAAGCACACTCCCCCCCCCCTTTTGGACTTCCACCCCTCTATCTATCTACCTTTTAATTTACTTATTCTAATGATATATTCAAGAAAATTTAAAAATATTGATTATTAAAAAAAATGAAATTTATTCGTTGTAGTAATTAATTTGTAGCAATAAAGTTGGTTTTATATAAGAAAGGGCAAAGATTATATCAATAGAAAACTCCTTTTAGATTTGATAAAATTAACACAAATTTTAAGTTGCTCGTATCGTATAAATAATGGAAATAAATTTGAAAAGAGAGAAAATTAAAAATAAAGTTTAAAGAATTATAGAGTAAAATATCTTGACATTAAATAAATAAATCATTATCGGAATAGCAAAATACATATTATTATTAGTTATATGGTACATAATCCTACATTTTAACAATTTAATGAAATTCAAAGAAACAAATTCTGAATTCAAAATGAAGGTAAAAAAAAGAAGCCGTAGTTTTTTCTTAATGAAGAGTCACATTTGATACTATACTCGTAGATCAGTGATTCTAAACTTTGTTTTTACCGCGGCACAAAAGTTTACCATATTGAAAAAAAAGTGGTCCCAAAAAACGGTTTTCCTCTTTTTTTTAGAACCCTATTGAAAAAACTTAGAAAAAAAGTCGGAAATGTTTAAGGCTCTTAAGCCTCATAATCTCTGTGGTTGAGAATCACTAGTATAGATAGAAATGATTAAATTATATAATATTATAAATTTCTTAACAAGATAAATTTGAGTTCAGTAGCACCACATTTAATATATGTTATATTGTATATTGAGTATAGATCGATAGAAATCTAATATTATTCCAAAATATTATTTTAAATTGTAAATTAATATATCTATTGTATAACAAATGAACGGTAATTGTTTAGTCTAACCGATTTATGATGGATTTTGATAAAATTTTACTAGTAGATTCCTTTTTTGTTTCAAAACTAACTTTCCTTAAAAAGTATATGGCGGTCGCTTCTAGTTTACAAGATAAAAATTATTAAACTTTGCATATAAATCCATTGATCTTCTATATAGCTACCTTGTTTTATTATTTTACCACCAGAGGGCTCCACTAATTTCCTGATCTATAAGTTTTGTTTGGATATAAGAAGATTAAAAAAAATGAATAAATTAAATAATTTTCTTATATCCAAACTTAACCGAAAAAACCGTAAATTAGGGAATAAGTTAATAATTAGTGAATTAATCAATAAAACATTATTAAATGGCTGCTCATTAATTTCACTAGTTTATATGCAAATTTAATCATTTTTATTTCGTAAACTAAAAATTATTTTTATTTCTCAAGAATAAAATAATTTATTTATTAATATTCAACCATAATATTCATTTGAAAATTTTCTTCTATAATGAAATTTTTTTATTTTTATTTAAATACACGAATACGTAGATATTTATTTGAAATCTGGATATAAAATTATTAATTTTACTGAATTTCAATTATAATATATTTAGTCAATTCATAAATAATTTTTATTTAAATTTACAATTAATAATTTTTTTGTCTCCTAAAAGTTAAAGTTAAGATATTGTTTGGAAAGGAGAGAGATTCCTTGAGAGGGTAAAGGCGGGCGTCGTCTGGTCCATATCCCCTGCTCTTATCAAACTGATAACAGACTATTGTAAATTATATCCCCTTAAGTAAAAAAAGGGAGAAGTGTGGACAGACAACTAAGTAAATCTTAGTTATTTTATTTTTTATTTTTAAAGAAATTTTAAGACAAGAAATTAAATTTTATTATATTCATTGAAGAAAAGTCTTTAAAATGAGAAGGAAATAAATAAATACACATCTAAGCTTAAAAAAATGTTGAAGTTTGAAATTTTTATCAAAAACTTTTCTTAAAGAATAAAATTAGAAAATCGTTATATTAAAAATGTATGTATCTACAAGAAAAGAAATTAAATAAGGTGGAGTGTCTCCACTCGACTATCTCGCAATTTGAATTGGATTAAATAACATAATATATTATACATATTTAAATTAAATTTATTTAATTATAAATTAAAATTAATAAATAATATTTATTAAACCAGCGCATGTTTGGCTCTTTGTTGATGGCATCATGTCACATGTTGGCGCGTGATTTGCAATATTAAAAAATTAATTCAGGTACTTTCAGCGATTCAATCAAGCTGAAAATCTATATATAGCAGTTTTATACAATTTTTAATCATATGAAAAACTATCAAACATATATCTTTATTTTTCACTTTAGAGGAAAAAATCAAAACGTTGTTAGTAATGACCCTCTTCCGGTTGAGCTACATTTCTCAAAAGTTGATAGAATTTTGAACAATGCCCGTATACCAAATTTAATATGTGGGTGCAATATTAAGTACTGGATTAAATGAATAGTTAAAAAATTTCTGAATATTATATGGTGATTAAAACATTTATATTAAAATTTAAATACTTAGAATAAATACTAAAATTTTATACATTATTGCATCATTATCAATAGAATTTATCAAGAAGATTGTAATTATTTACCTTAAATATATCATTTTAAAAGTAATTTTTCAAAAAGAGATAATAATAAAGTTTTATTTTTATAAGAAATTTGACAGCAAATTATTCTATAAATTATATAATCTGTAGAAATGAATAAAATAAATAATTAAAACATTGAGATTTTATTTTATTAATTTTTTTAAATTCTAGACCAGTGTTTCCCTTTTTTGTGGCATGCCTAAAGTGACCGTACGTCCCGTTTATATTTTTCAGTTATTTCCATTATAATAAACAGAAATAATAAAAAATATACGTTTTCTTCATAGCCTCCCCAAACTATTATCGATAATTAAAAAATGTCCCGTTTTTAGGAAAAAAATAAATGGTCACGTTAAGCTCTTCTAAAATGTTTGCCCCACTATTTAACATATACATTATTTTTAATATTAAAAAGAGTTAAACTCGTGTCGAGTCCATTTTGGAATCGCCCCCCTTTACAATCAAATTGCACCCCTGTGGACCCCACTTTGGGAAACACTGTAGATAGAGTTGATAGTTATATAATGTGTTGTTATTTATTAAGCCATCTTAACTAAAATAAGGCTAAGACGTCTTTAACCTAATCCAAGATTAAATAGAAAATTTGGTTATGATTTATTATACCATTCAGTTGGAATTTTTTATTCAAAATCTTTTTAAACACATTCTATATTTATATCCTATACTTAAATTCGAAAAGCCACGTTAGAGTAGTTTTAATGGTTATATATAATAAATATTTGTGGAGATTTACCCATTAAAAATTATAAAATAGAGTTTTATTAATTCAGAAAATAAATTTTTTTTATATATACCTGTAGAAAAAACTAAAATTGAATTTATCTATAGTAAAATTTTTATATAAATTTTATTTATATTTAATTTTCTATATATGGGATGTTTTATAATTTATGTTGTTTAATAAATAAAAAAATTAAAATGAATTGAGATCTTATGTTATGTGTGAGAATAAAATAAATATTGGATGCAATTGCATACTTTTGTGAAAAATTTAAAAAAAAAACCTCTGACTTTGTACGTCCTACGCAAGCCGGTTATATCAATGAGGTGTCCTCTCAACCTTTACCTTGATTTTCTTGATCGGAGGCGCTATCAAGTAGCTTTTCCCCAATGTTAATCCCGGAGGCTGGGTTGACTTCTTCCCATAGACCCCAGCTAGGAAAATTCCCTTGTCAGGCCCTGAATTTGAACCCAGGACCATGAGAATTTGAGACAGGTTCGCTACCCGCACACCCAATGGCGCCTCTTTTAAAAATTTAATTAATTGTATTTTATAATTTTATAATATAAAATATAATAAATAATAATAATAAATAAATTTTATAAAAACATTTAATAATTTAAGGCACAAAAATGAAAAACATTTAATCGGTAATCAGTAATTTTAGTTAGTAAAAATTAATTTAACTATTTAATAATTTATACTTAAAATGTTATTTTATACTTATTTATAAGTGAGATTTAAACACATTCATAATTAAACATACTAATCATTTATTAATCAATTAAATTCTTATAAATAGAAGATTGTATTTTATAATTTTATAATATAAAATATAATAAATAATAAATAATAAATAATAATAATAATAATAATAATAAATAAATAAATAAATTTTAAATTTTATAAAATAAAAACATTTAATCAGTAATCACTAATTTTAGTTAGTAAAAATTAATTTAACTATTTAATAATTTTTACTTAAAATGTTATTTTATACTTATTTATAAGTGAGATTTAAACACATTCATAATTAAACATACTAATCATTTATTAATCAATTAAATTCTTATAAATAGAAGATTGAAGGGCCTGAGTTATATATTTATTTTTTAAATATTAAACCGATCTAAGGATTTTTTTTTAAATTCACACCATAGATAATATTTTTAAAGAAAAATCGATCTGTATAGGATTTAGCCTCAGGAAAAATCATCCTTATTAGTTTTTTTCTTAATGTGAATAATAAAAAAAATGGCGCAGGGGAATAACAGACAGTGCTTTCTTAAATACAAAATATTATAAATAAAATTAAATTAAAAATATTTATTTTAATAATATTTTGTAATCAAATTACGAAATATATATTATGTTATATCCACAGGCCATACTTTTCTGTCTTTCGCTGCATTAATACGTACGTTTAAGGGCTGTATGTTTTATGACTATTTTTTGTAATTTATGTTATTTTAAATTATTTTAAAATTGTTACATATATTTTGTCGTTTATTTATTTTAAATAATAATGTTAATCTTAAATATTCATAGTTGATAAGGAATAATTTGGTGGCTTGGTGGCTTGGTAACCAGGTACTAAATATATATATTGCAAGTATAATAAGATTAAATATATATGATAATAGAAAATTAATATAATAAAATTTATTTTATTTTTTATAAATTATCGGTGAACAAGGTACTATAGAGTTTATGTTAAAAATTTTACTTATTTTATAAATAAATTTATTATTTATATATATAAATTGAATTGTATAATTTCTAATGAATGAAAATAATGTGATAATACTCTGTTATTAAGAGAGGGGGGGGGGGGGAGAAAGAGAGAGAGAGAGAGGAGGAGGAGGTAAAAGAGGAATGGGGAAAAGAAGGAGAAATTTTATAAAGAATTTAACATGGGTGATAAGTATAAAAATTGATGGCAATCTGTGTGGTCCAAACTACTAACAACACCCGACATGCTGACATACCCTTATAAAATCTAGACAATGAATTCTCCTCCCAAATCTCTGGCTATCAAGTCAATCAGAGGCCGATTGTGTATGCATTGTGCCGTGTAATGGTGCCACGCGTCGCCATCTTTTCATTTGCATAAAGGCTTTAAAAGAAGTGTTCAAGCTTCTCTTTCCTCCCCCCCCCCTCTTAAATAGCCCCAACTCAGGCCCTTCAATCTTCTATTTATAAGAATTTAATTGATTAATAAATGATTAGTATATTTAATTATGAATGTGTTTAAATCTCACTTATAAATAAGTATAAAATAACATTTTAAGTAAAAATTATTAAATAGTTAAATTAATTTTTACTAACTAAAATTACTGATTACCGATTAAATGTTTTTCATTTTTGGTGCCTTAAATTATTAAATGTTTTTATAAAATTTATATTTTATATTATAAAATTATAAAATAAAATTATAAAATACAATTAATTAAATTTTTAAAAGAGGCGCCATTGGGTGTGCGGGTAGCGAACCAATAATTTTTTAAAATTATTCATTAAGGTGTTTAAAGAAAATGACAAAAAAAAACAAGGTCAAATTAATTATTATTTATTTATTTATAAATTTTAGATGTTTTTAGTTAATTTATGTGCAAATTGAATGCTAATGTCAAAAAAAAAATAAAAAATTAAGAACGAAATATTTTTTTTCACTAATCTTCTAATTTAAATAATTTTATCATACAAATTTTGTATGTATAGAAATAGTATATAAAAGTTTTATAATATGTATAATTATTATAATTAAATTATAATGAAGGTTAAGAGTTGTTGTTTGTCAATATAAATTCTCTCAATAGAGTAATAAAATATAAAATAATTGATTTTATTAAAATAATTATGCACTTTTGTATTAATCACACCACTACCCCATCTTTCTATACATGGGCGTGCCTTCCAAATTGAAAACCACTTTTTTTATATTATATTATGTATTTACCATAAAAAATAAAAAAAAATTTAATTGCAGCTGCTCTTAACTTTAGTTAAGATAATTTTTTTTTTTTTAGTTTAAGTTTATTTAAGAAAATAATATTTATATCAAATAAGAAAAGGTGTATTTTTCTTTTATCCCTTTATGTTCTCCCTTCTCCTTCCATTTATTCACTCACTTTACCACTCTCCCCTCTCCTCCCTTTCTCCGCCCTTCCTCCAACCACCACCTACCAATACAACCCTCCATCTGCTTAACGCCGAAAGAAAAGTCAACACCGGAAGATACTATATTTTACCATTTTTTTTTTTAAATATTCCTCTCTCTTTCTTTCTTTCTCTCTTATACTTAATAAGATATGATATGTATTTAATAATAATAAAAAAAAAGTGTAATAAAGGATTCATCATACGGATGTTTTTTGATTTGCGTTAAGATCCGGATATTATCAGCCCGTTTTTTTCTCTCTCTCTCTTTCCTCTCTTTCAATCTGAATCCAAAAAAGAAAGTTGACTTGAATAATGCCGCATTCTAATGTTTGTGTTAAAAGGGGCGCAAAAAGAAGAATTTAACTTGTCTATTCACACCCTGGCATGTCATTTATGGTTGGAATAGGGGGAGGGGGTAGTAGGGTGAGAAAACAGGGAGTGGAGTGAGAAAAGTGGGGTTAAGCGTCACCAAACCACGCCCATAAATAAAAAAAAACCTTAAAAAGATACTATTTTTTTACACTAAATTCTCTAATCATCAGATAATTAAACATTTTATGGTGATGAAATGGAAGGAAGGAAGAATATTAAACAAAATATTAAAAAATATTAAATATTATAATTATCAGTAATATTAAATATGAACCATTTTTTTTTTATTTTAAATAAATAATAATATTAATATTTTAAATATATTTATCGGTAATTTTGTTTATTATTGATTTATTTTGATTATACGAGGGTTGTTCTATAAGTATTTAGAAAAACGTACAAAAACAAAATATTTTTGGCAATTTTTTATTTTTATTTTTCAACATTATCTTCCTTTAGCTCTATATATTTTATTAGACGTCGTACTAGACCATGCAAAAAGTATAATTTCGGAAGATCCTCAAAATTTTGACTGTATTGACAGCACTTTTGTGTCTGGCTTATATTTAGTATCGGATCCAAATTTCATCAATAATTATGTATCTACCAATAAACTCATCCTGATTGAAAAATTAAAAATAGTCAAAGTATTCTTAGAATCAATCTAATGATTAGACGCTTATAGCTTGAACGACTCAACGGAATCTGATAAAATTTGGTATATTTACTTAATGCAATCCGTCAACTTTTGGTGTATATCCCGAAACCGGAAGTGTTAGTTTACAAATTATTAATTTTATATTCATTGTCGGAAATTTTTTATTACATTAAACTATTTGGTGAAATAAAAAATACTTATATTTATATATAATGTTTTTAATTATTTTTAAATCGTTGGTCGGTTCTCTGCCTGGCCACAGCTCATTTCAAAAGAAACGAAAATTTTATCCTTTAGTCGACTATAAAAATGAAAAAAACGTGTTTGATAAAACTAAAATTCAAGTGACTGCATACTAAGTAATATTGCTTGCAAAAAACAAAAAAAAATTATTACCTTATAAATTTCTAAGGTTTTATTGTAGAATATTGATTTATTTAAAATTAAACTATTTATTAAATAGTTTTTGAAATGAAAAATCAATCTGTCGTGGTGTTATCTTTGAGAAAACTCAATTTTTAATGCATTATTTTTTTCTTAAACAATATCATATTTAAATATATATTATCTATTGAACTGTCACAAGTATAAAAATATGATCGATTATAAGTCCATAATTTTGACATTTTTACAAAGCTATCTCTGTATATGTTAGTGTGCTTATATAATTTCCATTTCATAATAAATGAAAAGATATCCATAACTAAAATGATTTAAAAAATTAATTCCTTTGACATGAAGAGATCAGATTAAAAATAGATAAATAAATAAGCAAGAGACATGTGGAGACTAATTTATCTTTCCATTTTTTTTTTTTATTTTTTTTTTTAAGTTAAGCTACCTTCGCTAACACTTTCAGGTCTAATTTTTCAATGCTTTTAAGAAAATTCTAAACTAAAATTTTAATAAAATATATTTAAGTATATTATAAAAATTTTCAAAATCTCAATAAAAATTTAAATAATAAACTTTATAAATTAGACAAGTAAATCAGAATAATCATAACACATGCATGATAATAATAAATTAATTTTTTTTTAAAGGTTCCTAAATAATTTTCACTAAAGTTAAGAAAAATGTGTGTGTGTGTGTGTATGTGTGTAGACAAGCTTACGCAAAAACGGTTTGAGCTAGAATGATGAAATTTGGTATACGGGCATTATTCAAAATTCGTATTTTTCTATCAACTTTTGAGAAATGAAGCTCCACCTACCACGTTTTGATTTTTTTTCCTCTAAAGTGACCGTAAAAATAAATAAATAAGATTGATAGTTTTTCATATGATTAAAAATTGTATAAAACTGATATATATAAATTTTCAGCTTGATTGAATCGCTGAAAGTACCAGAATTAATTTTTTAACACTGCAAATCTCACTCGCCAACAAGTGACGTGGTGCCATCAACAAAGAGCCAAACAAGCGCTGGTTTAATAAATATTATTTATTAATTTTAATTTATAATTAAATAAATTTAATTTAAATCCAATTCAAATTTGCGAGATAGTCGAGTGGAGACACTCCAGCTTATTTTTTCTTTATTAAATATTTTAAAATTTCAAATAATTTAATAAAATACAATTTTTTAAAAGTATAATTCTAGATAATTTATTTATTTATTGTTGTAATTTTATGTAAATATATCAATTCCAAATTTGAAATGAATTAATCTAAGAAAACTGATTATTTTTTTTTTTTAATTTTCTAGAAGCATTGACAATCTTGAAAGGAATTTAGGTTAGTTCGTTTGGGTTCGGTATGGTTAGCAATGTAAGATGAACGAACCAACGAATGCAGCCTTTTATTTTTTGTCGGCCCCTGCTGGGGCCCTATCACCCCCTCACTCCCCCTCACTCACTCTTTTTCTCAATGGTCATTTCCACTTGAGCCTCGTTGCACACCCAAGCCAAATTAGCGTTTGAAACTGATCTCATCTCTCTTTACTCTCTCCAACTCACTCTCTCGCTCTCTGCTATACTCTTCTCTTTGTGGCTTTATATAAACACTTACACAGCCTTAAAACTCAAGTCCAAAAAAAGACATACGATTTATTACAGATATATATATATATATAAGTCGTCAACTTGACATGAGCTCATGAAATAATTAAATGATAAACATCAATGCGGATTTAATCAACAAAATAACATTTTTTATTTATGAATCAGTATTTAAAAGATCATTCAAATTGTATTTCGAACTAATATTTCATAGTTATAATCAGTTGTGTATAAGTACTATAGTTTAATTGATAAATAAAAAATAATTAAACTATTTAAATCCATATAACTTAATTAAAGGATCTAAATTTAAAAAAAAAATAATAATTGGAATAATTATTTAAAATAACTTACTTAGGCAACGATTATTTTTTTAATTATTTATTATATTAATAATTTATTTAGATTAATTAATTTATTTTCATTAAATATCTTTTGTATTACAAACAAATGATGTTTGTTGTGATTTGTTAAAGGAAAAAAAAATGTTGTAGGCTAATGTGGTATACTCCATTTGTTTATCATTAGATTCTTATCATATATCAGTGATATACTCACATAGGACATCCATTACAGTCAAATAAGAAACAGTAGTTGATTTCTATTTCCCACGGGATAATTTTTCAATTAATTGCATCACATTTTATGTTGTTTTTAAGGCGCCAAAGGGTGAGAGGATAACATAGTTGGATCCCATTCTCGTGGTCCCGGGATCAAGTCCCGGGCCTGGCAAGGGAATTTCACTAGCTGGGGTCTATGGAACGGAGTCAACCCAGCCTCCGGGATCAACATTGGGAAGCTATTTGATAAAAAGTAGCGCCACCGATCAAGAAAATCAAGATAAAGGTTGATAGGACCCGTTCTACTGATCATAGGACACCTCATTCATATAACCGACTTGATAGGCGTTGTCCTTGCGTAGGACGTAGTGAGAGGTTTTTTTTATGTTGTTTTTAGTTGCAGAAATTCAAATTTCCTATTAGATTGAAGAGTTCTTGTAAATAGTCAATTTTATTTATTATCTATTATTTTAATAAATAAATATCTTAATTTAATTATATTATTTTAAAGAATAAATTTATATAAATGTATCAAATAAACAAAAAAAAAACCTAATTATAATTTGTTTATTTTTATTATAATTAAAATCTAGAAAAATAATTACAATTGTATGTTTAGCTACCAAATAGGATGAATATCAGAGAAAAAAAATTGAAAACAAAAAATAGAATATGTATTATTAGAATAGCTTATAGATATTTTACTTGATTAGATGTTAAATATTTGTAAGTTTCAAAGTAAAAAAATATAAATGGGGTTGTGATCGATTTTATAATAAGTTGATTGTACATATAAATTCAATTCTAATCTATTTTTTGAATTTTTTTTTTTTTAATCAAATGACAATTATCATATTTTAACTTATCTATAATAACTATATACATAAATATTAGTATAAGTATATAACTATTATATTGAAAAGTAAAAAAAAAGCGAGAACGTTAACAAGTGATCGTGGGAATTGATAAGATCACCTGGGCCTCATACCGATAGGTGTGATTGAACCCCCTTCCTCTCACCCCCTTACACCTTTGGTAAGCAAGTGTATATACACTTTAATCAATAGATCGTTTATAAAATCTTATCATCGTAGGGAGAGTGAAAAAATAACCCTCTTTTTTAGCACAAAACCTTACATTGAAAACGAGGAGCGAAAGAGAAAAAATTATAAATATTCAATCAACCCCTCTCATTCTTCTTATTATTAAGTGTTGTATGTCTATAACCTCTAATATCTTCTTATCAATATATTTAAACAAATTTTTATGTTTTCAATTCATGAAAATTTTCAATTCTTGAGGTCAAAACGACACATTTTGTCAATATTTTTTTTTCAGAGCGTTTCTATCTCTGTATTTTAAATAATCATTTTTTCCTCTCCCCCACATACCCTCCTAATACTACAAACACCACTATAGATAATCCACTTACTTTAATACTATCTCAAATACTCTTAAAGATAAGCGACCATGAACCTTAAAATTTTAAAAGTAATAGAAATTTTTTCAATTTCATTGTGTAAATACAGTGGTTTAGAGTACAAATAAATTTCTCTCTATTGTCAAAAACATGCGTTCACTAAAATATTATTTTCAAATTGTCAGATATAATAAGTAATATTGACTGCATACCAACATCATGTAATATTTTTTCGTCAAGTTTTTGTACAGAATAAGTGACATTTGCTAGAAATTTTCAATTGATTTTTAATTTAATGTTTATCGAAGCTTATGGTGAGTATGCTTTTAAGGAGAGAAGTTGTCATGAGTAGTTTCAATAAAATTTTAATTACCAGTATATTGTAATTAAAAATATATATTTTAAAATCTAAATTGTTTCTCATTCATTTATTTTAATTATGTGATTTTATTTATTTATTTATTTATTTATTATATTTAAAAGAAATAAAAAAATTCTTAGAATATGTTAAAAGTGAAATGTACTTATTTAATAATAAATTATTATTGACCAGAACGAAAAGCAACTTTTTTTTATATGTTTATAGACTAAACTGACCTCCATAGTTTTCCAAGTGTTTTGCTAAGCTCGGCGTTATGTAGCTGAGGGTATTGGTCGGCGAGTTTCCGTCGGGCGGCTTGCGCCCACACCATAAAAGCGTTCATCGGCCGTTTTACGTGCACTTTCTGTTTGTCTGACGAACCCCTGTAAATCATATCAATCTTATAATTTATAACATAATTAAACCAAAAATGAACGATCCACCCACACACACACACACACGCATATGACAAAAAATCAAATTTCATATTAAAAATCAATTTTAATATTGAAAATCATTTAATTTTTCAAAAAAGTTAAATTTATATATATATACATACACTAATTTAAATCTAGAATATATAGAATATTTGTAGAATTAAATACTAAATAATCTATAAAATTTGAATAGAAATTTTAGTTATTTATTAGCCAATAATAATTAAAAAATCTCCAAGTTAAATTTAAGTTATTCTTTAATAAATTTATTTCAATAATATTGAATTTAATAAAAGTTTTCAAGAGTATAAGGACTTGATTAGTATAATGAACGATTATATATTTATAAAGTTAGTTACGATTTATTATACCCTTTAGCTAAAATCTTATTTGTAATATTTTTTCAACACATAAATATACTTATATTTGAAATATCGTTATGTTACATTGTACATATTGTATGTTAAATATTTATGAATTTATCACATGGATATTTTTCAATTTTTTATATATATTTTTGAATTTTTTTTTTTATTAATTTGCGAATCCACTATTTTTCTATTATATAACATATATCATAAAATTAGAATAAAAAAAATGTATTTATTTAGAAATTTAATCTGCTTGTTATAAATGTTTATTCTTTCAAGTACTTGAAAATATCTATAACATGGCTGACGTTTCGCAGTAGTGCCAAGTACATCTTCAGACAGGCACTTATTGCTGAGATTTTTATTTTATTTTATTTTTTTTTTTAATTTTTTCTCTCTTATGAACTTAGCAGAAGTTTTACTTTTGACATTGATTTTTTCGAGGGCTCTGACTGGCCCTTTTTGGGTCATGCCGCTGCTCATTAACTGGAAGCAGAGCTGCCGGCACAATGCAAACAAAGAGAGGTCCAGGGCCCGAGGGGGAATGGACGAGTGTGGGTATCATCTGTTTCTAGACAGGTTCTAATCTTTCTTCAACTATTACTACTATGATTTTAAGATAAAAAATAATAAATTATTTCAAATCTATTTATTATTAATTAATTAAATTTAATCAAGATTGAAGTGAAATCTAAATAAAAATACTGAAATAGGTCTGTTTATGTTGTAAAATTGTAATTTAAATCAGGTTGGTTAATAAACATTAAATTAAATGAATTTAATGAAATTTGATGCTAATATTGGTAATTATATAAGTATAAAATTAATTAATATTGTTCATTGGTAATATAAATAAACATTATTTATTTAATTGATATAAAAAAAATCATTTATCGAGAAAATAATAAATGTTCATAAAAGAAGCTACAAGAAATTAAAGAGAAAATACCCAGCAAATGGAAGAGATGTATATGTATCTGTGTGAATCTAACCCCATTGCAGATTTTATTAGTTAATTGTATAAAGGTTAGTGGACAATAAACATTAATTGAACAAAATATTATTAAGAAAAATATAAGTGTTTAATATTTGTGAATTTCTATTAATTTCAATTGTAAAAATACAACTAATTAAGTTATGTTATATTTAAAATTATATTATTAAATGTTATTTAAGAAAATTTATAAACATATTAAAATATTTGTTATTTCGATTAAAAATTTTAAACTATTCATACTTTATTTAAACATTAAATTACAGCCTACATATAAATAAAAAAAGAGCAAAATAAAGATGAGTGAAATTAACATTGGTCCTTCGAGCCGGAATGTTTATATATTTAATTAATTTAAATGAATTTAATTTAGATTTTATTTATAACTACAATATATGTATATTTTATAAATTATAAATATTTTTTTTTTAATTTTGAAATTATATTTTCTTCAATCTCATTCATTTATTAAAAAACATATCAAATTTATCAAAAATATCAAATATATAATTAAATGAATTTTTGAATTAAGGGATTCAGAAATTAATTTAAATGAACCAACAATTAATGTAAAAAAATTTTAAAAATAAAAAAATAAAACAAAACTTGAATTTGAATTCATTCGGGAAAACCGTTTAGAATCCAAAGCTCTCGCCCTGATAAGCAAACAAAAATCATTGTAAAACAAAACAAAAATATCAAATACTATTATAGTATATATAACATGTTTTTTAACATATAAAAAAGTCATTCAATTTAGTTTTTATTGTCTTAAATCTTACATGTCAAATATTAAAAACAAATAATTAAAATTATTATATTACATTATTAATAATAATAATAATAACACAATAACAATGGAATAGAAGAGATTAGTTTATATGAACAAGCTGTTTATGAAAAAAGTTATGAGAAACGTTAATAAGAAATTTAAGAACAATAAAGTTGAGGGAATAAATAGAATCCCTGTAGAAGAGTAATTAAATAAATTCAAAATAAATTTATATAAAATATGCATAACTTTAATGGAAAACTTTTTAAAATTTTAAATTTTACAAAATATTCCATAAAAATTAGTACGCTTGAGGAAAGTTAAAGAATGGTTAGATGGATTAAATAATGAAATATAAATTTCATAATGGCTTAAAACAATGAGATAACGTTATCACGAAATTTTAGATTAATCAAATATTTGAATATTTAGAATACTTATATGACAATTGAATAAATAATATTTTATAGATTTTATTATGCGATAATGTTGATTTTATATTGAATTATATTTATCGGAATTTAATTTAAATTTCATAAAAATAAAATGGTTTTCATTAAAATATTTTCAATTTTTAAAATTCATATTATATATTGTATTTAAAAAAAAACAACTGTTTTATTATTGTAAATTTAATATAGAATTATAATTAAATCAATCAAATTTTATTCAGAATATATAATTGTACAATAATAATATTATAAAAATTCATACATCAGGTAAACAAATTTGATAATATATATATTATATTTATTATTAAATAAAATCTTAATGATATCCAAGAATGAATTTATATAAGTATAAAAATACTAATTTATTAATGAAATGATAATGAGTAGTCATGATATTAATAATTATAATATTAATAAATATTTAATGAAAATAAAAATAAATAAAAAACTATTAAGAATAAATTAAGGAATCTCTCTATTTATTAATTTCATTTCTTTAAATAAAATAAAAAAAAATAATAGTGGAGTAAAATATATAAAAGATTATATTAAAGTACCTGGTTCACCGAGCTTTTACTTACTTTAAAAAAATTAATCCTTGTGAACTATGAATATTTAAGATTAAGTTTAAGTATTTAAAATAAATAAACGACAAAATATATGAAACAATTTAAATAATTTAAAAGAACATAAATTAAAAATAAATAGTCATAAAACATACAGCCCTTAAACGTACGTATTAACGCAGTGAAAGACAGAAAAGTATGACCTGTGGATATAACATAATATACGATATATTTCGTAATTTGATTACAAAATATTATTAAAATAAATATTTTTAATTTTATTTTATTTAAGGAAGCGCTGTCCATTTTATTATTATTATTATTATTATTATTAAAATTCACATTTTAAATTAAGAAAAAACTAACAAAGATGATTTTTCCCAAGGCTGAAACTAATACAGATCGATTTTTCTTTATAAAAAATGTCTATGGTGTGAATTTCAAACAATATCCTTAGTGCGTTTTAATAATTCAAAAATACAAATATATATATAATTTTTGCTAGTATAATAAGAAAAGATAATTATATATATATATATATATATGTCATTTTTTTAAAAAAAAGCATTTGCTAAATCTATATTTGTTGCACGTTTATATAAGTTAAATGAGATAAAAAAAATGGTGTAAAAGGTGTTAATAGTTAAGTGTGTGTTCCCGCGGTTTCTCCATCCAATATCTGGACAATCCATTCACTGTCCTGAAGACTAATTGGCACTAAATGTTGTCCAGCTAACCATTTAACAGATTGGATGGACATCGATAATGAAAAGTAAAAAAAAAAAATTTCCAATTTTCATGGTTTGTTTTCATGTTAAGGTATTCAAAGATGAGAAAAATAAATAAAGAATTTAATATGATTGTATATATTGGAATAGATGAAGTTTGTAAGGGTGATAGGGGAAATGGAAAGACGAAGATCGGGGATAAGGAAGAAACAGGAAAAGTGTATCTTCTTCCTCTCTCTTTCTCACTTCTTATTTCACTAGAATTTTTCTAATAAAACAAATAAATAAATCAAGATAACCTATATTTTTTTGCTGTTTTAATATTTAAATAGATAATCATTATTTATTTTATTTATTTCTTCCCCACCCTCCACCCCTCCTCCCTAAAACCCTCACACAGACACAATTATCAACAAAAATCCATTTATATATAAATATATACAAGATCCTTAAAATATCTTTAAAAAAATAGTTATAATATTATTTTTAGTTTTTTTGTTTAACTACATAACTATAACTATTAAATTTTTTTTAAAATATCTCTATTTTATTAACTAAAATTAAATTTAAAAATATATATAAAATTTTTTTGAAAAATTCTGTTGCCATATCATTAGAATCTTGTCTCAGCTTAGAAGTATAAAATCTTCTAATGATGGTATAACAACCGAAATGCGCATATAGGAAATATTTCAATCATCTTGAACCTTCAATAAAATATTCATACAATATTTTGGTTCATATTAATAAGTTTAATTTTAGTTTTATATAAAAATATTAAAATCTCTCAATAGATGCCTACAATTAAATCTATTATTTTGGTGATGGTTTACTTAAGGATAATATTAAATAAATTATAAAAAAGTAAAAAAAAATATATACTTTTTGAATAGAAAAATTTAATTTATTTGTTTTATATTCACAATATATTTATTTATTTCATTTGATACTTATCCAAATTTGTTTCAGGGTCTAATGAATTTTTGACCTTTCAGCATTAAGTAAGCGGATATCTTGACTTAATCCTGTTTCTGTAGTAGTAGTATATATATATATATAGTATATATTTGGAAGATATGATAGGGTCAGAATTGACCAGAAAGATAGACAGAGATAGAAAGAAGAGATTTCGTGGAATTATGAAGATAGCCCAACCACTTGGCCATTTCCCGTTCCCCCCACCCCTCCCCATACTTCTTCTCTCCTTTACCCTTCAATTCTTATCACTATAAAAATATAAAACGAAAAATTTAAATGATAATAAATGAATATTATAACAATATTATAAAATTAAACATAAATAAACATTATTAAGAAAAAAGTAATACCTATTAAAAAAACACATTATTTAGAATAATTATTAAAAATGAGTATTCCTAAATATTAATAATATTATTTATTAATTTTACTTTGTTCATTACTAGATATTTTTATAAATATTAAAATTATGCATAAAATTTCAAATAAAAATAATTTTTTTAATTGTATGTACATTATATATTTTATTTGATATTCATAGTCAATATGGCCTTATATCTTTAAAATTAGTGTAAATTGAAATTAATAAATAAATATTTGTTACTATGTTAAAATTTTTCTTATTTGATTATTAAGTATATTAAGTAAATTATAAAAATTATATTGTTTACAATAATCTAATATTCGTCATGTTTATTTTAAGAGATAATTTATTTATAATTATTTTATTGATTAATATCATTATTAGGTAAGAATTTAATAAACAAAAAAATATAATTATATAATTATTATATAATAATAAAAGGTCCCACAGGGTGAGAAGTTAGCGTAGCTGCCTCACATTTTCGTGGTGCAGGCCCGGCAAAATTGAGAAAGCTACTTGATAGCGCCTCCGATCAAGAAAATCAAGGTAAAGATTGATAGGGCCCGTTCTACTGATCATAGGACACCTCATCATTTGTATAACTGACTTGATAGAAGTTGTTCTTACCTAGGAAAAGTCACAGTCTTTTATATAATAATAATAATAATAATAATAATAATAAAATAATAATAATTTAATAATTATATTCATTTTATTTTAGAATTACATATTTTTTATTTTTGTATGTTTCAGTCTATTTATGGTATTAATGGTTGAATTTTTTTTTAAAATTGTTAAAATTCTATTGTTGCTTAAATGAAAACTACTATAGTATACGGATAATCACAAATTGATACCAAATTAAATTTTTAGACAGTTTAAACAAAAGTCATTTCAACTTTAATATTATAAGTAAATTCTGTAAATATTTATTTATAGCTGTTTTTGGATGTTTTGTTTTGTTTTATTTTGTATACTATTTTTATGATGAATTGATTACAAAGAAGGGAAATTTGATTTTAAAATAGCCCGATGAAGGAATTAAGAAATAAGTATGTTTGGTGGAGGAGGAGGAGGACGGGGTGGAGGAATTTTCATCGTAGATGACGTCGGCGTCACGTCCGGTCCGATGGTGTTTCCCTGGCCTCTGTTTACATTCCCGTTTACGTTCCCTGGCGCCACCGAAACCCTCCTCCTACTCCCCTTCTACCTCCCAAACCACCATCAGTCTTACCTCACTCTTTCTCTCTCTCTCTCTCTTAAAAGCATGCTCACGAAAAATCTCGACATTCTCAATCACAAATTTTCCAGACTTATTTAGTATTTTTTTCTTAATCAATATATAAATAAATAAATATAAATAAATAAATATAAATATATAAAATAAATCACATAAATTATATTAAATTAATTAATTATAAAAAATTAAATTTATATTTATTTAATTATAAAAGAGGTTCTCAATCTTTTCCGGTTTGCAGCTTCCTAAATAATAAAATAAAATTTGGAAAACTTTCCTTTTTTAAAATCGATTACCCATTTATCAGCGAAAAATTAAAAACTTATACTTACTGTTTTCCTTGGGATATTATAAAATCTCTAATTGGCGGTCCCCTAATGACAGCAACGTGGCTCCCCGGGGAGCTGTGGTGCACACTTTGGGAAAACCTGGTCTAACCGATGAATTATGGATTTGGATAAAACTTTACCAGTAGATTCCTTTTTTGATTCAAAACAAACTTTCCTTAAGCAGTCGCTTCTAGTTTACAAGATAAAAATTATTAAAATTTGCATATAATTCCATTGATATTCTATTTAGCTACTATGTTTTATTATTTGACCACCAGAGGGATCCACTAATTTTCTGGGGTTTTTTTTATAAGTTTGGTGTTTAGATATCTTCTTCTTAAGGTGCCTATCATTATGACTAGGATAGCCTTAGAAGCTGCCCAGCCATGATAATTTTTCTTGGGAATGTTAATGCGGTGGTTTCCCATTGCCTTCCGCATGTATAGAACCCGGAACTGACAGTTCATGGAACCGGAGGCAGCTGATGTTAAATTGAATATTATTTGAAAAATTTGTTTTTAGTTGGAATCGAACGCCGACTTATTGTATAGAAAATTGCTATGCTACACTCTCGGCTAGCTGCCTCCTTAAATATAAGATTAAATAAATTAATTAATTAAATAATTTTCTTATATCAAATTCGAACTTATAAAAACCGAAAATTAGTGAATAAGTGAATAATTAGTGAATTAGTCAATAAAACATTATTAAATTGCTGCTAATTCATAAATTGTATATATGCTTTTTAATAATTTTTACCTTGTCAACTAGAAGTGACCGCTACATACTGCTTCAGGAAAGTTAGTTTTGAATTAAAAAAGGAATCCATTGGTAAAGTTTTATCCAAAACAATCATACATCGGTTAAACTAAACAATTACCATAATTTTAAATTAATAAATAAATATTTTTTTTTATTTGTTACAAAAAATAAATAATTAACATTTTATTATTATTATTATTATAATCAATTAAGGACCAATTTTTATTATTACCATATCATAACCATCACCCCCCGCACTCTAAATGATTCATCATCCCCTCTTTGAAAACATTCTTCAACCATTCCCCTCTGCCAATCAATTGTGTATAATAAATTAATAAGAAAACAAGATGTTTTTCATGTTCAGGATTGAATTCATTTTGCATCAAATACGCCGACCAACGTAGATCACGACCCGCAAAGTCATCCAATTAGAGAATTGAGAATTCCACTCCTCCAACAGGGGAAAAAATTTGATACACCATTCAGTTGGCAAATGAATCAATAGATAGGATTAACAACTTTTTATAAATATAAATATATTTATTTTTATTTATTTATTTATTTTTTTTTAAAGAAACTTTTAAATTATTTTATATCATACAAGAATAGAATTAAATTCTTTCTATATTTATTTGCAATTTTTATTTTCTAACTTATAATATCATTATTTTTTTAAAATATTTTTAATTAAATTTATTTTACAACTTTTATATAAATTTAGAAGTCAAATTAGTTGCAACTTTAACATTTTTTTTTTAAATTTACATAAATTCTTTTGGTTTTTTTTTTAAGTTTTGTTTATTTGTTTTTCATCTATTTTTATATTTCTATGAAATACCACACTTTTCACTCAATTTTAAATGGAATTTTCATAATTTCTTTTACTTACATTCATAAGTAAAACTTTTCCTTATGTATATCGTATTTTATTATTGTTTTTTTTTTTTGTTTAAAATGTTGTTAACTATATCCTGCTAATTAGTATACTTAAGGTCTTTAATATCATCTACTCAGCTTGTACGATACTTAAAATACAAGCCCTTGAGATTGCCTTTTACCTCTCTCCAAAGGGGGGACAAGAGTCAAAAAAAACTCTCATGGGAGAATTTCACTTTAACATTAATCATTCTTCAATTCAAGTTATTATTATTAATATAAGATATATGGTATGTGTGCTCATGGATAGAGCTATTTTATATTGTAATTAAAATTTTATCTTATATTTGTTTAAGTCCAAAATTGAGAAAAAAAAATGGTTATTAAAAATGAAATAATAATAAAAAAATAGAAATTATAAAAGTAATAAAGATATATCCAAGTTTTAAAGTCAAAATTTTTAACAGAAATCTATATTATAATTTGATTTGTTTATAAATTTTACTGATAATTTTGAGTTGATTGAATTTGTACTTGAGAAGTAATACTACAGTTTTTATATATCTAACATTATAGGTGTTGTATTATAGAATGACATCAAACTGATAGTTTTCATTAAGATTGATACATGGAAAATGCTAAAAATTTTGAATAAATTAAAAGAAAAAAAATAATTGGAACAATTTTATTTTTTAATATCTAATGTAGTCTTCAATTATATTTTTCTATTTTATGTAGGTATATAATACCTGATCACCGAGCCGCCGTTGCAAAATTTAAAAGAACATAAATTAAAAAAAAAATAGTCATAAAACATACAGCCCTTAAACGTACCTTTTAATGCACCGAAATTCAGAAAATATACATAATATACATTTCATATTATATATTTCATAATTTTATTTTATTTATATTTATAATATTTTGTATTTAGTGTTTGACGCAGTAGCTGACGTCATTTAAATTTCCTATTTTAAATTAAAAAAAAAACTAATAAACATTCTGAAATAATTTCAAATAATTTAAAAGTACGTATTAATGCACTGAAAGACAGATATGGATATAAAAAAATATTTTTAATGTTATTTTATTTATAATATTTTGTATTTAAGAAAGCGCTGTCTGTAGTTGCTGACGTCATTTAAAGTTCCATTTTAAATTAAGAAAAAACTAACAAAGATGATATTTTCCGAGGCTGAACCAATAAAGATCGAATTTTCTTTATAAAAATTATCTATGGTATGAATTTCAAAAAAAAAAAATCCTTAGAGCGGTTTAACATTTCAAAAATATACAAATATAATATTCGCTAATATAATAAGATTAATAAGAATTTAATTAATGATATTTTATAGAAATAAATAAAAATGAACAGAAATATGGTAATTTAAATTATTTTATGAGGTTTAAAATCCCAACTTTCTAAAATATAACTAAATTAAATACTTAAAAATTATTTTTTCATAGGGTATACCTACTTACAATAAAGAATATGTATAATTGTTTCATTTTATATTATATCTATAAATCAAATATATTAGATTATAAATAATTTAATATTTACAAATTTAATAATATGTACGTACCACACACAAGTCTTTATTAGTAGTAGCTAGTAATTTGAAATTTGTAAATTTAAATGCAAAATTGGTAGATTGTTTTTCTTGAAAATAGATAAACTAAAATTACCTGTTTACTTTTTAATTTTTTGTATAATTTTTCATTAATAATTCAAATATTTTAATTCAAATAGTTTTAGTATAGTAATGATATTATTTTAAAAATTGATTTCTATATTCCTACTTTAATTTATACATTTATTTTAGTAATGAATAATTAATCAATTTGTATATTTTTTTACGATAGAGAATGAATTTTATTTACGAGAAAGAGAGAGAGGTGGGGGGAGGGTAATAGAGAGAGATGTTGGCGCCACTATTGGGACATTCTTTCACTCCCCCCCCCCTAACCACCCACATCAACACTCTTTTTCTTAATTATTTTCTAGAAATAACTTTCATTCCCTTTTAGAGCAACACAGCTTCAATTAGATTAAATATTTTGGTTGGATTAATTTCTCGTTAATGAACTACAATCTAAATATTTAGCCTCCTTTTGATATTTTTATTTTTAACTTTAGTAATCTATTCTCTCTCTCTCTATCTATCTATCTATCTATATCTATCTCTATCTCTATATCCCACTCTCTCTCGAGAAGATACAAAAAGCAACAATTTTGAGCATATTTGTTGTCATTATTATTATTATTACACTTTATTATTATTTTTTTTATTCATCGAAATGAAAAATTCTCTAAATGATAAATTTTATAAATTTTGATTCAAAAACTAAACATATAAATAAATGTGATCTTTTTATATTTATTTTTTCTTTCAGTTGCTTTCTTTTGAAATTAATAATCCAAAGTCATAACGAAATAAGAACAGAGTGAATTACATTTGATTATAATTAGTCTACTTCTTCAAAATAATGATCAATTTCAATTGATCCATTTATAAATTTATATTTTATTATTTATTATATTATTTATTTATTAAAGGCGCCATTGGGTGTGCGGGTAGCGAACCTGCCTCACATTCACATGGTCTCGGGTTCAAGTCCCGGGCTTGGCAAGGAAATTTCCCTAGCTGGAGTCTATGGGACGGAGTCAACCCAGCCTCCGGGAACACATTGGGGAAAAGCTAGTTGATAGCGCCTCCGATTAAGATAATCAAGGTAAAGGTTGAGAGGACCCGTTCTACTGATCATAGGACACCTCAATGATATAACCGGCTTGATAGGCGTTGTCCTTGAGTAGGACGTACAGAGGTTTTTTTTTATTATTTATTTATTTATATTATATTTTATTTTATTTTATATTTTTATGTTTAAAAAGTGGTATATTTCATTAATATTAATAATAATAAGAACTAATTTTATTGATAAAATTTATTAAAAATTCTTTGAAATCTTCAATTTTTTTGCATTTTTTTTTATGTTTGTCTGGAAATGCAGTAGACCAAATAATGAGTGATCGTGCCCTTAAGGTCGCGTGCGAGTTCCCCTTCTCTCCACCCTTGTTTCCCTCTCCCATCTTGTTTTTTTCCTTCATCTACCCCTTCTCTAAGCCCCATTCCACTCCCCCGTCTACTTGTTGCCCTACCTTCAAAGATAAAGACAAGACACTCTTATCAGAAACGAGATAGCATTGAGAGAGGGAGAGGGAAAGAGAGGGAGAGGGAAATAGATTCGTTGCTTGGCTTAACAAAACCGAAAACGATAACTCAAGCACAATTGATCAGCAGTTCTGCTGCTGTTTCAATTAACATCCTCTTCTCCTCTCTCACCCCCCTCCCCACCCCTCCATCCATCCATTCCACTATCCCAACCCCCATCCACGTGGCTTATCAATTAACAATGCCACCTAAGCCCTTCTCTTAACAACACACGCACACAAATAAACAAACAAAAAAAATGACTCTTAATGATTAATAAATTACCAATACTTATAATACAAATCTTCTTTGTAGAAATTATTGGGTAATGATTCAAATTAGTCTTTATGTCATGGATTTGGATAAAACTTTACCAGTGGATTGCTTTTTTAATTCTAAATAAACCTTTCTTATGCATTTTTTGCGGGTCGCTTCTGGTTAACACGATAAAAATTATTAAAATTCTATTTAGCTACCATGTTTTATTAATTTGTCCAATAATTTTCTGGGTTTTTTTTGGACTGAATATAGAAAAATTAAAAAAATTAATTAATTAAATAATTTCCTTATATTCAAACCGAACCGAAAATTAGAATTAATTCAATAATTAGTAGAACATTACTTAATAGCAGATTTCGACGTTCATAACCAGCTAATTTGTAAAAATTAAAAAATCTTTATTTATATAGTAAACTAGAAGAGGAATATTAAATAGGGAAAGTTTCTTTGGAATTAAAAAAGGAACACACTGGCAAAGTTTTATCCAAATCCATGACGTGACAATTAATCTGAACAATTACCAATTAATGATTTAATATAAATAAAGTATCAAATTAAATTAAATTTTTATTAATAATTTTTTAAATTATATAGCAACATTAATATTACAAATATAGATTTAAATTTTTTTTATATTAGGTTTAGTAAAAATCTAAAACTACTAGAATGACGAACTTTTAATATTATAATTATAGATAATTTATAACTATTAGAAAGTGAATATATTTTATTATATATATTTAATATAAAATTAAGATACAATCGTTAATAGAATTAATTAAATAATTAATTTTATTTCATATAATAATAAAGAAAAATATTCAAATTCTCAATTATTTTTATCTTGTTTTCTTGTTTACTAAAGAATATTTTTTTTAAGTTAATCAAATTAAAATTTTAACGTCTAAATCTCGTTTTGTTTAAACTCTTTACACTTAAGTCCTTACATTACATACAAGTAGTGTTAATTATTTAATAAAATCTGGCCCTGTGTGGTATAAAACGAAACAATAAATAAATAAGAGAGCTAAAACTGTTGTTAATATTCTTTTAGTTTTTAATAAAAATTCAATTTTTGGGACAATTTGAAATATCCATGTATTATTATTAGTATTCTATTTAGCTTGTGAAATATTCACCATTGATTTCATATGCCAATAAAATGGTTCTATTTTTATGAATGAATTTAATCCAAAAATACTATTTATCTATGATTATCTTTACAAAGTTCATAAGTTTATCTGTATTTCTATGGAATTTCATTCATGCATACAAATATAGTATGTTGGTTTGTCTGTATACTGTCATACTATGACTATGATACACATAAAAACACACCATAAAAATCATAAATATATTTCAGTTTTTTTTACAAAAAAAAAAATTGAAATTAAAAGTCTAATATCTTTATTTTAGATTTTTATTGAAATTTTTTATAAAAATTTTATTAATTATTTTATGAGCTTATTATGAACTTCGAAATAGGATGTGATTAAGTTATGTTTTATTGACTAATTTAAACTAATTATTCTCTTATATTTCTAATTTTCGTGTTTTTTTCGGTTCGGTTTGGTTATAGGAAAATTATTTAATTAATTATTTTTTTAATTTTTCTATTTCTAATCCATACTAAAAAAAACCCCTAGAAAATTATTGAAGCCCTTTGATGGTCAAATTAATAAAACATGGTAGCTCATTTGAATACCAATGGAATATGCAAACTTTAATCCTCTTTATCTCGTAAATTAGAAGCGACCCGCAAAAATTGCATAAGAAAAGTTTATTTGGAATTAAAAAAGGAATCGATTGGTAAAGTTTTATCCATACTGGATGACCAGTTTATATAATTACCAAAATTTTATTTATAATATTCCTATTTTTATGAAATGTGGGTATATGAAATTAACAAAAATATTGATATAATAAATTTAATATTATATATAAATATATATATAATAAAATTAATGAAAAAATATATTAAAAAGATATTTCTAAGAAAATTTATTATTTTTACTACTTATCTCGCCAGAGATAGTATTGCGATCACGAAAGTTTTCGATGTCGAGATTTTGATGTTTTTATACGTTTTGAAGGTTCCTGAATCATTTTCACTAAGGTTGAGAAGGTTAAAATGTCTGTGTGTGTGTGTGTATGTGTGTATGTATGTAACCAAGATTACGCAAAAACGGTTTGAGCTAGAATGATGAAATTTGGTACATGGGCATTATTCAAAATTCATAGTTTTCTATCAACTTTTGAGAAATGTAGCTCAACCGGAAGAGGCCCATTACCTACTACGTTTTTTTCCTCTAAAGAGACCATAAAAATAAAGATATATATTTCATAATTTTTCACATGATTAAAAATTGTATAAAACTACTATATATAGAATTTCAGCTTGATCGAATCGCTGAAATTACCTGAATTAATTTTTTAACACTGCAAATCACGCGTTAACACGTGACGTGGTGCCATCAACAAAGAGCCAAACATGCGCTGATTTAATAAATATTATTTATTAATTTTAATTTATAATTTTTAATTAATTAAATTTAATTTAAATATAATATAAGTGTTAATTAATCCAATTCATATTGCGAGATATTCGAGTGGAGACACTCCAGATTTTTTTTGGATAGCATGAAAAAATGTGGTAGGATTGCGATGCTTACTTTGTAGCAATTGGTACGAGGGTCCAATCGTAACCTTCCAATACTTTAGCGACGGCTGCATTAATTTCTGTCTTTTCCTGCTGTTTAGCCGCAGCCGCTCGTCCTCTGTCCATTTCAACAACGGCGAGGGCAGCCACCGTTGCCGCTTGACTGGCTGTTATCGAGACAACGGGCCGTGTTGACATCTCTGTCACTTGGTGTTGTTGTTGTTGTTGTTGTTGCATTCGGGATGACAACACCCACGCACGCACTACCAGTAACACGCACGTTCAAGAAAAAAGAGAGAGAAAAAAAACAAGAGAGAAAGAGAGAGAGAATTTGTAAGCGAGGCAACGGAGTCGAATGCGCCGCCAAGAATGGGGTTCGTTGTGTCGTTTGTGGTGAAGCTTTTGCCCAAGGCAACCTCCCCTACGTCACTCCCTCCCCTCCGTTTTAACCAAAACATCAACCAATCCAAGTCTAGGATACGAAGAACCGAGAGCCAATGAAATTAGAGACTGCCTCTAAGGGCGGAGTTTACATAAATGCATTATTACATGAATGTACTAGTACTTTTTTTTATCTTACAAATACACACACACACACAGAGAGAGACTACCACCACCTGACCATCTACATATACCATATACAATACAATATATAATTTATCAAATTTATTTATTTATATTTTTATTTTTTTATTTATTTAATTTAATAAAAAATAAATGTTTTTAATTTTTTTATTTATTTAATTTAATAAAAAATAAATGTTTTTAATATTTTTATATTTATTTAATTTAATAAAATATTAATGTTTTTATTTTTTTTTTGTATTTATTTAAGTTAATAAAAAATAAATGTTTTCTAATTTTTTTATTATAATAATGTATCCAAATGATTATTAATTAAATTAATTTTGAAAAATTAATTATTATATTATTTCTACTATTAATAATTATTTGTGTGATTTATATTTATTATTAATTTATTTTAATTGGAATAAATTTAAAGGTAAGATTTTAATTATAATTCTTTTTAAAGTATTTTGTATTTTAATTAATTAAATTAATTTAATGGTTTAATTAATGAATGAAACATTAAAAAAATAGTTTTAATAAAATTGAAATATATACGAATTTCTATTATTGTATTAAATTAATAATTTAATTGGCAGTTGAACGGAATGTACGAAAATATACCAGGTGGGTGTTTATCTTTGATTTGTCACTTATTCGCCTTGTTGTTGTTATATACATGTTTATTAAATAAAAAAAATATAAAAAAACTTTTATTTAAATGCACTAAAAAGTAGAAAATAATTTCTCCACACACACCACGATTTCCTTACAATTAATCATATCATATCTAAATAAGCTGGAGTGTCTCCACTCGACCATCTCGCTATTTGAATTGGATTAAATAACATAATTTATTATATTTAAATTAAATTTAATTAATTATAAATTATAAATTAAAATTAATAAATAATATTTATTAAATCAGTGCATGTTTGTGGATGGCACCATGTCACGTGTTAAAAAATTAATTCCGGTACTTTCAGCGATTCAATCTAGCTGAAATTCTATATATAGCAGTTTTATACAATTTTTAATCATGTGGAAAATTATCAAATATATATCTTTATTTTTACGGTCTCTTTAGAGGAAAAAAACGTTGTAGGTAATGACCCTTTCCGGTTGAGCTTCATTTCTCAAAAGTTGATAGAAAACTACGAATTTTGAATAATTCCCGTACACCAAATTTCATCATTCTAGCTCAAACCGTTTTTGCGTAATCTTGGTTACATACATACACACATACACACACACATACACAGACATTTCAACCTTCTCAACCTTAGTGAAAATGATTCAGGAACCTTCAAAACGTATAAAAACTTCAAAATCTCGACATCGAAAATTTTCGTGACCGCAATACTATCTCTGGCGAGAGGGAAAGGAAAAAAATACGAAGGACATTTCATTGTATAATATATGCACAAACCTTTCTGTTTTTTGTTCCTTTTCCATTATCCTTGATAACTATGTCTATTTAAAATATAATTTGCGTTTTTCACTGCATGTTTGGCACCCACGCTTTCATTTTTTAGATATGATTAATTGTAAGAAAAAATTGTGTTTTTAAAAAAGTTTTTTTATATTTTGTTTATTTAATTAAATTTTATAACAAAATATAGAAAGAATATTTGAATAATTGACGAAAATTTGCTCCGCATATTGATTGCTATTAGAATCACTATGAGAATTTACTCAAGAACGTTTGAACTCAAATAAAACCGAAATTTTTCTAGATGATTTAACAACAAATGAACTTTGAGTTCACTATTATACATTATTATCTACAAAAGAAGAGATAAAAGTTACTACCATATAAGAACATATTTTTGAAGACTTGCTCGGGGTGCAAATTGCACTCAACTCAAAGGAGAATATTAAAAAATAGAAAACTTATATTTTCATTTTTCTCTTCTATTTCATTGCTTTGTCATATATAATATATAAATCTTTTATATAAATATTATAATATAAAATATAAAACTATATATTAACACGTTCCCGCCGGCTCCATAATTTATCTATTTATTTTATGTGGCAGCATGAGCCACCGGTGGCACATGCCAGCAGGAACGTGTTAAACTCTTTATCATATCCTTCAACTCCCATTTACCCTTATGTTATTTATTATCCAATTGATATATTTAATGTGTGTGTATATGAGATCATTTAATAATAGAATATAAAATGATAAAATTTAATATTAAGAGGTCTGTTCAAAAGAAAAGGTGAATTTTTAACTTTCGCTGGCTGTGTAAATTATCGAAATTTTTTTGTCATTTTGGTACACATATGTTTCTCATATGTTGACATCATCAGCCACTTTGGATTAGTAGTTTGTTTTTGACAACTGAAAAAGTTAGTCACGTTTTTGTGTGTTTTTCGATTTTTTACTTGAAAAAAATGGAATAAAGAATATGTATTCAATTTTGCGTTAAAAATGGAATAAAGTGCTCCAAGGCACTTAAAATTTTGACTGTGGTATTCGGAGAGCCTACTTAGTCTTAAAAAAAAAGAAGAGCCAAGTCCGAAAAAAACACGCCAAGTTCGATCAAATGTGAAGGTTTTGCTCACTGTTTACTTCGATTACAATGGCGTGCTGAATCATGAGTTCTTGCCAACAGGTCGTACTGTTAACAAGGAATACTCCAAGGAAGTTATGCAACATTTATGTGGAACAATACGGCTCAAACGATTGGAATTGTGGAAAAACAAATCATGCTCCAGCTCCAAAAACAACACCGTAATCATGCCTTACCACCGTATTCACCAGATTTGGCTACATGCAACTTTTTCCTATTTCCAAAACGGAAGAGACCAATGAAAGGAATGCGTTTTGCCACAATTGATGAGATAAAGTCGGAATCGAAGAACGAGCCACACCGAAACGCGCATTTCAGAAGTGCTTCGACGATTGGAAGAAGTGCAGTCATAAGTGCATTATATCTGAGAATAATTACTTTCAAGGCGACAAAATGGATATTGTTGAATAAATAAATACTTTTCGAAATAATTCAAAATTCACCTTTTCTTTTGAACAGGCCTCGTATTAATAAATGCATTATTATTTAATGCAATTTTATATAAATATGTAGTTTATTTAATAAAAATATTAATTTAATTATTATAAAATATTTTTATATAGTAAATCTAAAGTTTCTAAAGTTAAACATTAAATAATTAATTAGCATTTATCATTTTAAACAAATCAGTTCAATATTATATTATATTTCAATTATTTAGATTCTATAAATAATATAATTATTTTTTTTTAAATATATGTAGATTCTTTAATTTGAAATATTTTACATGTAAAATTTTGGTAAAAAAAAACTAGAGATATATTTATAATCAGTGATGTAATGGTAAAATAAGAAGTAAGGGAACGTATAGTGGGAGCAAAAAAAGTCCTATTTTCAGTAAACTATTGTTTTCTATATAAGTTTTTATTTTCTCTTATTCTTACTAGTATAGAAAATATTAACGAACACAAAAAAAGAAATTCTATCAGTTTTAAGATTTAAATGGGAGTTGTCGGGACATGAAAAAGTACTTGACGCGTTCCGGTTCTGAAAAAAGGTAAGGGAACGTCGTTCCCCTCCCAACACACCACTGTTTATAATAATTATTTAAAAATTGAAATATCTGGTCACACACTTATATAATGTTTGAGTCTTCAAAATATTTAACATTAACCTGAAATGATTAGATATTTATATTTAATTATTTTCTTTCATTGTATATAAACGAATAAAGATTACCTCCTAATAAGTAAGTTTATAATGCTAAGGAGAGAATAATTGATTAGAGATGAGAGTGAAGGAGGAACATGTTGATAATATTTACATTAAATAAATATATGTAATATTTTTTTTTTATTTTAGTATTATATGATGGATGAGAATAGGAAGTGATAAATTCTGATTTGTCAAATAAGCGTTTTCTTTCCCTCTCTCCCCTTTCCCAGGTGGGTGGCAAAAGACATTTGTAATTTGCCAGTAGGCCACCCACATGCCACTCTGGTCCACCTGATGATGAAATACAGCATCCCTGCAGTCATTATCACCCAGCCAAAACACCCTAAATTCTTTCATCTTTAACCGAAAAGAGTAAAAATCTTTGAAAAAAAACTGACACACCACATAATTTATACAAAATATCACTTAATAAGTGCCAAAAATAAGAAAATAAAAAATTGCTCTCTGTCAATCATATGAAACTCATAATTATCATTTTAATAAAACCAAATTTTATCTAAATCCCTTTTTTTCTTTAAAATTTCCATTTTATTATGGAAAAATGGTTATCAATGAATCATTCAAAATATTGCCCAAGGCTAGCAACAACTCTTTTCCCGTCTATCTGGAAGAGCTTGAATACCGTAAGAGTATAAGTGATCATCTTTTGAGGTAATCCACGAATCAAGCCATTTTATATAAGTGAAATCGCTGATTCGTCAGACCATGTGATATCAAACGGAACAAGTAATAATTGAATATCTGGAGAATATGGCGGGTGTGGTAGAATTGTCTATTTGAGCGTTTATAAGTAGATGTTAACTGATTTAGCAAAATGATGAGGTCAAAGCATTACCATACTGTAGAATTACTTTTTTGTGCCTCTGCTTGCATTGAGGCCGCTTTTTGTGCAGTTAATAGTACAATAAAATGATAATGTTTATTGAAGTTTATAAAATCCTTATTTGTTTGCAATTGATTGCTATATATCTTGTTAGAAAAATATTTACTATTGTATATAAGGCATAAAGATATATAATAATATATTTTAAAAAAGTAATAAAATTAGTCCTACAATAAAATATTAATAATATTAATATATATTTTTAATAAAAACTTATTTTTCCTAAGATTTATTAAATTTAAAGTTATTTTTTTCTTTACAATTTCTTTCGCCCTTAAAAAATAAAAATCATTTGTGGTAATAATAGATTTTGTTGTAGTTACTACATAATATTTATAATTATATTATAATAAAATTTAAATATACAATTTATGTCACATATATATGTAGTTTCTTATATAAAATTAATAAAATATATGAAGATCAAATTGTACATTACACATTTTGAAATCTAGTATTCTAAGTAGTTGAAAATTAAATATTATAATAAGTAAAACTTTCTTTTTCTCACCTAATTCTTTACTAAAATTAATTTCAAAAATAATCATATGATCCTATATAGGCCTAATTTTTGTATTTTAGGTATTAATTCATATTCTCATTAATATAGAGTATTTATAATACAATTTCGTTCTTTTGAATTTCTATTTTTTGTAAATTTCTTTTGTGTGTAAGATTTCTCGGTGACTCAGTCTATCAGCATTAAAAAATCATGTTTCTTCCTGGACTTTGTATACCTAATAATAAACATTATGTACTTGGTAATGTCTTCAAGCAAGTTTAAGAGTATTGTATTTTCTATATGATTCTTCCTTTGAGTCGAAGTTGCAACGCCTGTTATTATGCAGTAAAGGGGCTTATTTTGTCTAAATTATTATCAAAAGGAATTAAAATTAAAATATATAAAACAATTATTTTGCCGGTTATATTATACGGGTGTGAGACGTGGTCTATGACCTTGGGAGACGAGAGTAGATTTAAAATATTAGAGCAGTGATTCCCAAAGTGGGCATTGGGACGATCCAGGGAGGCGGTGATGGCCACAAGGTGCATTTAGGGAAAATTACTGGTATATTACTTTTCTATTCTGAGATCAATAAATAGATACATAAATTCCATGTTTCTAATTTACACCTTTATTTATAATATTTTGCAAATAGGTGCATTTATCTTTCTGTTTAATTGTTATTAAAATTAAAAAAAATTAATTTCCAAGGGGGTGCTGAGTAAATGTTTTTCTGGAAAGGGGGCGCTTGGCCAAATAAGTTTGGGAACCACTGTATTAGAGAATATGAGTCTTCGCAGCATTTATGGGCCAATGAAAGATGAGGTCACCAGGGAATTTCAGAGACTGCATAAAGAGGAATTGCATGACCTCTATGCATCCCCAAACATAGTTGGAGTAATAAATTCAAGAAGGTTACGATGTAATTAGAATGGGAGAGGAAAGAATAGCGAAAAATATATTTGTCGGGAGACCGATTGGGAAGACAAAGGACGAGGTGGGTGGACAATGTAGGAAGGGACGTGAGAGAGATTGGAGAGGGTAGGGATTGGATGGTTGGTTAACACTTGAATAAATGTGGTTGTTATGTCAAAAAACTTTTATAGAGATAGATAGATTATCCATATTAGGTATGTAAACATATTCCTTTGAATAATTTCATTAATCCTTCTTTTATTCACATCTTCAACTAATATTGTAAATTCACTTTGCCATAATAAAAAATTTAAAAACAACAACAAATTACTAATAACAAATATAATATTTTAAATTCAATTATGATATTTTAATTCCCAATACAAAATCAAACTTCTAATTTATAAAATAACTGTTAATTATTTTGGAATATAGGAATGGGGGGGGGGGTATTCTAATAATATAAGCAAAAATTAAATAAAGTAACGTAATTTTGTTTTTGCAAGTAAGTATTTCTTAAATAGGATTGCATAATTTGAAGTAATACTCGTATTTGAAAAATACAGAGTAAAAATTGTATGTAAGATAGTTTTGATAAAACTACTTTTTGTGATTACCCTTTTTCTGCCATCAAATGAGAAAATCTAATATTAATTAAGGTATAACTTGCTTGTTTTGTTATTAAAGACACAATTGATTAAGTCAATGCAATTAGTTAAAATGATTGCTTGTTTATATTTTTATAAAATATAATTTTAATCATTTAGTTATATAAATCAGTTTAATAAATTTATAATTTGTCTTTGTAACTTAAAAAAAACAATCAAAATTTTTGTAATTTATTTAATTTACAATCTATAATTTTAT
This sequence comes from Labia minor, assembly GCA_963082975.1. Taxonomy (NCBI): domain Eukaryota; kingdom Metazoa; phylum Arthropoda; class Insecta; order Dermaptera; family Spongiphoridae; genus Labia; species Labia minor. The sequence goes on from OY720345.1 coordinate 12,475,982, forward strand.
GATTTAATAAAATCCTTTTATATTTAGACAATTAATATTCAAAATAATTTACAATCGACTCGGAAAGACGACGATATCCTTCATGAAGTCCAAAAAAAAAAAAAAAAAAAATTTGTTGGTCTTTGATATGTAACTATAATTGTGGATCACGTTTAAGTGAGTCTCTTTATAATCTTTAACATAAACTTGTTAATACATGGTTTATATATATAATATATATATATATAGTTAGATCTGTTATATAGTTAAACTGTTAGATCAGTGATTATCAACCTTTTTTTTACCGCGGCACACTTTTAATGGTTTGAATATTTGGCGGCACACAAAGAAAAAGATAAGTGTAAAAGTCTACCATATTAAAAAAAAGTGGTCCCAAAAACGGTTTGTTTTAGAACCATATTGAAAAAATTTAGAAAAAAGTCGGAAATGTTTAAGAGCCTCATAATCTCGTGGTTGAGAATCACTGTGTTAGATTATTATTATTATTATTAAATTATTATTATATTAAACTTAAAATAAAACATTTTGAAGTTATAAAATTAATAGATTTAATAGATCATAAAAAGTTAATATAATCAAATAAATAAGTTAATAAAATATACAAAAATCCATTTGTAAAGAAATATATATTTATCTGTTACATGTATATACATATTACTGGTTGATCACGTTTAGAATTGTTTCATTTATAAAATAACATTATAAAATTGAGTGATAATATAGATAGGTATCTTCTTTTAATTCTGCCATATGGCGTCCGCTAATATATAGATAGATTAATCAACATATGTATAGATAGGTATACATATGTTAATATATTTCATATAAGATAAAATTATATTTTATATAGTATTGGCAGTGGCGTAATCCGGATTTGATCTTGGGGGGGGGGGGGGGGTTGACTAGTCGCTCCATCTTCCTTTGGCTCCCCCCCCCCCTTCTCGGGCTCTCTCAAAGACAAATTTTCAGTAAGATTTTTTTTTAAATTTAAATATATTTAAAAAAGTTTTGTAAATGAAACACTGATTTTACAAAATCAGGCAAAAAAAATTTATTTTTGTATTTTATTTACACTTATTCACAGTTTTAGAAAGAAAATATTTTTTTCTCAGCTATAAGTAGATATCATTTTAGCTTTCCTCATGGATAGTCGGAACATTTGGAAAAATTTTGCTCCGAGATTTTTTGAGATCTCCACTTTTCAGACGGTTTTGAATCTAAAACTTAAAAAAAAAAATTGATCCGGCCGGCGGGTGGTTCGTTACCGAGATTTCGTCTAAACGAAATGAGATATTGTCTTGAAATTTGATATTTAGATGTTTTTTTTTTGGGGAATGATGGTCGGGGATTGGATTGTTTTTGGACAAGATCGGACCATAAGTAAGAGTAGTTTAAAAAGGTATCAAAACACATTTTATTGATTTACTCAATAAATACCGATTTTTATGAGAATTATCATACTATCGTATTAAATTAATAGGGAATCGAATTTACTAAAAGTTTCATTATATTCATTTTTACCTAAACTTAATAATAAAGGAGTTATTTATAAAAAAAAAAACTACTTTAAGATGCCGAATTTTGAAAAAATTAAACTTAAGAAAATTTAGAAAAAAATAGATTTTATGTGAAGGAAGTGAAGCTCCCGAACCCCCCCCCCTCCCCCACCGCCACTTCCCTACGTGAACAAACGAAATTCGATTTTAATATATATAAACAAATAAAAAAATTTTACCGTTTCAGTTGTGAGATCAACTATTTCTTTATTGTCTTCTTCGCTATTCCTATTAACACCATCTGCTGTTTCTGAAGGTCTGGCTTCACCATCTAATTCTTAAATGGAAAAGTATTTAAGAATTAATTCATTAATTTAAAAATTAAATTTCAAATCTTACCTTCTTTCTTATTCTGAAAAAAATCAGTAATTAGTTTTCGCTTTATAATTTTTATGAAATTATCAATTAATGTATTAATAATAATAAATATTTAGAATTTGAGTAATATTTTAATTATTTTAATTTTAATTAATCTATATTTTTATTTTTAAATAATAGTCAAATTTGGACAATCATCTAGTAATCTTATATTAAGTCTTTTGTTTTTTATGATTTAGGAGAAATAATAAAAAATAATTCTTATTTTTCTTATTTCTTATATTAAATTCTTTACGAAAAAATAAAATTTGTTAAAATTTTTTTAAAATAAAATAAACTTATTTTTTATACACTAAGTTATACTTTAAGAATTTTTTTTCAAATAAAAAGAAGGATTATATTTTTTCTTTTTTATTTGTAATTTAGTTCATTATGTACATAATATATAGCAATTTGAATTTTTTTCCCTCCTTGGGGGGGGGGGTGTTAAAACCCCAAACTGGTATTGGATACATGTTTTGGACATATATATTGTTTTTAATTTAATTTAAATATTTTGCATTATCAATATAAATCCAACTGAATTTGATGTTTGATATTTATTTGAAGTGTTTTTAGATTTTATTTAATTTTTTTTTTTTTTTTTTGAATGGATGATTGAAATGTACAATGTATGATATGTTAGTTGCTTTGACACCCCCCTCCACTTCTATTTCTCCTTGTTTCTCCTCCTGTCTGCCTTAAAAGTTTTATTCTCATTCATGTCGCTCTTAAGATGTTTAATTTAAAACTTTTCAATGATATTGATCATGAGGAAAAATGCTTCAAGTGAACATTTAAAATTTTCATCAATTTGTAAAAGATATTTTCACCATTTTACTTTTATTTTTCATCATTTGACATCAAATTACTCGAGTTCGACAAATTGTTGACTCCCCCAAATAAATATTTGTTATTCGAAAATAATTTCTTTAAAAATAATATTATAATTGTTATTCAAATATGTCCATTAAAGGGTTAAAAATAATGAAGTCATCAATATATATACAAGAATGATCTTGATAATATATGAAATAAAAAGAATCTAAGAGAGGCAGTAATTTAAAAAAAATGAAGTTTTTTGTCCCAAATTCGTTAAAGACGGTCTAAATATTTTGTAAAATATCCAAATGAAATTAAACTAAAAAATACAGAACCAAAATAAAAATTCTGGATTTCAGGAGGAAATATAGAAATTAAGAAAAGTTGAATTGGAGGAGGTTAACGAGTTTTGCTATTTGGAATGTTCATTAATATCGTAAAGTCATTACAAATATTATATATTATTCGAAAATCGAAATCAAGAAATGGAAGGAGTTCAGAACAAATTTCTAAAGTCGATCCTTGATTTAATTAGAAATGAATTATTTAATTATAAGAAAGTTACCTTAAATAAGGGAAATAAAAAGAATAACTGAAATATTAAAAAATAAATAAATAAATAATAATAACATAAATCACTCAAATTAAAATAATATACAATACAAATTTAAGGTTATCTATTTTATTGAAAAGGTTTTTATTACATATAAATTTAATATTTATCTTCAATCTATAATATAAATTAAATATTAATCATAATATCAGAAAGAGAGAGAGAAAGAGAATATATGGCAGGGTGTCGTGAATAACGCCTAGCAGTTTGACAACTAAACAAATAGTATTTCGTAGACGGTTGCATAAATACACGGGGCTCCCATAAATTAATCTCAACTCACTTATCTAACAAACTTATAATAGTCAACAAATACTTGATGATGATACAATGATACAATGATTCTATAACTTGAAACAATTTATCAATCATATTATTTTATATATTTTGTATTTGATTAATCTATATCTGAAATATTAAAATATTTGTATAATTTTAATCACAGACGAAATTTTAACCAAAAATTGATTTATATAATTAATTATATATCCTATTTATAATAACTTATTATTTAATAATTTTTTATTTAAACTCTTCTTTTACAATAAACTTCGGTATAATAGATTCCCAAAGTGGTCTATATGGACCCCTGGGGGTCTATTTTAACCTTCAGGGGGTCCACGGCAGCGAATAACAAATCTGGGGGTCCATCAAATGAAAATTAAAAAAGGTAAATTGTTTTCTGACATGGATTTTTTGAATATGTCTCTAAAAAAATGGTAAATCGTTTTTCTGACATTGCTTTTGAAATATTTTTGATTTTTCAATAAGGCTCTAAAAAATGGTAAATTTTTTTTATAAAAAATCAAAATCAATTTAGGGGGTCTACTCAAAACCGAAAAACATGGCAAGGGGTCTACGACACAAAAAAAAGTTTGGGAACCTATGATTTAAATGATCAATTATAACTTTCATCACTAAGAGTAGTAGTTCAAAACCATCTAGAAAGTAGTTAATGAAGAGTAGTAAATATAGATGATATAGTTGAAAAGTAGTTATGAAATCAAAAAGTAGACGAATAAAATATAAATATATTAAATAATGTTGACTTTCATTAATTAATTAATTAATTTTAATATAATTTATATGAAGTTTCCAATGAAATGTTTTTTATTTATAGAATCACACATTAATAAATGGATTTGATAAATGAAATTACTTCACTTATAGAATAATTACTAAGGAGTACTTTCCGGGTTAAATTTGTTCCAGTTGATCTATTCTCTAAAAAATCAATCATTTTTTGTTCTTTTTTTTTGTTTTTAGACAAGAATAACAATTAATAGAAGTGGAATATGTTTAGATTGTCGTCATCTATCAGCTTAACAGAAACTTTCAAATCTAAAAATGATTTAAAAATAAAAATTCAACGGGGATGTAAAATATATTGAAATGATCGAGATAGATAGATAGATAGATAGATATTCGGATCGATATTTACCTGGAATAATTTCTACACGTATTTTCAGGATTTGAGCGGGTTTTCGGATATCAATACAATTTTAGATTCTTTTATGATTTAGCTAACATCTTATTATTAGCATTAATAAATTGAATATTTAAAATATTATTTATTTTTAACATTGTAAATATAGACAACAAAAATTATTATAACTCTGAAATATCAATGTCTAACTATTCCTACCTTTGTTACAAGAAAGAAAGAAAGAAAGAGAGAGAGAGAGGAGAATAAAAAAATGAGTTGTGACCAGGCACAGAACCGACCGACGATTTGAAATAAATTAATTTTCAAACAACATTATATATATATATATTTAAAGTATAAAAAAAATATATTTTTAAAATTTGAATTAAAATGACTAAATTATATTATCTTAGTTTATATTTTTAGTTTAATTAATTAATTATTAATTACTACTAAACTTTAAGTGAAAAATTTCCGAAAATGAATATAAAATTAATACTTTGTAAACTACCGCTTCCGGCTTCCGGATATACACCAAAAGCTGATGAATTCATGTTACTGATGCATTTTGATCCGTTGAGCCGTTGAAACTATACGGACACACAGACGGACGGACAGATGGACAAACATGATGCTAAAAATACTTTTTTTCTGTTAATAAAATGCATTATTCGTGAAGATATGTAAAAATCTCCATATGTGAAATTTGGTGTGAAAACAATACCTCCCTTTTACTATCATCGGTCGGTAAAAATATATTGTGCCGTTAAACAGATACCTCATTGAGTCTTAATAGTTTTTTAAATTTTGCAAAAATTAATTTTTACCGATATGAGAGATCTATTGTATTTTTACATCTATTAATACAAAGTTAAAATTATAAATTCCAAAAACTATTGAATAAAGAACTTTGGTAATTGTTTTTTTAGAAATAATTTATTAAAGTGATTAGATTAACTAGATAATGGAATATCTGGTATATTTTTTCCCTTATATTACTATCTACACTTATATCACATCATTCTTTATATTCAAAGTATTTATAATATAAATTCTGATATTTTGATGTCGTTTTTATATAAAAATATTAAATATTTATCAATAAGTAAGGAATATATATTTTTTATAAATTAATATCTTATTATAACAATTATTATTATAATTATTAATATTATTATAATACTTTTTTTAATAAGTTTTCTTTATATAAGAGATAATGTTATCATATTTTATAAATATGAAAATCATGCAACTACACTACTTTTTCCTTTAAACTGAATGAAATCGATTCATAAAAACATTCAAATAGTAAAATAAAAGGATAATTACAAAGTGTTAGAGTTAATGTTTAGAAGAGGAGGAAAGAAAAAGTGAAAAGAGAGAAAAAACAAAAATGAAAATGCATGTGAGGAAGAGGTAGAAAATATAATATAAACATTATTAAGATTTTTTGACTTTTTTTTTTTGTTCCATCTGTGCTTATTTGTTTGTCTTTAATGAAGAAAAAAAATTTCCACTCATTATTTGTATGTATTTGTATTTTTTGTGTTTAATTATATGTATATACATACTAGGAATGATGGTTTGTAATGCAAACATTTCAAAATAATTGTATTGTATATTAACCAACAAGAATAGTTTATATTTTCTTTTATAATAGAACTGGTAACAACTCGTGATATAATAAACATTTTTTTATACTACATATGTTATTTTTCATCTCTGTGACGATATTTAACTTGAATATTGTTAATAACAGCATTTATACCTTCATTCAATTATTTCCACCAAAATTTATTTCGTTACCCCCCCCCCCCCTTCCCCAAACTTCTCATACAAACTCATTTCTTTATATCTCCACTTTTATATTGTCATTCACAATGTCACTCTATACAATTATTAAACTTAACAAAAATAATTTTGAGTTCATTTTAAAAGAAAAGAAAAGAAAATTTTGGTTTTGAATCTTGGGGATTGATTAGATATACAAATATTATTACTTGTGGTCCTCTAAACAGATTAGGGGATCAGTCAGAGATAATATCAGGATGCTGATCTGTATAATAATAATAGGAAATATATATAAAATCGTTCAAAATTAACTTTATACTTTTTACAATCAGTTTGTAACGTTGAAACTGCTTTTACTGATCAATCAGATTTTAAATTTATCATCTCTTTAAGAGATATTAATTACTCTAGTAAGATAGATATATCTCTGTGAGTCTACGGTCTTCATCCAAGTGAGCTTATCCTGAGCCACAACCATCCAACTCTTACCCTCTCCTATCTCTTTAATGTCTCTTCCTACTTAGCTCCCCCACCCTTCGCCATTCTTTCCTCTCCCATTCTAGCCACAAGTTCTGTCCATGGCAGTCTTCTCGATTTTAACGACCACTAACTATGTCTGGAGATGCATAGAGATCAAGCAATTTCACCTTATACAGTCTCTGCCATTCCTATTCACAAATACTCTCGACCCCTAAGGTCATAGATCACGCCTCAAACCCATATAATTCAAACAACAAAAAATATTTGTATTATATATTTTAATTTTGCTTCCCTTTGATAATACTTTTGACGAATTAAGCTCCTTTACTACATGCCAACAGGCGTTATCCGATTGCGATCTCGATTTCACTTCTTCTCGAATATTTTTCTTTTTCGTGATTGCAAATTCAAGATAGAACTTTTGTAAAAATTCATTTGAGAGACGCTACTTTAAAGGTATCAAAAGTAATTAGTTTTTTTTTTATTGTCAAATTGATTAGTTTAGTTTATTCATTCATTGTGTACCTTTATGAATGAATGTGCTGGTAAATGTGTACACAACCACTTTCCGGCATTCTAAATTTTTTCAATATGGTTTACTTAAAAAAACAAAAACAAAAACCCAAAAAGGTAAACCGTTTTTGGGATCACTTTTTTTCAATATGATAAACTTTTACAATTATTTTTTTCTGTGTGCCGCCAAATTTGTAAACCGTTAAAAGTGTGCCGCGGTAAAAAAAAAGATTGAGAATCACTGATCTATACAATAATAATAAGATGATTATCGTTTTGTTTTGTTTTTGTTGTTTTTACATTTACTAATAAAAAATCTCTGTTATGAGCATAAAGACCGAAGAAAAATAAATGCTGTAAATTAATAATAAATTATAAAAATAGATAGAAAAATTTTTTCAAGGGGTTGATACATAAATTCTATTTAATAATAAAATTTTATGAATCTTATTTTTTTTTTTTCTTAACTGATAAAGAAAAATATTTTGTTTTCATTTATCATGTAATTATATAATTTCATTTTCATTTCTTCTCTTTTGATTGCTTTTTGGACATTTTAAAATTAATAAAGTATTAAAATTATTTTAAAATTAATATTTATTCATTAATTTATCCTTTTCATGATATTAATTTTTACCGACCGACGATAGTAAGGGAGGTATTGTTTTCACACCAAATTTCACATGTGGAGATTTTTACATATCTCCACGAATCATGCATTTTCTTAACAGAAAAAAGTATCTTTAGCATGATGTCTGTCCGTCCGTCCGTCCGTCCGTATAAATGTGTACAGCCTGAACGGCTCAACGGATTTTGATGAAATTTGGTATATTTACTTAATGCATCAGTGGGATGAATTGATCAACTTTTGGTTCAAATCCGGAAACCGGAAGTGGTAGCATTAGCGATCGACGATAGAAAGGGAAGGGTTATTTTCACACCAAATTTCACATGAGGAGATTTTTTACATATCATCACGAATCATTCACGTTGCATTGGTTTTATATTCGAGAATAATCATCTTTATTAGTTTTTTCTTGATTTAAAATTATATGACGTCATCCAGCCATTCATGACGTCACAGCCTAGTCTTACATATATATTATAAATAAAATAAAATTACAAATATTTATGTTATATTCATATCTGTTTTTTATTATATTAATAGATATATTAAAATTATTTGAAATTGTTTCTGTAGCTGGAAATTAATTTTTCAACAGTCGGTCGGTTCGGACCTGGCCACAGGTCAACTTATTATATCAATTTTTCAATTTTTTTAATTAATTTTATTTATTTTGAATTTATATAATTAACAGTTTCAAATTTAAATAGTTATGTACAAATTCACAATATCACAAGGATTTATGGTAGACATTTAAAGATTATTAAACATGTTTTCATCTTTTGCATCAAAATAAATAAAAAAAAAAAGAAAAAAAATTATAAAATTTAAAAAAAAAGTGAAATATTTTTATCCTCGATACTTAATATGTTTATTAGGCATAGTAGGCTATATATATATACAGATGAAGGTGGTAGTGGGGAGGAGGAGGAGGAGGAGGTGTGGATGGGGGAGAGTGTCTGTTGAAAGGAGGTCCTGGCGCCATAGCATCATCATCACACGTGGCCCCATATAAACATCCCTTCGCCCCCGGGGCGCTTGCCACACACGTATTTACATATTCAATCTCATCCGGGTCAGATCACTTCCCTATGATGAGAGGTGAACACAAAAATTTACATCTCTTTCAATAATTATAGATTATCCTTCTCCCTTATGGAAAAAATAGATTTATTTTAATGTAAAATTTGGTAAATTATTTAAATTTTTCGTTTATTAACATAGATTTATAATATTAAATCCATATCAGATTTCATATAATAATATAATATTATATCATATCACACATTGTTACTTGAATGAATAGATTCCTAAAGATTAGAGATATTAAAACATTATTCGAATTAATTTTTTACTATCTCGCCAGTGCGATCATGAAAATTTTCTATGTCGAGATTTTGATGTTTTTATAAGTTTTGAAGGTTCCTGAATCATTTTCACTAAGGTTGAGAAAAATGTGTGTGTGTGTGTGTGTGTATACGGGCATTATTCAATATTCGTAGTTTTCTATCAACTTTTGAGAAATGTAGCTCATCAGGAAGAGCGTCATTACCTACCACGTTTTCATTTTATTTTATTTAAACTGACCGTAAAAATAAAGATATATATTTGATAGTTTGTCACAAAAATTGTATAAAACTGTTATGTTTAGAATTTCAGCATGATTGAATCGCTGAAAGCACCGAAATTAAATTTTTAACACGACTGCAAATAACGCGCGAATGAATATTTTTTTTTATTGGAAGAATGATAAATATATATCGTAATTTATAATTATAAAATATTATTAAAATATATATTTTTAATTTTATTTCGAAATTAAATTAAAAATTTTAAAATATTTTAAATATAAAAAAATATTAATACAATAACCTTTAAAAAAAGGCGGGAGTCAAATTTCAATATGGATGCCATTTTTGACATCTCCATATATAATTTTAAATTAAGAAAAAACTAATGAAAATGTATTTTTCCAGAGATATGAACAATAAAACTCAATTTTTCTTTATAAATACTATATCTAGTGTGAATTTGAAAAAAATCGTTAGAGCGGTTTTTGAGAACCCATGGCTAAACAAACAAACAAACAATTTTAGCTAGCATAATAAGATAAGATAATAAATTTATAAAACAACTTAATATAATTTATATACAATGTAAATGAATGTAAAATGTTAAATCTTATATTTTTCAATAATAGTTCATTTTTATAATTTCAAAAAAAAAATGTGTTCAAGATCAAAGATCAAAATTAAAGTATAATAAATATGAGTATATATATATATATATATAGTGTTGGTATAGGTTTCCGTGAATGTTATTGTTGTTATTACTATCAGATTTATCAGGGATATAATCACGTATTCTTGTGAGATTGTTTTCCCGATGTTTCGGCACCCATTTTGGCGCCATTTTCAAGGAATTATTTTGGTGGGAATATTTTTGGGATTCTGGGTCTTAGCCTGTGTGACCAAGGGTTAATATCGGGATTTTGGGAGGATAGGTTGGTCGCAGTGAGTACAAAACCATCAAATTCCAAAAATATTCCCACCTAAATAATGCCGAAAGGTCGAGAAAACAATCTCACAAAAATACGTGATTATATCCCTGATAAATCTGATATATATATATATATATATATATATATATATATATATATATATAGGATGATTTATAAAATTTAATCAAGAGTGGTGGTAAATGTTGAAAAGTAAAAAAAGAATGAACAGTCAGCAAAAAGAATCAATTAATGTTATTTTAAGGATGTTGTCTACAATGGATTTAATTGTAAAAGTATCAGCACATTTACATATACGAGTATATATATATATATATATATATATATATATATCTTTCTGTCGGTCAATTCAAAGTGAGAGATGTTTTACGTTTCATTTACACACCTCTCAACAGCAGTCGTCATCGTCGTTATTCCGCCTATATATAGAGAAAAGGAGAAGGAAAGGGAGAAAGAAAGAGAAAGAGAGAGAGAGAGGTGGCCGTTTCATAAAAAGTGGCTGGCTCTCCAATGTTTCAACCTAGAATCTATATAAGTATGTATGGTATGTGTATGTATTGTATTACATATATTACAACAAATCTTTAAAGCTTTCTCCTTAGCATCCCTCTTTTTCATTCCCCCGGTCCCTCTTTCCTTTAATCCTTCTTTCGTTCTTAAACCAAAAACCTCTTGACCATTTAATCAGCAGTTTTATTCAATAGTAAAGAATTTCAATTTTTTTTTTTTAAATTTCTATAATCCAATCAAGTTAGTATCTATTTAAAAAAACAACATTCATTGATTAAAAAAGAAAAAAATATACTAAATCTATCTATCTATCTATCTATCTATCTATCTATCTATCTAATCTTATTATGCTAGTAAAAATTGGCCATGGGTTCTCAAAAACTGCTCTAACGATTTTTTTGAAATTCACACTAGAGATAGTATTTATAAAAAAGAATTAAGTTTTATTGAACACATCTCTGGAAAAATACATCTTCATTAGATTTTTTTTTTTAAATTTAAGTGTAAAAATATGACGTCACTATGTCATCCATATTGAAATTTGACTCCCGCCTTTTTTTAAAGGATATTGTATTAATATTTTTTTATATTTAAAATATTTTAAAATTTTTTATTTAATTTCGAAATAAAATTAAAAATATATATTTTAATAATATTTTATAATTATAAATTACGATATATATTTATCATTCTTCCAATAAAAGAAAAATATTCATGCACTTAGAAACATACCTAATAATACATATTTATGTATTATTGAGGACCCCAAGTTCCATTCATTTTAATCAGAGTATTAATATTACCAGCCAAACCCAATAATAATGAATTATTTTTTTTTAACCTAATTACCGAGCCGAGGTTCGGGGTCCCGGTACTTAATATAAATAGTTAAAAAATTAAAAATAATTTATCTTATCTTATTATGCTAGCTAAAATTGTATATATCTATATATAACCATTCGTTCTCAAAAACCGCTCTAACGATTTTTTTCAAATTCACACTAGATATAGTATTTATAAAGAAAAATTGAGTTTTATTGATCACATCTCTTGAAACTTACAGCTTCATTATTAATTTCTTAATTAAAAATTATATATGGAAAACGTCAAAATTGGCATCCATTTTTATTTTTTAACTGAAATTGTATTAATATTTTTTTTTATTTAAAATATTTTAAAATTTATTATTTAATTTCGAAATAAAATTAAAAATATTTATTTTTAATAAAATATATATAGATATTTATTAATCTCTCTCAAAAAAAAAAACAAAAACAAAAACAAAAATACATATACGTCTTGCTAAGAGAGTAAAAAATGTCGTTTTCATCATCTAAGTATTATTAGTCTATTGGGTAGAGGAAATGCCTGAGAGCTTGCCTTGGTAAATACAGATCAGCGCATTCTGGTTATACTCGGTATATCAGTAATGAAAAGATATATAATGAAGCAAACATAAATCGCATTGATTGCTTCATATTAAAATTAATAAGGAACCTTTATTGCCAAGTTGCACAGGTTCCAAATAGTCTCATTAGCTGGTCAATCTTCCAAAACGAGCCATATTTCAAAAACACTTTAAAAAGCGGTTTTATCCCACCAGAGGCGTTCATATTCCTTGATAAACAAGGATATATACAGGATGATAATGGAATCCCAATTATCTATCATGTATTCAGGAGATATGGAGATAAATCCATAACTTATGATCCGTTTCTGGATGGAAGAGATCCTTACAGAATATGGAGATGTAATATGCAAATTTCGAACAAAGACAAATTAGATTGGAAAAAGGTGGATAAAAAAAGATGGTGGATCACATAATCTTTTGTATATATATATATATATATATATATATCTTTTAAAAAAAAAAAATGTAAATATTTATTTGTATCCTTATAATTATATAATATATTGTACAATGTAACTTATAAGAAAAATTGTAAATAAATAATATTATCACCCTTCATCCCTCACCTCTTCCTTCACTTGCAATCTCCAGGTTTTACTAGTCTTTCCTGGTGAGTTGACAATCACAACCCTGATTATATGTATATTAAACTTAAAATATACTTAAGCAAAAAAAAAAGAAAAATGTAAATAAAACATAATATAATTAACTAAAATTGTAATAGCGTATCAATAAATGATCGCAAAAGAAACAATTTAATCTTGTAAATATTGTAACTTTCATCTTTTGTATGTTCTGATAATCAACTATTGTAAAAATTTTTTTGGCTAATAAACATACTCTTTAAAATGAAAAAATTGAAAAAGTCTATTGGGTAGAGCGACTGTCTGACGATTCAACTTCGCAGGATCGAAACCGGCGGAAAATAATTTTTTTTTTTTTTTTAATCTATTATTTTTTAATAAATTACTATTTTATATTTATTTATTCATTGTTCTTTTATTAAATTTAATATTTATTAATATTATTTATTATTAATTTATATATGGACAAATGACACTCATATTGAAATTTGACTCCCGCCTTTTTTTAAAAGATATTGTATTAATATTTTTTTTATATTTAAAATATTTTAAAATTTTTTATTTAATTTCGAAATAAAATTAAAAATATATATTTTAATAATATTTTATAATTATAAATTACGATATATATTTATCATTCTTCCAATAAAAAAAAAAATATTCATGCACTTAAAAACATATCTAATCTATCTATATACATATTTATGTATTATTGAGGACCCCAAGTTCCATTCATTTTAATCAGATTGATGCAATGATGCAACATTTAATAATTGTAATAAATAATTAAAGAATTGTATATCAGCTCGGTGTCTCAAGTATTAATATTACCAGCCAAACCCAATATAATAATGAATTATTTTTTTTTAACTTAATTACCTAGCCGAGGCTCGGGGTCCCGGTGTGATCTTAATATATTGTGAGAATTAGATAAATAATGTAGAGAGAAAAATTATTTAAAAATAGATATTTATTTAAATGAAATAAAATTATTTAATTTACAGAATGAAAATGTCTATAATAATGTCTAAACATTTTTTCGAGCGACAGCTCGGTATCCCAGGTATTAATATTACCAGCCAAACCCAATAATAATGAATCATTTTTTTTAACTTAAGTACCGAGCCGAGGCTCGAGGTCCCGGTACTTTCTCTTAAATGATAAAAATATTAAATAAAATTAATGTACTTATTTTTATATCTATTCAAAATTATAAATGCTTGATATTTTTTATTTTATTTAAATAATAATTATTATATTATTTATTTGTGAGAACTGATTTTAGGGGATTAATATTACCCCAAATATATACGATATAACAATAATAATAATAATAATAATAATAGAGATTTTTTATGTGTGATTTAATATAAAAAAAAACTCTGACTTTGTCGGTGTCCTATGATCAGTAGAACGGGTCCTCAACCCTTACCTTGATTTTCTTGATCGGAGGCGCTATCAAGTAGCTTTTCCCCAATGTTGTTCCCGGAGGCTGGATTGACTCCGACCCATAGACCCCAGCTAAGGAAATTCCCTTGCCAGGCCCGGGACTTGAACTCGGGACCATGTGAATGAGAGGCAGGTTCGCTACCCACATACCCAATGGCGCCTTTATGATTTGATATTATCTTATATTTTAATTTTTATTATTATAATTTTTGATTATTTATTTATTAATTACTTGTCACTTACCTGTCTGTTTATAGTCTATAAGCACTAAAACATTTTTCAAGATGTCATTAAGTATCATGAAGATTAAGGTTCATCCGAGATTGTTTAAAAGTTTCCAGGAAAATCCTTTTGGCGCTGACGTTAATTTTTATAACGAGCGGGTAAAACGATCTGTGTAGGGGAGACATTGGACATAGGTTGGGGAGATACTGGACACCCAAGATGATTGAAGACATTTTAGATATACACATTTTAAAGAATATTCAGTCTTATAGAACTTAATGATAACATTAGTTGGAACATTAGATGGCCAGTATTTGTTCCGGAGCTTGTTCAAAAAATCCCTGTGGCATCACAATTTTCAGTGAATATGACAAAAATATTGGTACAGTGCTGATTTAAAGGATGGGCAAACCAAACGTCATTTTTTCAGGGACGGTGATATAAAAATAAAATATTTTTTCGTTTAATTTGAAAATATAATTTGTAATCAGTATCACTTTGCATCAATAACGTAAAATATAAAAAAAAGTTTTGTTATGTATTCGTTGTGGAATTAATTAATTTTTATTCTTTTTAATAATTTTTATTTTATTAAATGCGCTCGCAATACTAGTCCATATGTAGTAGTAACTCTTGTAAGTAAATAACTATTGTCATTTTGATTTTTTTTCCTCTTATATCACTATTTTTTTAATTTACAATGAATTTGTCATTCTTGTATAAAAGACCGTAAAATTTTGTTTTGGCTCACCCGGGGGCTCAAAACCCTAAATCTGGCCGTGTATTCGTCATTTAAAAATTTAACTCTTATAATATTGTATTTAATGAGTATATTTTTTTTCGTTTGACGTTTCAAGTTTGCAGGTGTAAAAATATACCGACAATTCTTATTGTTAGTTAACTCTCTTTTACTAGTTAATAATAATAACCTCTCATCAATTATTTCTTACGTAGTTTTGATCCACAAAGAATAACTTTATAATTAGCAAATTCAAGTGCATTTTCAAAAAAATACAGTTCACTATTTTACTATAATGTACAACAATGATAGAATTTATTTTGAATTATTATTTACGAGTAGTATTAACCACGACCAAGAGTGACCGTCCAAATTACTACTTAAGGCGTCGGCAAACAAATACTTCAAAACTCTATTTAAATTATAACATTTATTTCATATTCTTACATTTTTATCGATTATTGGTTTTTGTAAATTTGTATATATGCGATTTTATTTTTTCATATATGAGACAAGAACATTGAAAAACTGATAATTAAAATATGTACGAAGAGTCCAAACCATAGTGTAAATAAACTGGAGTGTCTCCACTAGACTATCTCGCAATTTGGAATGGGTTAAATAGTATAATATTTTATATTTAAATTAAATTTAATTAATTAGAAATTATTATTAATAAATAATATTTATTAAATCAGCGCATGCTTGGCTCTTTGTTGATGGCACCACTTCACGTGTTGACGAGTGCGATTTGCAGTGTTAAAAAATTAATTCTGGTACTTTCAGCGGTTCAATCAAGCTGAAATTCTATATATTGCAGTTTTATACACTTTTTAATCATGTGAAAAACTATCAAACATATATCTTTATTTTTAGGGTCACTTAAGAGGGAAAAAAAATCAAAACGTTGTAAGTAATGACCCTCTTCGGGTTGAGCTACATTTCTCAAAAGTTGATAGAAAACTATGAATTTTGAATAATGCCCATGTACCAAATTTCATGATTCTAACTCAAACCGTTTTTGCGTAATCTTGTCTACATACATACACACACACACACATTTTTCTCAACCTTAGTGAAAATGATTGAGGAACCTTCAAAACGTATAAAAACATCAAAATCTCGACATCGAAATTTTTCGTGATCGCAATACTATCTCTGGCGAGATAGTAAAAAGAGTAAGAGAGAGAGAATAGATGGAGAGAGAGTATGAGAAGTGATAAATATAAAAGATTTGAACAAGAAAAAATAAGAAAAATCATTAAATGTAAATAAATCTATTAACTTTATAAATATATCTTTAAAATGAAATGTAGATAATGTTTCCATCAAATAAGGAGAAATTAAAATAAATAAGTAAATGTGTATTTAATAAAAGAGATAATAATTAAAATTTAGAGAATCGAATGCCTTATATTTTGTTAGTAGAGTCAATTCAAACCCTTAAAAAATAAATTCCATTAGGAAATAATAAAAACTTCAAATTCAAGTTATACTTAATACTGCCATACCTATATAGCAGTGTTTCTCAATCTTTTAGTATTCACAGCCCTATTTTCAAACATAATTTTCATCGCGCCCCCTCCCCTCCCCACCGCATACAATAAAATGAAAACATTTTACCTATTTTTTTATTTAGAACCATATTGAAAAAAGTCGGAAATTTTGTTTGGGAGCCTATCGCAAAAACATTTTACCTTTTTTTTTTAAAAAAAAAAGAACCATGTTGGAAAAAAGTCGGAAATGTTGTTTGAGAGTCTCTTTACATTCACTGACTTAATCAATTTTTTAAATAACATTTTCTCTTTACCCTTTATTTCTATTATACGAACTAATTAAATAATTCATTTATTTCATATTTTTATTTATTATAATAACTACAACTTTATTTTAAAAATCTTATTTATTATCAATTTATATAATTTCCGTCGTATATATGTGATGTCTGTAACATTATGAAGTTAGTTACAAATTATTAAAATTATTAATTTGTAACTAACTTCATTTTTTTAAAATTTTGTTTTGTTAGTATTAGATATTGAAAAAAAATCAAAAAAATTTTTAGGACGATTTGAATAAAGTTAATAACTTTACATTCTAAGAAGAGTTTTATGCCGCCGGCAACATATGATGCCGCGAACTACTAGTTTATTACATAAATTATTAAAATATCTTGTTTATTTATTCAATTTTTTAAATAAAATTACAAAATTAAATATGTTTTCATAATGGTTGACATGGAAAACCAATGATTTTATTTACATACATTAAAAAAAAAAAAAAAAAAAATAGTTTTCAATAATTTAAGACGCGATATACAATTTTTTTTTTTTAAGATTTAGAATTCAAAATATTTTTCATATTTTTACTCAAACTCAGATAATTATGATGATCATTCACCAATTCTTTTCTTATATAATTCTAACTATCTCTATTTGTCATTGACCATAGATAAATAAATAAAACACTAGAAATAATTTGTTGATAATAAAACCCAATCAAATTTATGCAAGGCTTCATACTACACAACATTTGAATGAATAGGAAAATGTTAAGTCTAGAAAATGTCAGAATAATTTAAATAAATACAAATTTTTATTATAAATCTTTTCTTATTATACTAACAAAAATTGTATATATATATAAGTATTTTTTAATATTAAACCGCTCTAAGTATTTTTTTGTAATTCACACCATAGATAATTTTTATAAAGAAAAATCATCTTTATTAGTTTTTCCTTGATTTAAAATAGGAAGTTTAAATGACGTCAGCAACTACGTGAGACAGAGCTTCCTTAAATACAAAAAATATAAATACAAATAAAATCAAATTACGAAATATATATTATGTTATATCTTCAGGCCATACTTTACTGTCTTTTTGTGCATTAATTCCTACGTTTAAGGGCTGTATGTTTTAAGACTTTTTTTTTTAATTTATGTTCTTTTAAATTATTTGAACGGAGGCTCGGTGAATCAAGTAGTTACTTTTTATTATATAATAGAAATATTTAGATTTTAATTTTATTTATTAATTTCAGTTATTATATTATGTAAAATTTTAATAAAATATTTTCTATTCATCAAAGAAATGGATAATTTTGCTAAAGATATATATCTATAATACATAAACTAATTGATTGATTATACTTTTAATGTTCATATGAAAGTTCCAATTTAATCTTTATCAATGATAGATTGATTGATAAGCCATTTCTTACCGTAAGGGAGGTATTGTTTTCACACCAAATTTCACATGTCGAGATTTTTACATATCTACACGAATCATGCATTTTCTTAACAGAAAAAAGTATTTTAGCATGATGTCTGTCCATCTGTCCGTCCGTCCGTATAGATGTGTACAGCTTGAACCGCTAAACGGATTTTGATGAAATTTAGTATATTTACTTAATGCATCAGTATGATGAATTGATCAACTTTTGGTGCAAATCCGGAAAGCGGAAGTGGTAGTATTAGCGATCGACGAAGGAAAGGGTTATTTCCACACAAAATTTCACATGAGGAGATTTTTTCATATCTCCACCACGAATCTTACACTTTGTATTGGTTTTATATTCAGGAAAATCATTTTCATTAGTTTTTTCTTAATTTAAAATTATATGACGTCACCTAGCCCTTCATGACGTCACAGCCAGCTCCTACTTATATATTATAAATAAAATAAAATTAAAAATATTTATGTTATATCCAAATCGGTTTTATTATTGCATTAATAGATACATTTAAATTATTTGAAATTATTTGAAATTGCTGGAAATTAATTTATTTCAAACCGTCGGTCGGTCCTGCGCCTGGCCACAGGTCAACATATTAATGGTTGTATTTCAATAATTATTAATTTGATATTTATTGACATATATTAAGTAATTATCTTAATAAACAATACCTCCATTATCGGTCAGTAAAAATTAAAAAAACAAAACCCAAATTTATTTTTCTTATAATTGAAATAAATAGTAGGTATATAATGTAGGAAATTAATTTCTTCACACCCCCATTTTAAGAGATGTTAAAAAAATTCAGTTTTTTTTAATCAACAAAAATTTACAATATATATATATATATATATATATTCTGATATTTTAAGATTAGATATGTAAAATTGCCATTTAGTAGTTTAAAGGTGAGATTAATTATTTAATAAATGTTTTATATGTATATGTAGGTACATATAAAAAAGGTATTAGAAATGGATAGTGGGGAAGATCAAGGAAGTCTTTTATGAAAATGGATAATAAATGTTGAAGAGGTAGACGAATCATGTATGTGGTGGGAGATGAGAGAGTGAAAGAGAGAGGGGGAAGTAGGGGAAGAGAGAGAAAGAGGGATTTTTTTTTTGAGTTGGCGGCTCGCGCGGAATTCGCTTTGTCAGCAAAGCAAACACACACACACATACACACACACACACACTTAAAGAGATAGAGACTCTCCTTTAAGCCGAATGAAGGTAAAATCTTTCTGTTGATCTGCCTGATTGGATTCCCATCATTAGGCGTCATCGAGGGCCATCAACACGGCGTGTAGTTCTTGTTGGCCGCCGATTCTTCTTTTTTCGGTACCGCCGTTCAACCGACCACACATGCATTGTGAAGGGCACTCGAAATGCGATCTTTTTTTCTCTCTCTCTCTCTCTCTCTCTCCCTCTTACTCTCAAATCCATTCTAATTGTCACAAAAATTAAACATAGGTATTATTTTTTTTTTTTTTTTATCAAAAGTATTGGCAAATAGATATACATTTTAGAGCCTTACCCACTTTAAATTATAATTACATATTAAAAAAAAATTCTTAATATTATTTGCTTTAATGAGATTTAAAATAATGAAATATTTTGGTATATAATATAAATATTTCATTATAATCCTTGACCTATATCGTATCTAAAATATATAAAAACATGATTTAGCTCAGAATTTAAATTTTTTTGAATACCTTTGTGTTTCATGGCCTGAAGAATTTAAATATATGTTTAAAATTTTTCATTCCTGGATATACGAGGTCTGTTCAAAAGAAAAGGAGAATTTTGAATTATTTCGAAAAGTACTTATTTATTCATGAATATTCATATTGTCCCCTTCAAAGTAATTCCACTCAGATATAATGCACGTATGCCAGCGCTTCTTCAAATCGCCGAAACACTTCTGAAATGCGCTTTTCGGTATGGATATCAGCTCGTTCTTCGATTCTTTTCAATTGTGGCAAAACGCTTTCCTTTCAATGGTCTCTTCAGTTTTAAGAATAAGAAGGGTGTCAAATCTGGTGAATACGGTGGTTGAGACATGATTACGATGTTGTTTTTGATCAAAAAATCACGAACAAGCAATGATGTGTGAGTTGGTGCATTCTCGTGATGCAGAATCCATGATTTTTTTTCCCACAATTCCGATCGTTTGAACCGTATTGTTCCACGTAAACGTTGTATAACTTCCTTGTAGTATTCCTTGTTAACAGTACGACCTGTTGGCAAGAACTCATGATTCACCAAGCAATTGTAATCAAAGAAAACAGTGAGCAAAACTTAAACATTTGATCGAACTTGGAGTGCTTCTTTCGGTTTTTTGAGACAAAGTAGACTCGCCGAATGCCACAGTCGTTGGTGCACTTTATTCCATTTTTAACGCAAAATTGAATACAGATTCTTTATTTTATTTTTTTCAAGTAAAAAAATCGAAGAACAAACAAAAACGTTACTAACTTTTTCAGTTGTCAAAAGCAAACTACTAATCCAGAATGACTGATAATTTCAAAATATGAGAAATATATGTGTATCAACATGACAAAAAAATTTGATAATTAAAGCCAACAAAAATTCAAAATTCACCTTTTCTTTTGAAATGTGTGTATGTTTTAATGAGAAATAATTAGCCGGACTGATTACTATGAAATTACATTACACTATTATTATATAGGTATACTCCTATTTAAACAAAGGTCATAAATTTTATCAATGTCTAATCAAGCAAAAACCTAGAAATTAATTTTTAAAAAATTAAATCAAGCTCCGGGATCTGTTAATTCGAAATTTCGACGGTTCAATGAAAGTGCCCAAACATATTCGACAATGAATATAAAAATAAATTAATTCTAACAATTCACACCTAGAATTATTATAGTATAATTTATTATTTTAATTTCCAATGTTCAAATATCGTTTTTTTTTAGTTCAGTTTGGATATATGAAAATTAAAAAAATTAATTAATTAAATAATTTTTCTATATCCAAACCGAACTGAAAAAAATCGAAATTAGTGAATAAATGAATAATTAATGAATTAGTCAATAAAACATTATGGCACATTTCGACGTTCATAACCAGCTAATATGTCAAACTTAAAAAAAACCGAGAAATATTGCATAAAGAAAGTTTCTTTGGAATTAAAAAAGGAATCCACTTGTACAGTTTTATCCAAATCCATGAAGCTTCCATTTTTGTAAACAATTACCTTTATTACCGACCGACGATAGTAAGGGAGGTATTGTTTTCACACCAAATTTCACATGTGGAGATTTTTACATATCTCCACGAATCATGCATTTTCTTAACAGAAAAAAGTATTTTTAGCATGATGTCTGTCCGTCCGTCCGTCTGTCCGTCCGTCCGTCTGTCCGTCCGTCCGTCCGTATAGATGTGTACAGCCTGAACGGCTCAACCGATTTTGATGAAATTTGGTATATTTACTTAATGCATCAGTGGGATGAATTGATCAACTTTTGGTGTAAATCCGGAAACCGGAAGTGGTAGTATTAGCGATCGACGATAGGAAGGGAAGGGTTATTTTCACACCAAATTTCACAGGAGGAGATTTTTTTATATATCACCACGATTCATGCAATTTGTATTGGTTTTATCCTCGAGAAAAATCATATTTATTAGTTTTTTCTTGATTTAAAATTATATGACGTCATCCAGCCATTTATGACGTCACAGCCTGGTCTTACATATATATTATAAATAAAATAAAATTAAAAATATTTATGTTATATCCATATCTGTTTTTTATTACATTAATAGATATATTAAAATTATTTGAAATTGTTTCTGTAGCTGGAAATTAATTTATTTCAAACCGTCGGTCGGTTCGGACCTGGCCACAGGTCAACTTATTTTTTATTATTATTTACTTTAATTAATATTTTAAAATAAACTGATAACATTTTTAAAGTTAGTCTCCAATTGATTCATAAAATAAAATAAAATTTAAAAATTTAAAACTCAATCAATTATTAATGTTTTATTTAAAAATTGATTGATATACGAGTTTGATCGGCATTTTCGGTTATTAACACGTTCCCGCCGGTTTCATAATTTGTCTATTTATTTTATGTGGCGGCATGAGCCACCGGTGGTACATGCACAATTCCAATCATACAATATTAAGCTTTCGTATATTAACAGGTAACATATGCCATTGACTGTGACCAACGTTGAGGTAAAAATAATTAATTGGTTAATTTATTTAAATAGAGAAAATATAATTGAATATATTTACAATAGTGAAGGTAAATTATTAATTCAACATTTCATCGCGAATATTATGATGTCATTAAGGCCGTATTGAAGCTTCGTGTTACTTAATGTTTTTTCAGAGGAATTTCGTCTTTACACTTAAACTTCTGTTCTGTTTTAATAATAATATTGCTAATTAAATATCTATTTTCATGTGTAATTCACAAAATTTTATTATAATTTTTTTTGGACTTGTAGAAACAAAAACCATTTATAGAATAATTCCAAAATGTAATACCCAATGAATAATTGTTATCAACAAATTTCAATTTCTAAACCGGAAATGTTGATATTTCATTTATATTAAAGTCAAAACCTTAACTATGTAGGTATATAATTTTACCTTATAGTATTATTTTAGAACCAGTTTATCTATATTTACGATTTTATTAAAAAAAGAATTTTGTATTTGAAATACAAATGTAAAAACCAATAAATACTTAGTAACTTAAGTTGCGTTCATATTTTAGATGAGAAACTAAAATTGATCAACAAAAGTAAAAAGAGACTTGATTTTTCGTTTACACGATTCAACTGGAATGAATAAAAAATTACACTATTAGCTGAAACAATAGCTTTCAGGTGCGCGAAGTGGTTATCCTTCGTGCAGTCACCACTTTTTAAGGATTTTTGTACTAAAAAGTGCTATTTTTTGTATATTGTGTATTTGTGAGCAAAAACCAATTGTTACTCCACGCTCGATGGTCTTTTTCCAGTGTGGTTCAATGTAGCATGGATCTTATAATGTTTGTAAAGTCCCCAGCCAATAAATGTACAAAAATATACGAGGTCTTTTCAAAAGAAAAGGTGAATTTTGAATTATTTCGAGAGAAAAAAAAACCTCTGACTTTGTACCTCCTACGTAAGGACAACGCCTATCAAGTCAGTTATATCAATGAGGTGTCCTATGATCAGTAGAACGGGTCCTCTCAACGTTTACCTTGATTTTCTTCATCGGAGGCGCTATCAAGTAGCTTTTCCCCAATGTTGTTCCCTGAGGCTGGGTTGACTCCGTCCCATAGACCCCAGCTATGGAAATTTCCTTGCCAGGTCCGGGACTTGAACCCGAGACCATGTGAATGTGAGGCAGGTTTGCTACCCGCACACCCAAAGGCGCCTTATTATTTCGAAAAAGTATTTATTTATTCATCAATATCCATTTTGTCCTCTTCAAAGTAATTCCCCTCAGAAAAATTGAAAATTAGGACAGTTAGGAGAACACTTGGGAAAGCACAAAGCCTACCAAAGAAGGACCTTAGTAGTGACCTTATTTTAGTGCTAATTAGGTTTATTTCAGAGATCCTAATAATTTCTCTCTCTTAATAATTTGTAGAAATTGATCTGATACAAAGTATGTTTTCATAATCAGGCTTCTCTAAAATAATAATATTTCTACATTACAATTAATAAAATTTAAAATTTAAATGAATTATTAATATATTAATTAAATTTATTTTTCAGAAATAAATTTATTTATTTTTATATTATATTTAAAATATAATTATTTTTTAATAGGTAATTTATATTCTAATTTTATTATAATTAAAAAAAAAAATAAATAAAAAAATAGAGAACATACATTATATATTAGATTTTATCAATCATTATACGATCTAATTAGTAGTATATACTTAAAAAGAAGTTAAAATTAAAGTTATATACTTATTTAAAGAAATAAATGTTTAAAAATAAAATAAATAAATTTTAATTTGTCAAAAACAAAATATATTTTTAATTTTCTTAACTAAATGATCATTAATTTTCACTTGACGAAAAAATAAATAAATAAGTATATTTATCATTGATCTGTATACTGGAAAGGTGATTTTTCTTAAAACTGTCTCACTGTTAATTAATTTGTTCATAAATTAAACATTTCAGGTGGCTTATTCTAAAATTGGAATATTTCGTTATAATTTTGTGTGATTTTTTTTTTTGGATGGAATAGATAATGTTGTGTGTGGGTGGGGGGGGGGAGTGAAATGGGTGAAGGGTTGACAACATTAGTGAGATGCACACATGTGTGCTTCATCCACCCACTCACTCTCTCACTCGTCTTAATTGTACTCCAAAGGACTTGTCTATATTTCATCCTCGATTTAAAAAACTTTTGCCTGAGGATGTCTGAGGATCCTTAATTATTTATACGGCCAGCGTAGCGTGGAGTCACGCAGCTCGGTAGACAAAGGGCCCTATTCACTTACTCTTCTGCTTGCCAAATGACACGGCGACGGCAACTTCAAGCGTCGAACCTCACTTCACCCCACCCACCCTCTCCATAGTCAACTCTCCCTGTTCCGCTTCCACCTTTTTTGGTCCTGGGACACCCTCTCAAGAGATTTCCCTTCAGATTATCATCATTAAACGTTTATACTAACCTTTTATTTTTTTTCTTCATTATTCAAAGGGGTTGGAAAAATCAAAAATAAAAATCAAAAAAAAGAAGACATTTAAAGACAAAAAACAAACAAACAAAACAAACAAAGATAAAAAAGACTTTAAAACACATTTCCGGATTTAATTTTTTTTAAATTTAACTAAATACCAATTTTTATTTTCTATTCTATTTTAATTTCTATGCTAGTATTTAATTTTAAACCATTAAAGAATTTAAATAAAAAAAAAAAAATTAAATACAAGTTGAAATATTCTAATTATTAAATTCATATACAATTTAATATTAATATTATTTTTATATCATAAAAGAGAATTTATTAAACATAATAAGCATAAAAAGAAACCTATAAACATTATTTATTTGTTACTAACTTCATTCATATTTTTAAAATTTTGTTTCGTTATTATTAAATATTGAAAAAAAATTAAAAAAAAATATTACGACGACTTGAATAGTTATTAATTTTATATTTAAACATTGTGTTGTTTTGTAAGTATTTGAAAAAAAATTTCCTAAAAATTATTATTCTTATTCAATCTCGTGCGGCTGAAGCCGCCTGTCCCTCTAACAATAAGAGTTTTATGTCGCCGGCAGCAAATGAGGCTAGAATAAACATATTTAAATAAAAAATGAACCATATTTAATTTACTATTTTGGATTTGTGGAGATTCAATGAGATATAAACTGAGAGAAGAATAATTAGAATGGAATAGAAGTTAGAAATATGAAAATGAAAATTTAAAAGATAGTTGAAAAGAATTTGGAATTTTAATTATATTTACTTATATAAAATAAAAGTAAAAGAAAAGATAAACTTTTCATAGAAATAATGAAAGAAATTATATCATAGATTCTAAAAAACTTTTTTTTCTTGGCATCATTTTTAAAACTCTAAGTTATTTATTTATTTATTATTTCTTTAACGTCTTATAATTATTATTATTATTATTATTATTAATAATATTATGAATATTCTGCTGGTCAATTGAATTCAATCAGCATACTAGTTACTACATATTTTTAAAATTTTGTTTTATTATTAAATATTTTGGAAAAAAATAATAAAATAATTATTACGACAATTTGAATAAAGTTATTAATTTTATATTTAAACATTGTGTTGTTTTGTAAGTATTTGAAACAAAATTTCCTATAAATTATTATTATTATTATTAATATTATAAATATTCTGCTGGTCAATTGAATTCAATCAGCCTACTAGTTACTAACTTCATATTTTTAAAATTTTATTTTGTTATTATTAAATATTGGAAAAAAAAAATTATTACGACAATTTAAATAAAGTTATTATTTTTAGATTTAAACATTTTGTTGTTTTGTAAGGATTTGAAACAAAATTTCCTATAAATTATTATTATTATTATTAATATTATAAATATTCTGCTGGTCAATTGAATTCAATCAGCTTACTAATTACTAACTTCATATTTTTAAAATTTTATTTTGTTATTATTAAATATTGGAAAAAAAAATTATTACGACAATTTGAATAAAGTTATTATTTTTAGATTTAAACATTGTGTTGTTTTGTAAGTATTTGAAACAAAATTTCCTAAAAATTATTATTCAATCTCGTGCGGCTAGAAGCCGCCTGTCCCTCCAAGAAGAGTTTTATGCCGCCGGGAACGGCGTAGTAAAATTATAATTATCTGAATAATTACTAATCCATTTATAATTTCCAAAACTTCACAATATGACATGATTTTAACATAACAATTTTTCACAAATAGATATCTCGTTAATGAATTGTTTATGATCAATATTCGAGCAAAATTTAGTCAGTCTAGAGAAAACTAACCCTCCTCCCTCCCTTTTTTAGATAAGCTTAATTTGAAAATAAGAATACTTTGATGCTTAGGGTTAATGATAATTTAATGTCAGTAGTTATTTTTATCAATGAAACCATCAAAATAAGAGCTAAAAGTATTGTTTATTTGGTTATATACGCTTGCAATCCTAAAGTCCCTTTTGCCGTGTATTATAACTACGAAAATTTTGGATTAATTTATATCTATGTTCAATAGGGATTGGAAATTATACAAATAAAAATAATTAATAAGTATATTATTTGTTATTTTACTGTAAATTTATTCAAAAAATACACGTTTCGATTGCTACTTACGCTTTGGTCAGTCAGCACTGTCCGAGCGTCCAGAGCCGACTGACCAAATGCAGAAGTAGAAACGCTGTGGACGCTCGGAAAGAACCAAAAGGAGAAGTAGCAATCGAAACGTGTATTTTTTGTGTTATTGAATAAATTGACAATAAAGTATCAATATATATTTGTATATGTGATAAAAAAAATAAATTTAATTTTATAAATTAATTAAAATTAATTGATTAATTTAAGACTAATAAAATAAAATATAATTTAAAATTCACTTATAAATAATAACAATTAATTTATAATATAAAATTTATATATAATAGTATATAATAGATTTATAAAAACATTATGTGATAGTGTTTATAATTTTTGTTATTGTTTTTTTTTTTTATTTTAATGAAATTTAAAAAATTTGTTTTTTGTTTATTTTTTTTTCTTTTGTAAAAATATCGTGATAATATTAATCAACTGACTATTTATACTCTTCATTATACTTGATTTGTGAGAAATAAAATCAATATTTATCAATAAATTATCATTAAAAAAAAAGGAAAAAGATTTGCGGTATGAAGTTTTATATATATTTAAGACATTTTTTTTTCTACTAAATTTTAAATCAAACATATTCCTTCTTGTATTTGCAAATGTTGGAAGAAAAAAAAATTTTATAAAATAAACGATTACTTCAAAAACCAACTGCTTTACGTAAAATCTATTATCATGACCGTTTTTTTTTTATTTTATTTCTATATTAAATATCATTAAGATTATTATTTTCTTTAATAATATTTATAATTTATGATGATATAAGTTTCAAGTTATATATACAATAATTATAATATCTTAAATTTATAAAAAAATGAGAAAATTAAATTAATATTAATTCAATTAAAAATATTTGATTTTGATTTTTTTATACAATAAACGAATGCCTATAGCTAAAATTTATAAATCAATTAGAGAATTTTTATTTATATATCTATAGAACATATCTACTTGTAGGTAGGAATATATTAAATTTTAACTTAACGACATTTATAGTACAATAAATAAATAAATAATTTATAAATAATTTATGTAATATTAAATTAAAAAGATCTATATTTAATACGTCTCTATATGATTTTGAAACTATAATAATAATTTTCTAAAAATAATAGTATCTTATACTAGCAAAAATTGTATATACATATATATATACATATATATTTGTATTTTTGAAATAATCTGTAAACCGCTGGAAGAATTTTTTTTGAAATTCACATCATAGATAATTTTTATAAAGAAAAACCGATCTGTATTGGTTTCAGCCTCGGGACAAATCATGTTCTCATTTAGTTTTTTCTTAATAAAAAATTTAAATGACATCAGTAACTACGTCAGACAGCGCTTAATTAAAAACAAAATATTATAAATATAAATAAAATCAAATTACGAAATATATATTATTTTATATCTACAGGCCATATTTTTCTGTCTTTCAGTACATTAATACGTTTGTTTAAGGGCTGTATGATTTATGACTATTTTTTTTTTTGAATTTATGTTCTTTTAAATTATTTCAAGGGCGGCTCGGTGAACCTGGTATTAATATTACCAGCCAAATCCGATAATAAGGAATATTTTTTTTTAATGACCGAGCGGCGGCTTGGTGTACCAAGTACTTATTAATTTATTAAAGCTTTTGTGGTTATTTTGATAATTATTAAGGGAATTTTTATTTAAAGACCACATTGTTTGTATAAAATTATTTTAATTTAATTCTTTTACTTGAAAATGACTGCAGAATAAGCAGTCGAAACGTTGTACAGTTATTTTAATTTAATAAATAATTTTATACAAACAATGTGGACTTTTAATAAAAATTCTCTTAATAATTACTTTTTTAATTATATTCGGAGTAAAAAAAAATTATTAAAATTATATTAAAATGATATATTAAATAGGTAGTTTAACAATAAGAATTAATATATGATGATAATAATTGATGATGCATATGTTATTTGATTATTAATTAATTAAATAATGTGGGTAGTCCAAAAAGGGGTAATGATGGATTAGTATTTAAGAATTGAAATTTTGTAATATTTATTCACATATTGAGAAGAGTTGAGTGTTAACGTCTCCAAAGATGGGATCTAAAAAGAATAATTTTAGATTGAATGAAAATAAGAGATTTGGAAGTGTGATATGACAAAGAAAAAAAAAGTAGACAGGAGGTAATATTTCTCATCTATATATGTTGTCAGTTATATTCTTAGAGATTCATTCTTTCTATCTTTCCTCTCCCACTTTCTTCTTCTTTCTCTCTTTCTCACTTATTTGTGATACTGATCGGACATGATGTCGTCTATGATAACCACACCCAATAATTAGCGCTTGGCGCATGCCTTGTGCCATTTCCACGTCGCGATAATTAATGGACCACGCTAATTAATGTCGACAGCCATCGCGTTGTAAACATTTCATTGCCAATGGTCCTGTCGACGGGCCGAGAACGCCTCACACAAAGCATCACCTCTATTTCAACAAGTTAAAAAATAAATAATCAAGTTAATAGATCATATCATCCATACACACACACACACACACGTACATATATAATATATATGTATACACTGAATGAGACAAACCTGGCCGTTCATTAATAATAAATAGAAAAAAAAAACACTTATTAAAAAGTTTTCATATTTTAACATTTCTATCAATTAAAAATTTACATTTACTTTCATTAAATAATTTATTTCTTAAGTATTTAGAAAGTTTAAATTTATCATAATTATTCATTCAAATATAAAAATAGGATGTCAAAAATATATGCAGTAGGATAAATTTCCTTTATATTTGGAAAATATATGTCAAATCAAAATTATATATAAATAAATAAAATAATTTTATATTTTTTATTTCAATCTTAACGCAAAGTTCATGTGAATTTTTTTTTTATTTATCAATGTATATATTAGATGGCATGTTGATACTTTTGTTTAGTTGTTTGTTTGTGGTAATTTCGTCAAATTAACAATTTTTCATATTTTTCTTTAAAATGTGAATAAAATTAAAAATCAAAAACTCATTCGATGGAACACAACTCAAAAGTAATTCAACTTTTTAAAAATGTGATTTCGCTGAGTTTTTCCGAAGTTTCAACAAGGAATAAAACATTCAAAAAAAATCTGGAGTGTCTCCATTCGACTATCACGCTAATTTGAATTGGATAATCAAGCTTTTAAATAAAAATTTAAAAAATTAATTACTACAACAAGTATTATGTTTTATTCATTAATCAGGAAATGTGAAAATTTTTTAACTTCATTCAAAGGCCACAAATAAACAACTAAACACAAATACCTGTAAGTTTACTGCACACTATCCAAAGGATAAATAAAAATCTCTCTTGAATTGTTATTATTAGGTTAATAATTTTATATTTACGAAAGATTATAGCAATTATTCTTTTCAACTGTAATTTTAATGTTTTGAAAAAAAATGTTTGATTAAAATGTTATGAAATCATTGATAAAATGCGTTTAGATAAGCACATTTATGATATGATATGATATGATTTCTATACAAGAAATAGAGATTTACCAATAAACAGTTTTTACAATACAAAGAAACAAAATTGTTTAAATATTTCTTAAACGAAATAAAATCTAGTAAATTTCCGAGGCATTTAAATCGTTTATTTTTAATTTTGAATTAATCTACTATAATTAAACATATGTATTTATAGTTAATATAGTTTTAATCATGTAATTGGTTCATATTTACTTGAAATATTTAATACTATAATAAAAACAGACAATTAAAGTGCAAAAATAAAATCAATTCAATAATTTCAAATAATATCATTCTAAAGTTTATTATAAAATATAAATTAATTAAAAATTATATTATTACGTGATAGAGCAAAAATTTTACACTTTACTTTAATCAAGCGCGATTAAAATAAATAAATAAATATAAATATATATATCAAGTTTTATATTTTTGATTGAGAATTTAGATCTAAAATGACAGAATGAAAGACATTTATCATCAGATATGAAACAAAGATATAAAAAAAAACCTGATTCATCAGAAAGGATAAAAAAAGAAAAATAAATTTTTGTTGCCAATCACGATAACAAAAATTCCTTTAATATATAACATTGTGAGATAAATGAATTAAATAAATTTTATTTTTAAAAATACTTACCCAAGTACATAAATAATTTTAGTTTGAAGTTATTTAAATTAAAATAAATATTAAAAAAAAAATATTTTAAATTGTAATTATGGTAACAGAACAGTTCGGTATATGTTAAAATATATTTCATATTTACATATATGTATAGGTATATGTACATGTCTTATTATACTAGTAAAAATTATATATATATATATATATATATATATATACATATATAAGTATATATATTTGTATTTTTGAAATATTAAACTGCTCGCTTTGAAACATGATAGATAATTTTTATAAAGAAAAATCGATCTGTATTGGTTTCAGCCTCGGGAAAAATCATCTTTGTTAATTTTTTCTTAATTTAAAATGGTAATTTTAATAATAAAAAAATAGCACCGGACAACAAAATATTATAAATAAAATAAAATTAAAAATATTTATTTTAATAATATTTTGTAAACAAATTACGAAATTTATATTATGTTATATCCACAGGACATACTTTTCTGTATTGCAGTGCATTAATACGTACGTTCAAGGACTGTATGTTTTATGACTATTTTTATAATTTATGTTCTTTTAAATTATTTGAAATTGTTTCATATATTTTGTCCTTTATTAATTTTAAATAATAATCTTAATCTTAAATATTCATAGTACATAAGGAATCATCTTTTTAAAGTACCGGTGAACCAGGTACTACATTATAATACCAGGATATTGAAAAACCTCTTGGAAATGTTATTTCTAAGAGTTGCGTATTACTTTTCAAAGCAAAAGAACTTTTCATAGATCATAATCAAGATCATAATCCAATTATTCATAATCTAATTTAAATAAGCTGAAGTGACTCCACTCGACTATCTCGCAAATTTGAATTGGATTAATTACCATATATTATTTTTAAATTAAATTTAATTAATTATAAATTAAAATTAATAAATAATATTTATTAAATCAGCGCATGTTTGGCTCTTTGTTAATGGCACCACGTCTCTCTGGCGAGATAGTAAAAATGTTCATACTTATTGAATCTAAATTTAATAATAATAATATTTACAATTAAATTATTAAAGCTTTGGTGGTTGTTTTTATTTATAACGGAATTTTGTAAATAAAACCACATATTGATATTTGTTATTGTAAATTTATTCAAAAAATACAATGTTTTTTTTTTGGTATTTACAATAACAAATATGAATATGTGATTTTATTTACAAAATTCCCTTATAAATATTTACAATTATTTTTTTTATATATTGATATATTATTAATTCTATTTTACAGAGGTAGATTAATATACCACTTGAATCTTTTCAAAGTTTTGATTTTTTCTATATTTTATTTAAGCAAAAAAAAAAAAAAACAATCCAAATAAGATTATCTGGGGTTGATGATACCTCGACAGACCGTAAAAAGATATTTATTTTACTATAAATAGATAAAATTATTAAATTTAGGTATTAGCAATTTGAAAATAAATAAATAATAAATAAAAAATAATAATTAAAAAATAATAAATAATAAATAAATAATAAATAAATAATAAATAAATAATAAATAAAAAATAATAAATAATTAATATAAATTAATTATTTTATTTAAATTTCATCATTTATTTATGTTTATTATATATATATATATTTATTTATTTAAATAATTAATTATTATATATTAATAATGAATAATAATTAAATTTTGTTGGGATTGATTTAATTGTTTTTATATTGAAAAGTC
The DNA here is from genome assembly GCA_963082975.1 of Labia minor. Classification (NCBI taxonomy): domain Eukaryota; kingdom Metazoa; phylum Arthropoda; class Insecta; order Dermaptera; family Spongiphoridae; genus Labia; species Labia minor. The sequence continues at coordinate 12,509,575 of OY720345.1, forward strand.
GCAATGAAATCTTTTGATGATGATAGTTTATCAGTTGTTAACATCTTTCACTCTCTCTCCCTCTCCCTCTCCCTTTTGTTGAAGAATTAATTAATTGCTCTGTCGTTTTTTATTGTACTTTACAAAATAAAAAAAAGGGGGTGTGGGGCGGCTTTTACCTTTTAGAGCTCTTCACTTTTATTAGGCTCTTATCATCGAGGGCAGGTGGCAAATGCGCGTGCGCGTGTCTTCCCCATGCAAGGGGAAGGGGGGTGTCTGTGTATGGGGCGGAGCCTCACTCTCTGTTCCCTGGTGCTCCATTGCGGGAGGCTGTACCCATCTGATCATTCGTAAGCCATACAAGTGGCGTGCGTGGTGCTCAAGTCGTGTCCGTTTAGTGTAGTGTTGCCTGTACTTTACATGATTGTCAGTGATATTGCGATGTATAAAGGCCCTACGCCCACGGAGGGAGTTGCTGCCGCTGCCGCTGCTGTTGCTGTTTCGGCCAATACATCAGCAAATACAGCTACTGCTTCTGTTGTGGCAAACGCTTCAGGAACAACGCATGCACCACTCGATGAGGCCGTCGGGAAACTTCTTGAAGGTGAATTTTACTTAAACAAAATAAAAATAAATAAATAAATATAAAAATAGTATTGATTCATTAATAGTATATTTCTATAATTCATTATTTATTATATTTTATATTATTATAAAAAATAATCAAGCCTACATCTACATATACGAGGGTGGGGTGAAAAGTTTCCGGCCTGACCAAGAAAAACGATGTTTTTAAATTTTTGCTTTGCTTTATTTTTCAACATCAAAGATAGCTGAGACTTGTACGATGTCAGCTGAACGTGTGCGAAATATTTTGCACAACCATTTGAATATGGAAAGTTGTGTGCAACGTGGGTGCCGCGTTTGCTAACGTTAGACCAAAAACTGCTTCGAAAAACCATTTCTACCGACAATTTGGCGCTGTAGGCGTAATCCAAAAGAATTTTTGCGTCGATTCATAACTGTCGATGAGACTTAAATTAAATTAAATTAAATTAAATTAATTAATTAATTTAATTAATTAACTAAATTAGAACACCGTTATGAGAAATGTATCAGTGTTTATGGAGATTATGTTGAAAAATAAAACAGAAAAAAAAACAAATTTATAAACATCGTTTTTCTTGGTCAGTCCGGAAACTTTTCACCCCACCCTCATAAATATATGTATATATAATACGTATTATATATATATATATATATATATATATATATATATAATACGTATTATACTTAAAAGAAATAAACTTTTTACTTTCTAAAAAAACGAATAAATTTTTTTTTTATTTTATTCGGACAAAAAAATAAAATATATTAAAAAGTAAAAAAAAAAGTTGAATATTAAACCTCTTTATAAATAAAATGATTTTAAATAATTACAATTATATTTAATGAAAATATTATCTGATTATTTCTATGAAATTAAATGCTCAAGAATATAGGAAATTATGTTGGAAATGGATTTTTCATTAAATTGTATTTATAGTAGTTTTATAGTTTTGATTGATTGTGTTTTGTTTATTAACTTATATAATTTTTATTAATGATTCATTAATATTACATTTTTAATTCATTATTTATTATATTTGATATTATTAAAAAATAATCAAGCCTACATATATATATATTTACAATAAGTATTAAATTTAAAAGAAAAAAAAATTATAAATTATATTTAATTTTTATTAATTATTCTATTAAAATAAATTTATTTATTCCTCTTTTAATAAAATTTTTGATTGATTTAGTTATCTCATCTTTTTCTCTTTAAAATTAAAAAAAATAAAAATATAAGTATATTGTTTGTAGATTGTTTAAAGTAAACAAAGATAAAAGAATAGACATTTTGAAAAAAAAAGTTTCATATTATTAATATAGATTCTAAAAACTTTCAAAAAAATTCAATTTCTAAAATATATGAGCTGGTATACGGGAGAGAGAACATATTAATTTTAATAATTAATTTAAATAATTTAAATATATTTAATTAATTAATATTAATTAATTTTTTTCCTATAACAAATAGAGAATGGTTGTTTATTATTCCATTGCCATGTTCATTTAGATTTTTGATTTAATAATTAATTAATTATATTCTAAATTAATAAATGTGAATAAAAAAAATGCAAATAATAATAATAATTATTATATTATAATAAATGTGTTATACCAGTATAAATCAATGATTATATAGTAGGAATTTTACTATTATTATTTTATTTTAATATTATATAAAAATTATTTGAAAAGAAAATTAATTTTTTATTATTTAAATAATTTTAGTTAATATTTTATACTTATAAATTATTTTAGTCTCTAATGTGAATATACGTTGAAGTATGTGTCAATTTTTATATTTTCCCTAGTAAACCAATAAAGTGCGGTAGACTTACTTCTGTCGAGATATTCCTGTGCAGTTGTAAATAAATGTGGCCCTTAAAAAGTGTCAGTCGTTGTCAGACAAGAATTCTAGAAAACGATCGATGGATTTTTTACATAAAAGAATTTCAAAGATGGCTCATTCTTTTATTTGGAGAATTTGGAATCTTTCATTTTTTTTTCTTTTAACAAAATTTGAATATTTTAATATTATTACAGAAATGATTCTCTTATCTTATAAAAACTGACTTCCGACGCTTGCTCCACTCATAATTTCACTTATAAGCCTACTTTTAGATTTTTTTTTGCAAATGTTTAAAAAATGTACAATTATATATGAATTTTCCCCTTTTTTTGGAACACATTTCTTGATTTATTTCTAAAATACACGTGGCGGAAGTGAAACTTCTTACAATCTAGAGAATAAGATAAATTTTAGTTGAGAGTGTGAGTGAGAGAGAAATAGAGAAAAATAAAGGGATCATTTCGAAAGACATATAACAGTATAAAATTTTCGTAACAAATATTCGCTTTATTATTATTATTATCTACTCTATCATCATATCTACATTGCCTGTACTATTGTCGGTTGGTGCTTCAATTGGTAATACTGATATTAATGGCTTGTGATAACTAAAATAAGATATATATGTTCGTGATTCGATATTTTCTATATAACGTGTAAAAACAGCATCTATTGTAGTTCCAGATTTTGTTGTTGATTCCTTGGGATCGTTATTTATAAGCAGACCAAATGTTTCTCGAAGAAAGTTGATCAACGGCAACGAATCATCAGATCCAAAATTTACATTAAAATCTCCCCCGAGAATTAGAGGGATTTTATCTTCGCCTCGTTCAAGTGCATTAGCACCTGTGTGGCTATAAACCAGTAGTGAACGGTGTATGAAATAAATAATATCGTCTAAATTTTGGTCGTTATTTTTTTTCGGCATAGTGAAATCTGTGGAGTAGAGAAAAGCAGTTTTAAATGCAATAATAATTTTAAATTGATTTAGTAGTGTTAAAGTAATGTTGAGATTCGGATAAATAACGTGAATGGTCATCGACGCACATAACTGTATGTGTTGGCGTGTGAATCGCCGACCATGTTCACACACACAATTACATGCGTCGGTATGCGTGCACGCTGTATATTTGACTTGAGAATTTTAATTATTTCACGATATATATCTTATCTTATTATGCTAGCTAAAATTGTATATATCTATCTATCTATATATCATGGTTCTCAAAAACCGCTCTAACGATTTTTTTCAAATTCACACTAGATATAGTATTTATAAAGAAAAATTAAGTTTTATTGATGATATCTCTTTAAACATTCAGCTTCATTATTAATTTCTTAATTGAAAATTATATATGGAAAACGTCAAAATTGGCCTCCATTTTTATTTGTATTAATATTTTTTTTTATTTAAAATATTTTAAAATTTATTATTTAATTTCGAAATAAAATTAAAAATATTTATTTTTAATAAAATATATATATATATTTATTAATCCCGCTTTTTTTTTAAATGATATTGTATTAACATTTTTTTATATTTAAAATATTTTAAAATTCATTATTTAATTTCGAAATAAAATTAAAAATATTTATTTTTAATAAAATATATATATATTTATTAATCTCTCTCAAAAAAAAACAACAAAACAAATAAATGTCTTTGAAAGATGGTAAAAATATCTTTGTAATTATCAAAATATCATAGACCAGCAGTAAGAACAATTGTTTTTACTCCCCGAGTTCGAAGGATCGAAACTCGCCGCGTGCATTTTTTTTTATCTATTTTCGTGATTTATTTATTCATTGTTCTTTTATTAATTAAGTTTTAGATAGTTTTATAATTTTTAATATTTTTTCAATAAAATATTATTTAATACATTTAATAATTGTAATAAATAATTAAAGAATTGTATATCAATATTTTTTAAAGGGTAGAGCGAGCTCGGTGTCTCAGGTATTAATATTACCAGCCAAATCCAATAATAATGAATCATTTTTTACTATCTCGCCAGAGATAGTATTGCGATCACGAAAATTTTCGATGTTGAGATTTTGATGTTTTTATACTTTTTGAAGGTTCCTGAATCATTTTCACTAAGGTTGAGAAAAATGTCTGTGTGTGTGTGTCTGTGTGTGTGTGTGTGTGTGTGTGTGTGTGTATGTAGGCAAGATTACGCAAAAACGGTTTGAGCTAGAATGATGAAATTTGGTACATGGACATTATTCAAAATTCATAGTTTTCTATCAACTTTTGAGAAATGTAGCTCAACCGGAAGAGGGTCATTACCTACAACGTTTTGATTTTTTTTCCTCTAAAGTGACCGTAAAAATAAAGATATATGTTTGATAATTTTTCACATGATTAATAATTGTATAAAACTGCTATATATAGAATTTCAGCTTGATTGATTAGCTGAAATTACCAGAATTAATTTTTTAACACTGCAAATCTCACGCGCCAACACGTGACGTGGTGCCATCAACAAAAAGCCAAACATGCGCTGGTTTAATATTTATTATTTATTATTTATAATTTATAATTAATTAAATTTAATAATAATTTTTAAATAATATAAATAATATTTAATTATAATCTAATCAAAGAAAATAAAAGTTTGAATCTATTTGATAGTTGATCTTTTTACATATAATTAATCTCAAATTAAATATTTTTTAATATTAAAAAAAAATAACAAATTTCATATGTATATTTATTTTTATAAATGTTTAGGCAAATTTTGAAATTAATATATATTTAAATTCAAATTGTATTTAATTGCGATATCTACTGGACAAGGTGGAGATCTCGCCCTCTTTTGATCATAAGTCATACTAATTTTTATTCTTTGACCCAGTAGAAGCTGAGAAATATTATTCCGCGTCAACGTACTACCGCGCATGCGCGCCGTGGACTTTGGACCTAGCGAGAGCGTAGTAGAACGAAAGACAGCACAAAACGAAGAGGCAGATAGCCTCTTTCTCAAAGACGAAAGACCGGACAAAAGAAAGACCCAGATAGCCTCTCTCTCAAAAACGAAACACCGCACAAAAGAGAGTCGGAGATAGAGGCTATCTCATTCTCACTCGTTATATCTATATCTTTTTTCTCTCTTGCGTTTCGTAACGCGTTACGAAATTTCAATTTTTCAATTCACTCTCCATTCTCAACCAAATGTCAGGACGCCGCTAAAGAAGTTTCACTTCAAAAAAAAAAAAATTTAAATAATTGTTTAAGGAAGAGAAGAGGTGACTATGGGGTCAAAATTCAATTAATGATATTAATTAATTTTAAATATATTTAAAAATTTGATAATTTTAAATTTTATTTAAAAAAATAATAATTAAAATTATTTTATTTTATTTAAAAAAAAAAAATGATTTCGATCTTTACATAATTTATTTTTATTTGGTCAGGTTACATAGGTATATGCTTGTCTTGTTTGACATCATATATCATATATCATCATATAATACAGAACTAAAATGGAAAGAATACAATAATAAAATATTAAGAGAAATAGCAAATTCTCGTACCGGAATTGACAATCAAATTATAGAAAATATTATCTGAAAAAAAAATTACTAATAAAATTATTGTTACTCTTTAAAAATCAACCTTATTTTAAATTTTTAATAATAAAACGAAAAATTAAAAATTAATCATATCTTTAGCCAAAATGAAAAGGAAGTAGTAAGGTTAATGAAAATTAATAATTATTCCTTTTTTCCCTTTCCAATTTTTCAATCTTAGTATTATTTTAATAACTGAAAGGTTTCTGAATTTTTTTTTTAATAATTATTTAATTTTTGACTAAATGACACTGATTTTTTTATTCTTAGACTATTTTTATTAATAATAATTTAATTTTATATCTACTATTGTCTTTGAAGAAGGATGGAACTATTATTCAAAACGTCAACATTTATTAAAAAAGAAATGGAAACCCGTAAGAATTAATTCAATCAGTCTTCATGCTCCACTTTCAGTTTGGGTAAAGAAATTTTTAATTTTTAAATTTTCTTTTTTTATTATTATTAGTATTACGTTACATAATAAATTAAGAACAGATCAATTCTTTAATTTCAAGAATCTTCATTATATTATGCAATTGTTCTTATATTTTAATTAAAATATTAAAATGGGGTTATTTTAAAAAAATATAATAAATTATTTATTTTTATATATTTTATTTTTTTAAAAAAATTATTTTTATAACTGTATAGAGTTTCTAAATTTGTTATAAATGTAAATTACAAATATTTGATAAAGTGAATTAATTACATAGTCCCTTGTCTCTATACAATTAAAAATAAGCTGGAGTGTCTCCATTCGAATATCTCGCAATTTGAATTGGATTAGATAAAATATATTATATATAAATTAAATTTAATTAATTAAATTATAAATTAAAATCAATAAAAAATATTTATTAAACCAGCGCGTGTTTGACTCTTTGTGATGGGACCAAGTCACGTGCTGGCGCGTGATTGGTAGTGTTAAAAAATTAATTCCGGTACTTTCAGCGATTCAACCAAGCTGAAATTCTATATATAGCAGTTTTCTACAATTTTTAATCAGGTGAAAAATTATCAAACGTAGATCTTTATTTTTACGGTCACTTTAGAGGGGAAAAAAATCAAAATTTGATAGGTAATGACCCACTTCCGGTTGAGCTACATTTCAAGTTGATAGAAAACTACGAATTTTGAATAATGCCCGTATACCAAATTTCATGATTCTAGCTCAAACCGTTTTTGCGTAATCTTGTAATACACACACACACACACACATGCATACAAACATACACACACACACACACACATACATACATACAAACATACACACACACACACATACATACACACATACAAACACAGAGAGGGACATTTTTCTCAGCTTTAGTGAAAATGACTCAGGGACCTTCAAAACATATAAAAACATCAAAATCTCGACATCGATAATTTTCGTGATCGCAATACTATCTCTGGCGAAATAGTAAAAAAATATATATAATTTTGGAAATATAAAAATATCTACCTAATTAATAATAATCATAATATATAATTATTAACCTATGTGCCAATTTTCTTTTTTATTTCCAAAACCGAAATATGAGCACTCAAACTATCCCTTTTTAAAAATTTCAATTTCTTTTTTTGAATGTATCTCCATATTCCGAATGTTGGTATTTAGGAAGGAAGAGCATTTGTCATTGTCTCTGTTTGGTGGCCTAATGAGTTGATTCATTGGTTGCTTGTTCGTTGATTGAATGGCAATGACCAATTGTGCGATATTTCCGATTGCAATAAGAAGAGAGATGAGTGAACTCGGCGCTTTGGTGACCAGCGGGTGGTCGTTGTTGTTCCTCTTCCCTTCCCCCACCCCATCAACATCCCTATCCCCGTGTCCCTTCCTCTCTCCTACAAATCATAACAGAGGACAAGGGAATAATTGATTTTCAAAATAGTGAGTGAGTGAGCACCATGGAAAACTATGACTAGCATCTTTATCAATATCTTGAAGAGATTTGAAAGTAATGAAGAAGAGACTAAGAGAAAGAAGAAAAGATTATCTTTTATTTTAACAGTTAATTGAACAATTTTCTATTATAAAATTCATTAAAAATTCACTAATTGAAGACAAAATTGATTTCTCTTCTGTTTTGTATATATATATAAATTTTTGAAAAAAGTAAGAAATTACTGATTTTTCTCTGAAGTAATCGCTTGACAGAAAATGAAATACATGTAGAGAAAAGAGGGACAAATGGACTACCTACGTAGAAGTGGTGTCTTGAGTTAATAAAAAAAAAAGAATAAAATTTTGTCTATTTATAAAATCCAAACCAAAAATTTAAACTATAATTTTCTTAAATCTTTATAAATTTAAGTTTTAATAAATATTATAAATTAAAATAAAAAAATGTATACAACACATTTAAGAATTTAATTTGCAAAAAATAAATATTCAATTTGGATATACTTTTTACCGACCAACAATAGGAAGGGAAGATATTATTTTCACATGTGGAGATTCTTAAATATCTCCACGCATAATGTCTGTCTATCTGTCCATTGTGTGTCCGTAGACGGGTATATCTTGAACGGCTAAACAGATTTTGATAAAATTTGATATATTTACTTAATGCATCATTAGCATGAATTCATCAATTTTTGGTGTATATCCGGAAACTGAAAGTGGTAGTTTAATAATAAGTTTTAATTTTATATTCATTGTCGGAAATTTTTCACTTAAAATATTTGTAGTAATTAATAATTGAGTAATTAAACAAAAAATAAAAATCAAGATAATATAATTTAGTCATTTTTATTCAAGTTTTAAATTGTTTTTTTTTGATACTTTATCTTATATATAAAATTCTCGTGTCACAAAACTTTGAAATCATACTCCTCCGAAACGGCTGGACCGATTCTTATGAAATTTTTTATGTATATTCAGTAGGTCTCAGGGCATGTCAGACTTCCTTTAGAAAACCGCTAATTGGTAAGGTGTGTCCAGGAAATGCTAATTAATTAAAAATAGTTTAGTTACCATACTAGCTCATAGAGGCGCTGGTGGCAAAAATTTGAAATCTTATATATACCCTTATAAGAAGCTTCCAAACAAAAGCGGTTCATGGGTGAACGGCCTAAGGCGTTAAATTATGCTTTGCATCCCTCAGTTCCAAACTCGCAAAGGCACATTTTTTTTTTTTTTATTATATATTTTTTTTACAAATTTATTAATTTTTATTATTTTAATATTTTATTAAATTATTTTATTTTATTAAATTAATTTTATTAAATTAAATTTTATTATTAAATTGTATTTTATTAAATTTTAATATTAAATTTTATTTTATTAAATTTTAATATTAAATTTTATTTTATTAAATTTTAATATTAAATATTATTTTATTAAATTTTAATATTAAATTTTATTTTATTAAATTAATAATTATGTCAATTAATTTTTTGTGAATAAATAAACAAATATAAAAAACTATATATAAAATTTGAATTTTCATCCATTCATTCATCTAAAATGATATTAACTTTCTCTTCCTTTTTGGAAAAACCCATATTGCCATCCCTAGCGTCAACTATCTATGTATATATATAAAAAAGGTTTTTGTCTGCATATTGCAGCTGGATGCTCTGTGCTCAGAATTTAAAAATTATTATAATATTTCACTTTTTATTTTAAATTCTAATATTCAAATATCAATTAAATTAAATAATTTATTCTAAAAGTTGTCATTTAAATTTATTTAATAAAATATTTAGATCATATTTAACTTAATTCTTTATATATATATATTCTTTATATATATTTGAATATTTCTTCTTTTCTATTTGAAAGTGAAAGCTTAAAAAAACAGAATATATTATTTTTAAACTTTTATGAATACAAAAATATTTTCTAATCGTCAATTAAAATGACTAAATTATATTATTTTTGTTTTTGTTTCAATTATTAATTACAAATATATTTTAAGTGCAAAAATGATTTCTTGGTTAATTAAAATATGTTTTTTTAGACAAATGATATAAACGAGATGTTTTAAATTTATGTCTTTTTTATATTTTTTTATTAATAGGCTTCTTTTTTTATTTTTAATTTTTAATAAATTCTCTTTTTTGATATGATATTAATAAAAAATAATATTAAATTGTATATAAAATTAAAAATTAGAATATTTGAATTTTTTTAAATTTTAACACATGTAATCAATCATATGCATAACGAATGGAAAATTTTGAAAATCAACTTAGTATTAAATTCAGAAAAAAATACTCATATATAGAATATAATAGACCATTCGAATATAATTTAAAACTATTTTTCTCCTTCTATTTTAAATTTTAAAAAAAACGGAGTGTTACGAAATTAAGATGCCTGGATAGATAAATGGGCTGGAATAGGAGGTAATTTATAATTTTCTTCTAATTCAGATTGAAATTAATGGTGATAAGAAAAAATATTTAGTAAAAAAAATCTATATACAAAATGTAGAATTTGAATATGTAGAAGGATAATAATATTTGAGAAAATTTAAATCGAGGTAGAAATCGGGAAACGCCTGTTATCATGCAGTAAAGAGGGTTATCTCATCAAAATTATTATCAAAAGGAATCAAAATTAAAATATATAAACCAATTATTTTGCCTGCCTGTTGTATTATATGGGTGGGACGCATGGTCTATGACCCTGGGAGATGAGAGTAGATTCAGAGTATTCTTTCCAGCATATATTGGCCAAAGAAAGGTGAGGTCACCGGGGAATGGCGGAGACTGCATAACGAGGAATGGCATGACCTCTATGCATCTTCAGAAATAGTTAGGGTTATAAAAGCGAAAAAGCTGCGATAGGCAGGAGACGTGGCTAGAATGGGAGAGGAAAAAGATATTGGAAAAACGGTGCGGAGACCGATTGGAAAACGTCCGCTTGGAAGACCAAGGACGCGTAGGAAGGGACGTAAGAAAGATGGGGCAAGGGCTCAAGATAGGGACACTTGGAGAAATGTGGTTGCTGCGGCCAAGTACTTTCGAGTTTCTTAGAGTCACAGAGATAGATAGATATAAGATATACAATAATATACAATAATAATATATATAATTAAAATATATTTTAAATAAGAACACAAAAAGAAATGAATGTTTTATGTAATATACTGATTGAAACAAAATGGATGAAAACCTTTTACTACTCTTAACCAAATACTAAGTACCACTCGGGGGGGTACAGGGGGCGGAGCCCCCGTCTAGGTGCGGAGAGCGCCGAAGGCGCTCGGGGCAGCTAGTATATATATAAATATACCAATAATGTTGTTTAGAAATTAATTTATTTTAAATCATCAGGCCACAGCTCATTTTTATTTAATTTATTAATTGTTTAGTTATATCAGAATGAAATCACCATAGAAATGAATTTCCTTACAAAATAAATATACTCTACTATTCAAATAATAAATTTTTTCAAATTTAAATTTAATTTAAAATACATATATTTAATTAGAAGAATTTTCATTAGATTATAGAATATACAAATATATATATATATATATATAATTTTTTTCAATTCTTAAAATGTAGATCTAATTATTTTTTTTATCTATATGAATTATAATAATTTAATTAACATTTTTAGGAATTAGGGGTAAAGAAAAAAAATGAGGTTTTTTATTACATTTATAAAACTATCATAAATAGATTTTTAAATAGTATACATAAAGTTGTCTATTTTAATTGCAAAGTCAAAAGAAGGTCCCTTGTACCATACACTGTGGGTTTAAATGAAGGCGTTGGTCCATCTTGACCGCCCCCGCCCTCTCACCCACCCTCTCATTCAATTAGAGAAGCGGTGGTGGCCAATAGTCCGTGTAATGGGGATCTTCTCTCTTTCAGCTCTTTCTATCCAGCGAAATGGACCGTGGACCGTTAATAAACACATCACACTCACTCACAGAGTCGGCTTTTGCTAATCACAATTAGATTCTTGTTTTTTCCAAGGTGGATGGATGATGATGATCACATATAATAAATTCTTAACATATCATATTTATTACATTAAAATTAATGAATACATAATTAATAATTTGATCTTTTTCAAAAATTAGTAAAAAAAAAAAAATCATTAAAAAATGAATTCATTATATAGGCTTAATTAATAAATTTTCAAAATTCTTTATAATTTACTTTAAAAATTAGTAAAATTGAAATTGTATGTTATTTATAAAAAAAATACTATTTTAGATTATTTTAAATAGTAATTTATTTAATAGTTTATATTATAGTATTTAATATTTTGTATACGAGGGAGGGGTGAAAAGTTTCCGGTCTGACTAAGAAAACGTTTTTAAATTTTTTTTTTTTTTTGCTTTATTTTTCAATATAATCTCCATTAACACTGATTTATTTCTCATAACGGTGTTCTAATTTAGTTAGTTAATTAATTAATTAATTAAATTTAATTTAATTTAAGTCTCATCAACAGTTATGAATCGACGCAAAAATTCGTTTGGATTACGCCAAATTTACGGTAGAAATGGTTTTTCGAAGCCGTTTTTGGTCTAACGTTAGCAAACGCGGCACCCACGTTGCACACAGCTTTCCATATTCAAATGGTTGTGCAAAATATTTTGCACACGTTCAACTGACATCGTACAGGTCTCAGCTATCTTGAATGTTGAAAAATAAAACAAAAAAATAATTTTAAAATATCGTTTTTCTTGGTCAGGCCGGAAACTTTTCACCCCACCCTCGTATATTTACTTAACTATAGATAAAAAAAAACCTCTGACTTTTGTACGTCCTACGCAAGGACAACGCCTATCAAGTCGGTTATATCAATGAGGTGTCCTATGATCAGTAGAACGGGTCCTCTCCACCTTTACCTTGATTTTCTTGATCGGAGGCGCTACTTTTTATCAAGTAGCTATTCCCCAATGTTGATCCCGGAGGCTGGGTTGACTCCGTCTCATAGACCCCAGCTAGAGATATTCCCTTACCAGGCCCTGGACTTGAACCCGGGACCATGTGAATGTGAGACAGAGAGGATAGCCTCTCACCCAATAGCTTCTCTTCTATAAGTATAGATACAACATATATTAAATAATATTTATCGAATTTTTATGATGTAGATAAGAATATGTAGTTTATATTAAGAATATTAGAATAAAATAACATTATATGTGTAATTGTTTTATTTACAGTTAAATTTTTATGGTTGAAAATTAAAATTAATAATATTTATAAATTCATTGAAAAAAATATAAATTATCCAATTATATGAAATAATAAATTTATAAAAAGATTGAAATTAATTTAAACTTTAATTTAAATCTTGCTAATTAAACGTTTTTATTAATCAATTAAATTATGAATAATTATAAAATTAATTGTGATTGTTATGAATAGACATATTATATCTTTATAGGTATAAAAATTATGAATACAATTAATATATATATATATATAAGCGGTATTTCTATTTGTTTTTTCCTTGGATGGGATGGTTGTTCGCTTCTTGCATGATCATCAAACACGCCAACTCTCTTGACCGCAACCGATTATCAATATTTGATTGTTCTACTTGTTTATTTGATAAGGGCTTCAATAGAGAGAGTGGGAGAGGGGTGCAGCAGCATTTCCTTTTATCAAGTAAATGAAGAAAGAATTTGACTGACACACCTGAATTTTTTTTCTTATTTTTACATTCAATTATACTGAACAAGTAAAAATTGAATAAAGATGAGAAAAAAATTCAAAAAAATAAAAATTGTTTAATATTTTCAATTTTTGGTTATATAACATTTAATTTTATTATTATTATTTTTATTATTATTATTTTTATTATTATTATTAACTAATATTAATTTTTCATTATAGGTACTTATAAATTTTGAATTTAATTTTTACCGACCGACGATAAGAAGGGAGGTATTGTTTTCACATCAAATTTCATAAGTGGAGATTTTTTACGTAGCTCCACGAATCATGCATTTTGTCAACAGAAAAAAGTATTTTTAGCACGATTTCTGTCCTCTGTCCATTGTGTTTGTCCTTATAGAATGATGTTCGGAAATTAATTTATTTCAAATCGTCGGTCGGTTTTATATTATTTGGGAAAATATAGAGAAAAAAATATGAGCTGTGGCGAGGCACAGAACCGACCGACGATTTGAAATAAATTAATTTCCAAATAACATTATTTACCGACCGACATGTCGAGATTTTTACATATCTACACGAATCATGCATGATTGTTAACAGAAAAAAGTATTTTTAGCATGATGTCTGTCCATCTGTCCATCCGTCTATATAGATGTGTACAGCTTGAACGGCTAAACAGATTTTGATACACAATTTGGTATATTTACTTAATGCATCAATAACATGAATGCATCAACTTTTGGTGTATATCCGGAAAGCGGAAGTGGTGGAATTAGCGATCGACGATAGGAAGGGAAGGGTTATTTTCACACCAAATTTCACATGAGGAGATTTTTTATATATCTCTACGAATCTAATGCACTTTGTATTGGTTTTATCCTCAAGAAAATGATCTTCATTAGTTTTTTCTTAATTTAAAATTATATGACGTCACTCAGCCCTTCATGACGTCACAGCCTCCTTATTATGATCCCGGGAAAGATAACGGAGATACATTTAAATTATTTGAAATTGTTTCTGTATCTGGAAATTACTTTATTTCAAACCGTGCCTGGCCACAGGTCAACTTATTAGTTTAATTACTCAATTATTAATTACTACTATATTTTAAGTGAAATATTTCCCGACAATGAATATAAAATTAATGCTTTGGAAACTACCACTTCCGGTTTTCATATATACACTAAAAGTTGATGAATTCATAGTACTGATGCATTTAAGTAAATATATCAAATTTTATCAAAATCCGTTGAGCCGATCAAGCTATACACGTCTATACGGACACACAATGGACAGACGGACGGACGGAAGGACAGACATTATGCTGAAAATACTTTTTTTCTGTTAACAATATGCATGATTCGTGGAGATATGTAAAAATCACTACATAGGAAATTTGATATGAAAACAATACCTTCTCTTCCTGTCGTCGGTCGATAAAAATTCATAATTTTTTTAATTTAATTATTATATAATTTAATAGTATTAGACAAATTATATTTAAATTAATTTTAAGTCAAGTAAATCATGCTTTTATTTCCTAATGAATATTATATAAATATAATAATTTAATTTAAAGAAAATTATAAATCAAGGGTTGTTTTTTTTATATATAATTTATTTATTTATTTATTTATTTATTGTAGATAGATGATTTAAATATTTGAGGGTGTATGTTATGGTCACGGAGTGGGAGATGGGGGTGGGGGTGGGGGGTAAAGGAGATAGAAAAGTGGTGGTATATGCATGCATGTTTGTACCGTTGAGTGATTGGCACTAACGAGCTTCGGACAAAGGCGAGCATTGCGTTGCGTTGGCCCCGCTTTGTTTCCCGTCGGACAATCGTTTTTGTCTGATCCACTTAGGATAACATTGATTCGGTCACAATCCGCCCTTCTTCTCATTTCCAACCAATCAAACTAACACCCTATCATCATTGATTATTAAACTGGCAACACTTCCCTTCAATAAGTACCCATCCTTTATTATTATTGTTATTATTATTATTCCTTTCAAATGAAAATTTACTCAAATAGTAAATTATAGCGTTAAGAATAGCATACACAAATATTTCAATTTTTCTATTTAAAATAATTAAAAAATTATAATTAATTAATAAAAATATTTTTTTATTTTTAAGTATATGAATATGAATTTTAATATTTAATGAAAAATGAAAAATCCGGTAATATTCTGGTTTATAAATAGTTTATCTAAACACATTAGTTTTAACTAATTTTTCATTAAAATATTTTATAAATTTTTTACAAATATTTCTTATATATTATATCTTATCTCATTATATTAACAAAAATTGTATATGTATATATATTTATTTTTTTGAAATATTAAACGGCTCGAAGGATTTTTTTTGAAATTCACATCATAGATAATTTTTATAAAGAAAAATCGATCTGTATTGGTTTCAGCCTCGGGAAAAATAATCTTTATTAGTTTTTTCTTTATTAATTCTTCTTTTTTAATTTATGTTCTTTTAAATTATTTGAACGGCTGATCGATGAATTAGCTATTAATATTTTATCAGCCAAACCCTATAATAATGAATAATTTTTTTTAAAGACCGGTGAACCTGGTACTATTATATTATAAACGAAAAGTGCTCTGATAGCATCATCTATATTACACTTTTGAAAATATATGATATATTATTATATTCAGTGGTGTATTGGGAGGGGAACGCGGGGAAACCAGGTTCCCTTAACTTTTTTCAGAACCGGAACGCGTTCCAGTACTTTTTCATGTCCCGACAACTCCTACTTAAATCTACTGTTTCTTTTTTTATGTTCCTTAATATTTTGAATAGTAAAAATAAGAAAAAATAAAAACTTATATGAAAAAGTTTGCTGAAAATAAACAATTTTTTGCTCCCACTATGTGTTCCCTTACTTCTTATTTTACCAATATATCACTGATTATATTATATTATATATCTTGTTCAGTTTATACCAGATATGTATATTTACTTCTTCATGTTAATGATAGGATAATACCAAGTACAAACCACAGAATTGTTTTTATTTTTTAACTTTTTAAAATACTTTGAAATGTTTAATACCTAATGGATGATTTTTTTTATATCCCCTATTCTAGTGTAGTAGGAGTAGTCATTTGTCCCATTCATGAATTACCTACATTTTTTAGATATTTAATTAGAACTAGCTGCTCCGAGCGCCTTAGGCGCTCTTCACACCTAGACGGGGGCTCCGCCCCCTGTACCCCCGAGTGATACATAGTATTTGGTTGAAAGTCTGTATGTAAAAGGTTTTCATCCATTTTGTTTCAATCAGTATAAGTAGATAAGACATGTATTTGTTTTCTTGTAAAATATATTTTAATTTAATCAGTAAATTAATTATATATTATTATTGTATTTATCTAACTCTGTGTCTCTACAGTTTTCGAAAGTTCTTAGCCGCAGTATCCACATTTCACTAAGCGTCCCTATCCTGAGCTACATTCAAATCCTACCCTGTCCCATCTCTCCCATGTCCCTTCCTTCATTGTCCACCCACCTTGGTCCTTGGTCTTCCACCGGATGTTTCCCAATCGGTTTCTCCCAATTTCTAGTTTCTCCAATTCCAACCCCGTCCCCTTCCCATCCCAGCCTTCTTGATTTTATAATCTTAACTATATCTGGACATTATTTCTCGTTATGGCATCTCCGCCATCACCCTGTGACCTCATCTTCTTTTGGCCTATAAATGCTGCGAACAATATTAATCTCACAAATACTCTAAATCTACTCTCGTCTCCCAGAGTCATCGATAGGGAGACCAAACGTCCCGTCTTTAGGTGCTCTGTCCCAAAAATGTCTTCGGGACACCCTATACGGTCCCGTTTTTTTCAATATTTAGGACATTTCGTAATTTTTTTTTCAAAATTTTTTCAATTTAGTTCTAAAAAAAAGGTATACAGTTTGTCCCGGTTTGGTGTTTTCGAAATATGGTCACCCTAGTCATCGATCAACATGAAAAATAATTGTTTTATATATTTTAATTTTGATCCTCTTTGATGAGATAAGCCCCTTTACTGCTTAACAGGCGTTGCTCAATTACAACGTCGATTTAAATTCTTCTCGAATGTTATTATCCTTCGTGATTAGAGATCTTAAGTATTTAAATATTTATACTTTTTCAAATTCTACATTTTGTATGTTAATTGTATGTAAGTCGTATCTGTAGCATAATTCTTGAATTTTTTTGTTTAATTACATTTCGGTTGATTTTTCCCCAATTTCTCTAATCATATGTCTCCTCTTCCAGTCCAATTCATTACCTATCAATGTTGCATAAGGAATTTAAATTTCTTAATTTGGCTAGAACACTCCATTTTTTAAAATTTTAAATAGAGGGAGAGAGAGAGGTTCTAATTATATATATATCTGTTTCTATGACAGCACAAAAAAGTAAACAAATTACATACATACAAACACTCTCCTTTATATATATTTCTGGAAAATGGAACACCCGCAGCTCAGCTCAGGAGTTACCTAAGATTCTAATTTCTTTTTTATTTTTCATCATTTGAGGTACCCTTCACCTCAGAAAAATTTGGTTACCTTACTCCTTGTAGTTTAGGCTCTGGAGTTTTTTGCGTACAGACGGACACTATCGTATTAAATATATAGATATGTAAGTTTAATAAAATAAATGTTTTTTTTTAAATAATTATAAGATCAATTTTTAGACTTGTAGAAATTATAATGATTATAATTTTGTTTTGAAATTTAATTTATTTTTTTTTTTATTAAAATCTTTTAACTGAGCTAGATCCCCAAATTCCTATATTTTTCATAAATTAATTTTTTGAGATAACCTGATTAATATTAAAAAAAAATACTAAAAATAAATCTTAAAATGATAAAGTACAAGAATTCTTAAAAAGGATTTAAATAATTTTTTTTCTTAAAAAAAATATCAAATTTAAATGAATTTTTATAAAAATACTTATATCAATTAAGGTTTTAGGATACAATATTTATAAAATAAAATCTTTTATATTTTCAATTAAATAAATATTAATTTATTATTTTTTGTTTTTTGTTTTTTGTTTTTTTTTTTTGTTTGTTTCAAAATCAATGTATCAATTAAAATATTGATTATTTATTTGTTTTAATTATATAATTTTAAGTGGCTTATATATTTATATGATAATATTAAATAATTAATTATTATAAAAAAAAATAATATTTTAATTAATTATTTATTAAATATAATTGAATACAATGAATTAATTAATTAAACATGTAACTAATGGTGGTTTAATACATTCACAATTTGTTCCACTTAATTTTTCACCAATATTTAATTTTGTTGAACCAAATTCACATTGAACACTTCTAAAACGAATGAATGCATTCCTCATTAAATCATCCACCTTATTATTAATATTGATTTTTTCAAATGATATCGTCATTTGTTTGGTTGTTAATAAATTTTGCTTCATTTCATCAGCATTGAAGATGATATTAAAAATATCACGACATTCTAAACCAAATGGGCAACAATTGCCACGTGAATATTTACGCGTATTAGAATCGGTTATGATTTTTTTACAAAATGGCGATTCCACTGTGCCATTAAATCCTCTTGCACAAATACAAACATGACAACTGTTACGTGGATACATTCGCTGTCCTTCTAAATAAATTTTTCCTTCAAATTCACATGTAAATAAATTATTTGGACATTCATTTTCAGTGCAACATTCTTGTAAATTTTTTTGATAAGAATCACAATTGTCCTGTTTAGGACAATCAAGAAATTGGCATGTAATTTCAGCACCTGAACATAAACATGAGACAATACATTCATTATATTGATTTCTTTTAAAATTCATAACATGAAATGAACATGATCCATCATCTTCTTCATCATAATTGTGTACCACATCACATTCGAAACGTTTAGGACAACATTTTCCATTTTCATATACTGGCGTACATCCAAGATTTGTAAAATCTTTCACCCCTTTACACTTATTAATATCACAATCATTTAATGTCGCTATCGAGTAACCAATCACCCCGAGCAAAAGTAATTCACATAACATGATTATCAAAAAAATTTTAATATGATATTTTATATATATTTATATATTTCTGATCTCTAATCCTTCGAATGTATAATTATAAAGTTGTTCGATGAACTTTATTTAAAAGATATCAATAAAAAAGAGAGGACATTAAAATAAATTAGATTATATAAAAATACAATATATTTATGAATTTATATATTTTGACAAATGAATTAATAATTAATTATTTTCAAAATGATTAATAAAATATTATTTTTTTTTATTAGTTTATTTATAATTTTTAAATTAAAATATTCATTCTTATTTCAAATAATAAAATTATAATAATTTCAAAAAAACTAGGACAAAAAATATGAAAAAAATTATTGGTTATTTTTACAAATTAAATATATTCAAAATTATAATAATTAAAATTATCATGTTAAATGTAATTTATTTCATGAGATAATTAAAATATGAATTTATCCATCTACAGATTTTTAAAAAATTTAATTAAATACAAAAAATTATTTTTATTTTTATTTGTTTATTCCCTCCTCAACACATCACAGTTTCTAGGAATATATACAAAAACTTACATTTGTAATTGTCTATATTTCTAAATTTATTTATATTATTTTTGTATAATTTTCTTAATTAAATTTGATTTTATTTTTTAAAATATAAAATTAAGTGTGAATATATAAAATAATGAAAAGCCTTCATACAAGTGAATGGGTGAACAAAGTCCACAAAGCATACGTAATGAAAAAATGAGAATTTACTTGGGTTAAAAGATAGCGGCTTCTGATCAAGAACATTAAGGTTAAGAGGATACGTTGTACTGATCATAAAACACATCTATACAACACTTAGGCATCAACTGATTTTATAGGCGCATGTCCTTTCAAAGAATGTTCAAAGCTTTTTTTACATTATATAAAATAATGAAGTCATCATTTTAAATTTTATTAATATATCTTAAATTTTTTACATAATTCACTCAGCTTCTTTACACAAAAACATAAATTAATTATAAAATTAATAAAAATAATTTAATAATAAAATTGTAAATTATATATAAAAAAAAAAAATTGAAATGAGGAGAGAAATAAGAGATCATAAGAATACAAAAAAATGCTATTAATAAATAAATAATTCTTTCAACTTCTAGTTTACATTTAATATATTTTAAAATTAGATGAATTTAGGTGGATGATAGGGGAGATGTTAGAAGTATGATATAAAAAATATTTACATTTCACATTTACTATTTAGTTAATTCAATCAAGGTTTATAGAATTTTTAAATTAAAAATATAAATATTTAAATTCAGACCAATGAAATATTTATTAAATATTACCAATTTATTTATTATTATATTTATTTATTTTATATTTTTTTTTCTTAATTTCTATGATAAAATGATTTTAATTATTATTTTTTGCACTTTTTTTCTGCTTTTAAGATGAAATATTATAATTTTTCAATTAAGAAATTAAATAAATAAACAGAATCAATTAGTTAAATGGACATTAAAAAATAATACTTTTTTTATTATAATATTTTATTATACTTACTCTTTATTAGATATTAAAAGTTTTTCTAAAATTTTTATTTGTTTAATTAACATTGAATTTATTATATTATTATAAAAAACTAATTTATTATTTATTCTTATTATTTCTAATTATTTATTTTATAAATTATTAATTAAATAATTAATATTAATAATTGAAACAAAATTAAACCTAAACCAATATATATATTAAAGTTTGATAGGACAATATATTCGTAGCGATAAGAGTAGGTTGTGTTGTTCCACTCTCAACGTGAATGTATATTTTTTCCCACTCTTTTCGTTATTCTATTATAATTGGATTTGTTTTTTTTTTTTTTTTTTTATTTTTGTGGGGGTCTAGTATGGGGAGAAGAGAAGAGGAGAATTTAAATAACAAGTGTTAAAAGAATTTTATTTGTTATCAATATTTTTTTTTTTTAATACTTTTTAAAAATGTTTTATTAGTCATTTACACATTTATAATCTTAGTTAAAATATCTTCTACGAAATATCTATATATTTATAGTTTTTTCATCCAATTAACTAATATATGCTAATACTTTTTTTTTATTTAAATATGTTTGAAAGAGATAAATGTTAAGTTAACAAGATGTTTAAATTGTTGCAAAACTGTTTGAAATACACTAAAGTATATATGATAATAATAATAATAATAATAAATTTATAATATAATTGTATACACACAGATTCGGTTTATCTCCAAATCTTATTATTATAAATAGAAGAATCCATTTATAAAATTACTTGTTTTATGAGTAGCTGAGAAGCTAAAAGAAGCTAAAAGTTAAAAACTTACTAATGGATATATAGGATATATATTTAAGTATATTCTAAAAAACAAAAAAGGTAGGGTAATTAATATTTATTAGGTTTTATATTATTATATGGAAGATCTGCTAATGCGCCACAGGGTGGGAGATAGCGTAGCTGATTCACATTTTTGTGGTCTCGGGTTCGAGTCCCAGCCTGGAAAGGTAATTTCTCAAGCTGGGGTCTATGGGCGGAGTCAACCCTGCCTCCGGGATCAAAATTGGGAAAGTTACTTGATAGCGACTCCGATCAAGAAAATCATGGTAAAGATTGATAGGACCCGTTCTACTAATCATCGGACACCTAAATGATATAACCGACTTGATGCGCGTTGTTCTTGCGTATGATGTAAAAAAGTCAGAGGTTTTTTTATGGAAGATCTGAATTAAATTTCACGTATCTAGTATTAATTAGGAAAACTAATTTGGAAATTTTAACCATTGGTTTGATTCAGTCAGTAAAGATGAGTAGATCACAATGGCCTAGACGCCTAGACAATTGAACCACCAGTTTCGAATTAGGAATTGTGATTAGACTTCTGCTGGTAAAACTATTTTCAATTGCAGTAATCCAAGATAACATTCGAATCACTGATCCAGTATACAGAATGACATCGTTGATTAAGTAAACCAAAAACTTGGAAGTAATTTGAAGATGATTAGTGGTCTCGCTAATGTTTCCCCAAATGTTGCTTTAATTGAACTTATTGACCGTTCCATTCCCATGCAGAGGGATGAAAGAAACTCATAAACTCTTACAGAAAGTGTATCGTATCGATTTGAATAGCCATTCCATTTAAATTATTTCCCAATTTCCACTCTAATGTCTAAATTGAGCACAATCTAAATGATCTGGCCACAACAAATTTCTCGCAAATATTTCCTTATAAATTCTACTAACGTGTCCCATCATCGCTAAATTTTACATTATTTAACTATCTTCGCTATTTTCTTCATTTTTGCTCCCCTCAAAGTCATGGACCAACAATTTTATTTATCTGAACAAAATAACCGCCAAAATGATAGTTTTATAGATTATAATTTCATTTTATAAAACAACCTTAAATCATACAAATAGTTTGATTTTAATATTTATTTTAAATTAATTACTTCAATAAAGAAAAAAAATAATTACAAATGGTTGAATAACTTCCCCATACCATCTCAATACACTTGAATTTTTTAAAAAATCCTGCTCATTATTTTTAAGAAATCCTACCAATATATATATATATATATATATATACGTGTCCATGCATAAATAGAATACAATTTTTTCTCTTTATAATACAATAAAATTAGATATAAAATGTTAAATAATAAATCAATAAGAAATATAATAAATAAATAATTCTAAACTATTGTAGATAAGAAAATAGAATTATAATCATGAAAATGGATACAATTTTAAAAATTGTTCAAATTTTTATTGTGTCAAGCCCCACCTAAATAAACTTTTACTAAAATTCTTATTTTCTCAAATAATTATTAAAACTTATGTGGTTTTTATAATTATTAAAGGAATTTTTATTAAAATACCACATATTTGTATAATTTATTTAACTAAATATATAATATATATAAAACCTCTGACTTTGTACGTCCTACGCAAGGACAACGCCTATCAAGTCGGTTATATCAATGAGGTGTCCTTTGATCAGTAGAACGGGTCCTCTCAACCTTTACCTTGATTTTCTTGATCGGAGGCACTACTTTTTATCAAGTAGTTATTCCCCAATATTGATCCCGGAGGCTGGGTTGACTCCGTCCCATAGACCCCAGCTAGGGAAATTCCCTTTCCAGGCCCGGGACTTGAACCCGGGACCATGTGAATGAGAGGCAGGTTCGTTACCCGGACACCCAATGGCGCCTTCAAATATATATATATATATATATAAATTATACAAAATCCCTTTAATAATGACTTTGATTATTTAGAAAAATAAAAATATTTATTAATGAAACTTGAATGTTAGATTTTTCCTGAATAAAGGATTAATTAAAAAGAATATAATATATTAAATAATTTTAATGAAAACATTTTTTATATTAATATATTTTAAATACGAATCCATTTCTCTTTTATTTTCTAAAGAAGTAGGAGAAAGCATTTGGAAATATAAATATATATTATAATACTAATTACTGGATAAATACAAGTACATTAAATAAATCACTATGTTTTATATAAATTAATAATTTTAATAAAAATAATATAATATTAAAAAAATAAATTATAATATCAATATAGATATTTCTTGAAATTTTGTATTTCTAAACAAACATAATTTTTAATTTAATAAAATATGAAGGTAAGCACAAAATATACTTATATGTTTAAAAAATCAATATTTTTAATTTTTTTTTTTAAATAAATTTTAAATAATAATTCGAATTTATGATTATCAAAGAAAATAAACGTATGACTAAATCAATAAAAGGGTTAACATTGAACAAACTTTCTATATTAATTAAAATAATATTTTCATTGAAATATAATTTAACTTAATAATTTCCACATATTTTCAAATATATAGAAATTTTTTTTTCTTTTTTCTTGTATTCAATCTTCAAAAATGTAATTTTTTTTTACTTATTTCATGATAAAAAAGAAAAAATAATTTTTTACATAATATAATCAATTAAATTCCAGTCGATTTGGCATTGTCATTTGCTTTTTTTTAAAAAAAAGAAAAACCACTCAATCTTCTGTCGTCAAACTAACCAGTTCGTAGTATTTATACATTTAGGCACACAAATTACTTAGTAATCTATTATTTTTAGATTAATTTGAGTGGATGGGATGATGGTGATGGGAAAGAAGAAAAATCACTAATGAAACGACAAGATTGGATTAAATATATAAAGAAATTTTTTGGATATTTGAATACGCTCCCATGAGTGCGTAAATGTGCAATGGGGGGTATCAATCCTTTCTAAATGCTTCATCATCTACTCATCCGTTTACTTATACAACGTAAAAGAGAAAACGAGAAATTTTAAACTCAATGTTAATGTTAAAAGAACGAGAATAAATGATTTAAGAGATATTTATTTACTTTCATTTTTGTTTTAATGAAATTAAATAAATTAAATTAAATAAATAATAATCAATAAATAATATAAATAATATTCTGATATTTAAAATATTCAATTATTAAAAAAATAAATTAATAAATCTATTATAATTAATTCTATTTTTATTTTTTTAAAATTAAAGAAAAAATCATATCAGTTATTAAATTCAAATTAAATTTTGCAAATTAATAAATTATAAAAAAATAGAAAATATTATTTTTCATTAAATTAAATACATAAATATATTAACAAGTAAATATATACATATAATAGTTTCTTACTAAGAAAATATAATAATTTTGTGTAAATTCGGTTAATTTTAAAATTAAATTATATACATATGTCTATATATTACTATCTATTATATTAAAAGAATATATATTTTTGGGTATTGAATATATATATGTGCACATATATTTTAAATAATATAAGATAAAAAAAAACTGCAATTAACAGATTAATTTTAAATTTTATTTCGTTTTATATTATTTTATAATATATAAAAAAAAAACGCAGACTTTTGTACGCCCTACACAAGGACGGTTATATCAATTAGGTGTTCGATGATCAGTAGAACGGGTCCTATGTACCTTTACCTTGATTTTCTTGATCGGAGGCGCTATCAAGTAGCTTTCCCAATTTTGATCCCAGAGTCTAGGTTGACTCTGTCCCAAAGGCCTCAGCTGGAGAAATTCCCTTGCCAGGCCCATGACTTAAACCCGGAACCTCGAGAATGTGAGCCAGCTACGCTACCTTCCACCCTGCGGCGCCTTTAATTTATATATATATAAAAAAAATGTATAAGATAATAAAAAAATTGAGAATTACCAGAACTATATCGTTTGTAACGCACATTTTACGCTACATTAATGTTTACATTTTTTTGATCTACATATGTTTAAAGAAAAAATTCTAAAACAAAAATAGAAAATTTAAAAATTTCTTTTTATGATGTACTTATTTATCTTTCGAGAAGAGTTGAAAAGGGATTCTACTCTCTTATAATCTCTCTACTTGTATTTTGTGATAGTTCTATAGTATATATATTTAATATTGTTGTATACTGTGTATAGTTATAGAGAGAGAGAGTAAATAGTAGACGAATGTATGTTCTTTTAATGATTAACGTCATTGATTCTACTATTATGATTATTCTTAATATTATACATATCTATATTATTATAATAAACAATAAATAATTGTCTCTTCTATCTTATCTTATTATACTAGCAAAAATTATAATTGTATATATGTATATTTGTTAGATTAAATTGTATGTCTGGCCGTGGGGAGGGGCGGACAGATTAAAGTTTCTCCTCTCTTATCCTTATGTCCCCACCTTCACACTTACATCACTTCAACACGAGACTTGAAACCCTAAACATTAAAATATATACGATAGCCCTTAACACCGGTGCACCGCCAGGATACATACACGTGAAAATTGGGAACGCCAAGACCTCACCCTAAAAGGAACAGTCCACTGCATCCAATGTTCAAATCCTCAAAGTTTAACCCTACAATATTTATATTTTTGAAATATTAAACCACTCGAAGGATTTTTTTTGAAATTCACACCATAGATAATTTTTATAAAGAAAAATCGATCTGTATTGGTTTCAGCATCGGGAAAAATCATCTTTATTAGTTTTTTTCTTAATTTAAAATGGGGAAATTTAAATGAAGTCACAACAAAACGTCAGGCAGCCCTTCCTAAAATATAAAAATATTAATTAATTAAAATAAAATTAAAAATACTTATGTTATATCCATATCTGTTTTTCTAGTGCATTAATACGTACTTTTAAATTATTTGAAATAGTTTCAGAACGTTTATTAGTTCTTTCTTAATTTAAAATAGGAAATTTTAATGATGTCAGCAACTTATACATATCTATATTATTATAATAAAATTGTCTCTTCCTTATGACAATTATATGTTCTAAATATGGTTTGTTCATTAATAAACTCAAATAAAATAAACATTATATTTTACTTAGAAAAGAAAGTGTAGTGTGATTTAGATCGATATCGAGTTTATTTATTGATTTACTTATTTTTTTGAATGTGTGGTTTTTAAGGAACAATAAATAGAATCTCTCACTCTCTTGTTAAATAAATGATAGATAGGAAGTACTAATGCTAGTGAGAGTTTTATAATCAATTGACGTAATCTATTAGTATATTGGCGATTGACTATTTGTATTATCTGAAAAAATATTGATGTTAGTAGTTTCTTGTGTTAATGTGACAAGATGATTTATTTAAATGGAACCCTTGAAGAAGAACAGCCCCCTCGATGCATTCTTTGAATGGCGCCAGGTACCTAAGCTTAAATAGCCGCTGTATGGATTATACAGCCTATAGTTCAGAGGCCACGTGGAATAACACCCGTCAAACTAACTGACTGTAAAAACGCCAAACAGCTTTTATTGGCTAACAACACGCACATTAACACCCACACATTCACATACACGCACATAGATACATATATTTTGACAAACAGAGAGAAGAATACAAAGGGCGGAGTCGATTGAATTTTGATAACAAAACGAAATCACACCTTCAATTGCTAGATATTAAAATGAATCCATTCCAGTATACATAACTACAATTAAATTATTTTTTTTTTTACTAAATGATGGTGTTAAATCAAATAATAGTGATAATATAATTATACAAATATAAAACAGTAATATTTACATTTAATTTTTAATTAATTAAAAAAAAAATCATATAATAAATATTATATAATATAATTTCACAAATTATAAGAAAAATAGTTGAGAGATTTTTTTTTCATTATGAGGTTACGGTACAGCAATCAGTACAACAATTCGATCAATATATTTATAATAATATATAATAATTTCAAAACAACTACTAGGTTGTTCAATGAGTTCGTCAATATCATCGGAAAAATACAAGATATGGTATTGGAAATCCGTCGATTGAATGAATGAGATTTAACAGAGGCTTTATGCATTTCATTGGGCACAGTAAGCAATATTTTGAGTGAAAACCATTGCTAAAATAGCTTAATTGAAGTACGAATTGTTGCAAAATCCAGCCTATTCGCCAGATTTAGCTCCCTCCGGCTATTCCCACACCTCAAAGAATATCTCCGTGGAAATCGATTTTCTTCAAACGAAGAGGTAATAGCTGCCGTGGAGGTATATTTTGCAGAGCTGCCCGATAACCACTACATTCAAGGGATCCATAAATTAGAAGACCGTTGAAATAAGGGAAACTATGCTAAAAAATAAAGTCATTTTTTACAAATAAAAATTGGTTTCTTCATTTCCGTTGCACTAACTTATTGAACAACATATGTAAATTAATTAAAAAAAAAATTTTCAGTTTAGATTAATAATTTAAATATAAATATTAATTATTTTTAACTTAACCGAATTTTTTACTTTAGGCTTATCCTGTATAATATATCTCTAAAATTATTTTATACGTATATACATATACTAAAAATGAAAATAAAAATATCTATTAAGATCGTGTTTATGATTTAAGTATATCACTCTTTTTTTTCCTTTTTTTAATGGAGTTGCTAATGATGAGTACCAGATTATATATATAGATATATATTTTTTTTCTTTGATTTATATATAAAATTAAAATATACCTACAAATATATATATAATGATGATGATGATGTTCTAATTAATCAGATAAAATGGAATAGATGCTATTTCTGAAACTTAAGAATGTAAAGCAAGTGGGCAGACTCTCTCTCTCTTTCTCTTGGATACGTATGTATATGTTTGTGTGGGCATATATTACACTTGACTGAATGTGCTGTGGATGTTTATGCCCCTCCCTTCTACCATCCGGATGGATGGATGGATGGATGGGTGACAAGCGCCAGAGGCTCAAAGAAAACCGACTAACCACCACTAATTATAATTATACGCCCCATTGTCAACAAAGATTAGTAATTCATTTACTTAAATAAAAAATAATTCTTATTCAATTCTTTTTTTCATCTTATTTTATTTTATTTTTTTTTATTTAAATATTTTTTTATATATTATATATATATATTATAATTAAAAATAGTTAATAAATTAAAAATAATTAGAATTTTGAAAATTAAATAATAAATAATTGTACCAATGCCATTACAGTAGAAGTTTATGTTTTGATTGTTTTTTATAAATAAAATTCAATTTTCTCTATTTAAACCACAATCAATGTATTTATATAATGTCCTATGTATATATGTATGTATGAAATATATGTAACATTATGAAGTTAGCTACAAATTTAGAATTATACAATTTATAATTTTTATAGAATTTAAAATAAAAAAAACATTTGAAATACAAATTGAAATATTCTAATTTTTGATATTAATATTATTTTTTATCATTAAAGAAAATTTATTAAACATAATAAAGATAAAAAGAACCCTATCAAAATTATCAATTTGTTACCAACTTCATTTTTTTAAAATTTTGTTTTGTTATTATTAAATATTGAAAAAAAATTTAAAAAAAATATTACGACGACTTGAATAAAGTTATATTTTTAAATTTTATATTTAAACATTGTGTTGTTTTGTAAGTATTTGAAATAAAATTTCCTAAAAATTACTATTCTTAATCAATCTCGTGCGGCTAGAAGCCGCCTGTCCCTCTAACAGCCGGCAGCATATGAGGCTAGTATAAACATATTTAAATAAAAAATGAACCATATTTAATTTAATATTTTGGATTTTTGGAGATTCTAAGAGATCATAAAAGAGAATTTATTAAACATAAAAAGCATAAAAAGAAACCTATCAAAATTATTTATTTATTACTAACTTCATATTTTTAAAATTTTGTTTTGTTATTATTAAATGTTGGAAACAAATAAAAAAAATATTATGACTACTTGAATAAAGTTATTAATTTTATATTTAAACATTGTGTTGTTTTGTAAGTATTTGAAAAAAAATTTCCTAAAAATTATTATTCTTATCCAATCTCGTGCGGCTGAAGCCGCCTGTCCCTCTAACAATAAGTTTTATGTCGCCGGCAGCAAATGAGGCTAGAATAAACATATTTAAATAAAAAATGAACCATATTTAATTTACTATTTTGGATTTTTGGAGATTCAAAGAGATATAAACTGAGAGAAGAATAATTAGAATGGAATAGAAGTTAGAAATATGAAAATGAAAATTTAAATGATAGTTGAAAAGAATTTGGAATTTTAATTATATTTACTTATATAAAATAAAAGTAAAAGAAACGATAAACTTTTCTTAGAAATAATGAAATAAATCTTATTTTAAAGAAATTATATTAAAGATGCTAAAAACCTTTTTTTCTTGGCATCATTTTTAAAACTCTAAGTTATTTATTTATTTGTTATTTCTTTAACGTCTTATAATTATTATTATTATTATTAATATTATGAATATTTTGCTGGTCATTTGAATTCAATCAGCCCCTCTTGCAATTAGAAACCATGAATATAAAATTAACACTCCCCCCCCCCCTCTCCCATAGCTCTAGCACTGATAAACACATTTAACATTTCATTTAATGAATAAATCTTAATTGTATATAAAAGCATTAAAAAAAAATCGTTTAGAAATTAAAAGAGAAAAAAAAATCTTGGACGTTTTACAATAACACACCTCGATATCAAGATAAACATTTTTTTATTTTTCTAAATATTCATTTCAATTTGCTATTAGCTATTTAATTATTTATTTAACATTAACATAATTTGATTTTTATCAATATAATTATTTTCTATACACACACATATATACACCAACTAACTCTCTCCCAATATACACAATAAATTGAAAATTTGAATTTTGTTATGTAAAACCATGAAAAACGATAAAAACAATAAAATGTGTATAATTCAGTTTAAGTACATTAAAACCAAAGGCATTTTGAAATAAATAAAATACTTCGTTCCTAAAATAAAACAAAAACTTATAAGTAAGTAATCAGCACCGGATAAAGGGGTGGGCAAGCCGGGCGACTGATCGGGCGCCAAATTTTGAGGGGTGCTAATATAAAATAATTTTTTTGCATTCATTATGTTTGTATAAAAAAATTCCTCAGAACAACGCGTATCAAGCCGGTTATATCAATGAGATGTCCTATGATCAGTAGAACGGGGAGTCCTCTCAACCTTTACCTTGATTTTCTTGATCGGAGGCGCTATCAAGTAGGTTTCCTAATTTTGATCCCGGAGGCAGGGTTGTCTCCGTCCCCATAGACCCCAGCTAGAGAAATTATCTTGCCAGGCCCGGGACTTGAACCCGGGACCACGAGAATGTGAGACAACTTCGTTACCTCCCACCCTTTGGCTCCTTCATTATTTTGTATAATTTTCATATTTTGTCTTTTTTATTATTTTTTTAATTTGCAGTAAATTTGTATATTCTTGGATGAAAGGAGAAATTTTGATTTGGCCGGGCGATCCAAACCGACCCTGTAGTTAAAACAAATAAAATTTATCTATATATAAAACAACAAAGTAAAAATTTACCTTATGAAATAATTTTTTATTAAAGTGGATATAATATATAAAAAAATTTTAAATTTAGTGTGTGTAGTAAAAAATACACATTCAAATTTATTATATTATAATAATTTTTAATTTCTTTTCAAACTTTGTTTCTCATTTTCTTTAATATCCCGCCAGAGATAGTATTGCGATCCCGAAAATTTTCGATTTCGAGATTTTGATGTTTTTATACGTTTTGAAGGTCCCTGAGTTATTTTCACTAACAATAAGGTTGAGAAAACTGTCTGAGTGTGTGTGTATGTGTGTGTATGTAGACAAGATTATGAAAAATCGGTTTGAGCTAGAATAATGAAATTTGGTACACGGGCATTATTCAAAATTCGTAGTTTTCTATTAACTTTTTAGAAACGTAGCTCATTCGGAAGAGGATCATTACCTACCACGTTTTCATTTTTTTACCTCTAAACTGACTATAAAACTAATGATATATGTTTGATAGTTTTTCACATGAGATTAAAAATTGTATAAAACTGCTGTATATAGAATTTCTGAATTGCTTAAAGTACCAGAATTAATTTTTTAAATTTTTAAATTTTGACTTAAAAAGGAAAAAAGGTAAAGGTTTTAAATTTAAATTTAATATATGTTAATTAATTAATTTAATTGAATAACAATACTATACTGTAAATTTAAATTTTCTAATTAAATAATTTTTAATATTACTTAATTTATAACTTATATTAATTAAATAAATTTAATTTAAATATAATACTTATATGTTAATTAAGCCAATTCAAATTTGCGAGACACTCCAGATTTTTTTTCTTTTGAAATTAATAATGAAGGTAAATAATATACTACTGTATTATAGATTTTAAATTATGTTCTTTTTTCTTTCAATTTACAGGTTACGATTGGACTTTGTTGCCCGTTACACAAAAATCTTCATCGAAACGAAAACAGCATATTAAACGGCCGATGAATGCATTTATGGTGTGGGCGCAAGCGGCCCGACGGAAACTCGCCGACCAATACCCTCAACTACATAATGCAGAACTTAGTAAAACACTCGGTAAATTATGGAGGTAATTAACTACATTATCATCAATATCATTTATCATTTTCTAAATTAAACATTGAAGTATTAATAAAAAATATACTCATATATATATATACGATTTTATAATTACATCTTTTGTGTATTTTTTATTATCATTTATAAAATTTGGCATTCGTAGGCGATATTCGTTTAAATTACAATATAACTGTATTTATCACCTACAAACGTGTAAAAATAAATAAACTTTTTGATGAAGTAATGTTATTTATAATGAATAAAATTCCAATGATGATGATCATCATCATTATCATAATCATTAATATATTTTTAAATAACTACATAAATGCTAACTTCTTTTAAATCTAAACAGAATAATCATTTAAATAATCACAGAATAAATCATATAAAATATTTATTAATAAATAAATTGCAAATTAAAATATATGTATATAAAAATGCGTGATTAACTATTAAATTTTAAATTTTTTTTATAGAATTTAAAGAGAAATCATATTTATTTTTAATTAAAATAAAACTATAAAAATAATTCATTTTATAGGAATAATTTTTAATTATTTTATTATTTAGAAATTATTTAGAAATAATACCTACCACGTTTTCATTTTTTTTACCTCTAAACTGGTCGCAAAAATAAAGATATATGTTTGATAGTTTTTCACATGATTAAAAATTGTATAAAACTATGTACTGTATATAAAATTTCTGAATTGTTGCAAATGCCAGAATTAATTTTTTAAATTTTTAAATTTTGACTTATAAAGGAAAAAAGGTAAATCATTCAAATAATCACAGAATAAATCATATAAAATATAAATTAATTAATAAATTGCAAATTAAAATATAATATATAAAAATGCGTGATTAATTATTTAATTTTAAATTTTTATAGAATTTAAAAAGAGCAATCATATTAATTTTTAATTAAAATAAAACTATAAAAATAATTCACTTTATAGGAATAATTTTTAATTATTTTATTATTTAGAAATAATTCTATTGGTTCCTGAACTTTTTGATGCAAGTTTCTCGACATGTGAAATTTGGTGTGAAAACAATACCTCCCTTACTATCGTTGGTCGGTAAGAAATGGCTTATCAATCAATCTATCATTGATAAAGATTAAATTGGAACTTTCATATGAACATTAAAAGTATAATCAATCAATTAGTTTATGTACTATAGATATATATAGATATATATCTTTAAATAATTATCCATTTCTTTGTTGAATAGAAAATATCTTATTACAATTTTACATTATATAATATAACTGAAATTAATAAATAAAATTAAAATCTAAATATTTCTATAATATAATAAAAATTCGTTATTTTATTTTATTTATAATATTTTGTTTTTAAGGAAGCGCTATCTGACTTAAATTTCCTATTTAAATTAAGAAAAAACTAATAAGATGATTTTCCCGAGGCTGAAACCAATACAGATTGATTTTTCTTTATAAAAATTATCTATGGTGTGAATTTCAAAAAAATACTTAATACTAAAAAATACATATATATATATATATATATATATATATATATATATATATATACAATTTTTGTTGGTATAATAAGATAAGATTTATAATAAAAATTTGTATTTATTTAATTTATTCTGACATTTTCTAGACTTAACATTTTCCTATTCATTCAAATGTTGTGTAGTATGAAGCCTTGCATAAATTTGATTGGGTTTTATTATCAACAAATTATTTCTAGTGTTTTATTTATTTATCTATGGTCAATGACAAATAGAGATAGATAGAATTATATAAGAAAAGAATTGGTGAATGATCATCATAATTATCTGAGTTTGAGTAAAAATATGAAAAATATTTTGAATTCTAAATCTTAAAAAAAAAAAAATTGTATATCTCATTATAACTGGACTAAATCGGTTGCAATCAGTTTTCACAAATAGATAAGCCAATATACCTTATATGGATTGTTTTTAAGGAATAAGTTATATTTTTTTCCAATTGTAATCTATTGTTTGTGTTTTTTAGTAAATTTATTTTCATGCCCTTAAACTTAAATCCATATTTAAATAAATATATTTTATTCATCTGAATATATTTATTTTTTATTAGGTAGTTTGCAAGATTTTTGTATTTATAAATTAAAAAAGTTATAATTATAAAGAATTAAATATGTTAATAAATAAAAACTGAGTATACATTATGACTTGACTAAAAACTAAGAGTGATGAATTCGCACTACCATGAACAGTAATCATGGTAGCTCAAAATAAACAAGTTGACAAACTAAAACAAAAATCATCACTGACAAGACTGACAAGTTGAGTTTTGTTGTGAGTTGAAGATATAAGATTTTATTTAAAAATATATATGAATTCTTATTAATAAAAAAAAGGTTAAAATATACTGGATGGTGTTTAGGTTCCAAAAATACTCACAATCAGTTAAGGTAGCACCACTACGTGACAAGAATGGGTGGTTATTTTCTACCAGAAAAAAAAAAAATTTTAATTCTTTTAATTTCTTTTTAATATTTTTCAATTTATCAAAATTTTCCATTTTACTTAAGAAATATGATATTTATAAGGTAACCTCAAAAAGCAAGGGCGTTGTTTTTTTTATTGTTCAGAGTATATCTCTTCAATTTAAACAGAAAATATTTATTTATTATAAATAGTTCCTGATTCACCGAACATTAAAAAAAAATATTCCTTATTATCGGGTTTGGCTGGTAATATTAATACCTGATTCACCGATCAGCCGTTCAAATAATTTAAAAGTACATAAATTAACAATATTAGTGATAAAACATATACCCCTTAAATGTACATATTGATGCACTGAAAGACAGAAAAGTATGGCCTGTTTCGTAATTTGATTTGATTTATATTTATAATAAGTGCTCTCTGACGTAGTTATTGAAGTCATTTAAATTTTCTATTTTAAATTAGTAGAAACTAATAAAGATGATTTTTTCCTAGACTGAAACCAATACAGATCGATTTTTCTTTATAAAAATTATCTATGGTATCAATTTTGAGCGGTTTAATATTTCAAAAATATATATATATATCTATAAATATAGATATATATATATATATTTATAATTATTTTATATTAATTTTTCTAAAATATATTTAATTATTTTGTAGATACGCGTGTTCTTTTATTCCATGAATAATTTGAACCATAACTACCAGGTCTTAATGCTTTATATTCTGAACAAGAAGAAAAGTCAATTTCAAACATGTACCCTTGTTTCATACAAAATTCGGTTGCCTGTTGCCAATCAGAAAAATGCAACTCTAGGGAAGTCAAAGGATCACCACTATAAAAAATTTTTAGTTAATTAAAATTTGGTTTGAGATGTGAAATGAAATTCATTATTAACTTACACTGATGTCCAGCCCATTAATGGATTGTCCCAACGAATTGCATTTTCAAATTCGACAACCCATTGATGGGTATTAAATGTTCCTGATTGAGTTGCAAGTTTAGAACGTTTAAAAATTCTGGCTGTTCTAGGCCAGATATATTCTTCAGGGCATGGACCTAATAAAGGCGAGATTTGCATCTAAAAAAAAGTTAAATTAATTTCTTTCTTTTTATTACTACTACTATATTATAATAATAGCTGAATAAAATTTGGCCAATTCATCTATATATATTATACCTGAAAAATCACAAAATATATATATATAAGATAAAAAAATGAGCTATGGCCAGGCACAGAAACGACCGACGATTTCAAGTAAATTAATTTCCAAACAACATTATTGTTATATATATATATATATATATATGTAAAGTATCAAAATAAAAAATTTTTAAAACTTGAATTAAATGACTGAATTATATTATCTTGGTTTTTATTTGTAGTTTAATTGCTCATTTATTAATTACTACTATATTTTAAGTGAAAAATTTCCGACAATAAATATAAAATTAATATTTTGTAAAATATCCCTTCCAGTTTCCAGATATATAATTAATACATCTTGAAATAATAATTTATATTACAAGGAAGAAGATGCATTTTTAAAATTCGAATAAATTTGATAAATTAATTTTGGTGATAGATCCTCTAGTAATTGTAAATTATAAGTTTGACTAAACTGTAAAAATAGATCAATATATATATATATAATTTGTCCAGAATATTATTTTTAATAGTCAATTGATCACTATTAACTAATAAATTGATTGATTGATGATAACACAAGATATTCACTTCAATCAAATCTTGATAGTAGCTATTCTCCCAAACAATAAAATTTATTTTATACACACACAAATTTTGATCCAGAAAAATGATATTATTGAAGTATATTTCAGATTTTTTTTTTTTTGGTCTGAAAATAACATTCAATTCTAAAGAGTATAATAAATAAAATAATATGGTAAATAAATCTATAAAATAAAATTTTTTTACCTATATGCTAAGAAAAAATTCACTATGTTATAGAATTGATTGTTTCATTAAACAAAATAGGTAATATTGAAAAAAATAAAAAATAAAAAAATGAGCGGTGGCCAGCCACAGAACCGAAGGATAATTTGAAATAAATTAATTTTCAAACAACATAATAATTTTCAAACAATATAAAAAATTTTTTAAAACTTAAAATGACTAAATTATATTATCTTGGTTCTTATTTTTAGTTTAATTAATCAATTATTAATTACTACTATATTTTAAGTGAAAAATTTCCGACAATAAATATAAAATTAATATTTTGTAAAGTATCCCTTCCAGTTTCCAGATATACACCAAAATTTGATCAATTCTTCATACTGATGCATTAATTAAATATACCAAATTTTATCAAAATCCGTTGAGCCGTTTAGGCTGTGCACATCTATACGGACACACAGACGGACGGACAGACGGACAGATATCATGCTAAAAATACTTTTTTCTGTTAACAATAATGCATGATTCGTGGAGATATGTAAAAATCTCCACATGTGAAATTTATAGTGAAAACAATACCTTCCCTTCCTATCGTCGGCTGGTAAAAATAATAATAATATTCTTTAAAAATGTATATATAATAAGTATAAACAGGAAAAAAATATATATATATATATATTATTAATACTTTTTTCTCATTTATATATATATAGTTTTTGGATTATTCAAATAAAATTTTAAGATTGATAATTTTATTTAACCCCTTGATACAGTTTGATACTAGAAGAATAGTACTTCAATTTCCTGCCTTTTTTAAAAATATCGTTATATTTTTATGTATTAACTGTATCTACATTATCTTTGATATATATTTAATTAAAATAACCCTTTTAACACGTTCCCGTCGGCTCCATAATTTGTCTATTTATTTTATGTGACGGCATGAGCCACCGGTGGTACATGCCGGCGGGAACGTGTTAAGTATTGTTTTAATAAATAAATAAATTTATTTAATACTTCGATATCTTCATCAATAAGGACATTATGTCTCTTTTCTTCAAGTTTTTCACATCGACTTTTTAAAACTTCATTAGTATCCAATGGTGTTACATCTTTCACACAATTATCTTCGCAATAGTTATATTTTGTTATATAACTAAAAATAAAACATTTAAATAATCATTTTTTTGATTTTTATAAAAAAATATATAAAATATTTATATTATTTACATTTTTTATATTATTATATTATGTTTCTTTTCTTTAAAAACTAAAAATAATTTTAGCCTTTTTACAAATGAAATCATTTAATTTCATTCAATATACAAATAAAATATTTTATTTATTTAAATATTAAAAAAATTTAAAAGATATATATTATGTATTTATAATATTACCTTGGAATAATCTTAAGGATGGAAAATTTTAATAATGATTTTGAAAAAATACTCATTTTATTTTAAAATAAATGAACAACTTTTATATGTTTATATATATTATTTATAATTTTCATTAAAAAAAACGAATAATGATGAAATAATTTCTATATACATAATATAAACAACTTTTAATTTATTATCTTTGGAAAAAAAAATATTCTTTTTCGGTCAAATTTTACTTTAGGGGCCTTTTTTAAAAATTAAAAAAAATGAATAATAACACAAAATAATGTTAAAAAAAATGATTATTTATTGAAATTAATGCGCGGAACTAATCAAAATCACAAGCGAAAAAGCGTTTAAATAACTTTAGTATGGATAAAACTATTTTTAAAGTAAAATAAACCGAATTTAAAAAACCGAAAAAGTCTTTAAATAACTTTAGTATGGATAAAACTATTTCTAAAATAAAATAAAAACTATTTCTAAAATAAAATAAACCGAATTTAAAAAACCGAAAAAGTCTTTAAATAACTTTAGTATGGATAAAACTATTTTTAAAGTAAAATAAACCGAATTTAAAAAACCAAAAAAGTCTTTAAATAACTTTAGTATGGATAAAACTATTTCTAAAATAAAATAAACCGAATTTAAAAAACCGAAAACTTACACTTTTGTTGTATCACTTGTTAATTTAAGTGGGCCATCACATTTGGGACACTTGTATGTCGGTTCAGTTGGTATTAATTGCCAATCTTGCAACTGTTGAACCAAATTATCACTATTGCAAATCATATGAATTTTCACTAAATTAAGTGTTTCCGCCATGTTCCGCGCTTCAGACTGACTCAAACAGGAAAGGGATATGTTTTATATTTTTATATCAATCAAAAAACACGTGTTTGAAAAAAGGCCCCTAAAGTAAAATTTAGCCTATAAATTATTTGCAATTATCCTATCACTATAATATATAATCACAAGAAAAAGAGGCCAATTTATATTTATAAAATAATGATTTATCTATTAATGGAAAAAATAGAGTTACTCTATAAATATTAGATATTAATTAATAAAAAATCAGTATATTTTTACTTATCCAAAAATACAGTATGACGTCAGTCCTCCACACTATACTACTTTATTATAAGGCATTTGGCCATTTAGGAATGTTTTTGCAAAAAGTTTTATATCCAAGAAACCATAAAATTCTACAATATACAGAATATTTGATAATCATAGACTTTAGCAGAGTAGAGATCTTATATAAAAACTTTGCCAAATTATAATTTTAATGAGAATTCGGAAATAATTAGTTCGTATAAATTAGATTTGTATTAAAAGTAGTAAATGAAAAGTTAGAATTGAAATCAAATATCAAAAATATTTGAAATTCAAAATGGATTAAAACAAAAACAATTTGTGAGAAATCAAAAGTAAAGTAAGTTAGGTTACGCGGACGATTTAAATATAATAGGAGATGCAGCAAATTCAAATAGAAAAAGCATAGAAAATTGACATTTTTTTCTTTTAGTCCTATTTTTATTCCCGTTACTACCCCATTTCATCATTTTAATCTATCAAACACAACTAAATTGTATCTTTCTTTATACATAATAATTATAAATTCAATATAATTTTAAAATATTCCCTTCGGTAACGAAAAAATAATTATTTTTAATAATCATAGTTTTAATAAGTCTAAATTAATAACTTATAAATATATAATTTTAATCATCATTTTTATTTAATTTGTATTGCAAAAAGAGGTTAGACTCGAAATTAATAGTCTTAAGACAAATTATTATGTATGAAAGAAGAATAAAATAAAAAATATTAACCTACAAAAGGTAGAATTTGAAAAAATTTAAATATATAAGTTCTTTATTTATGAAGGATAATAATGAAGAAAAAACATAGAGTTCTTCGTAGAATTTATGGGCCCAAATTACTGAGAAATGGCAGAGATTCTTTAACGAGGAATCACATAACCTCGATATAGCTTTATACATACTTAGGGGCAGGTGGCTAGAATGGGAGAGAAAAGTTGGCGAGAAACTCAAACATTAAGACGATGTTGATAACAATCAATGGTGGAGTTGTTCATCATGAATTCTTACCACAAGGCAAGACAGTTAACAAGGAGTTCTACCGGGATGTTTTAAGGCGTTTACGGGAAGATGTGCGACGGAAAAGTCCTGAACTATGGACAAACAAGAACTGGATTTTGCACCACGACAACGCGCCAAGTCACGCGTCTCTGTTAGTTCGCGAATTTTTGGTAAAAACGAAACAGCTGTTCTTCCACATCCTCCATCCTCCATCCTCTGGCCCCAGCGGATTCCTTCCTATTTTCGAACTAAAATCCACCTTAAAAGGTCGCCGTTTTCAAGGTGTACCAGAAATTCAAGAGAAATCGCTGGAACACCTAAACAACATCACACAAAACGAGTTCCAAGGAGCATAAACAGTGGAAAAAACGCTGTGAACGGTGAATAGCAAGCAACGGGGAGTACTTTGAAGAGGTTAAGCATTTTTAAAATTGTAACTATTTTAATAAATATTTTATGACTAAAGTTCGGTCATTTTTTGAACAGCCCTCGTATATATATACTTAATATAATTATTTCATGAGTCAGATACGTAGATGCAGTGTGAATATGCCTATGTCCTAAGGGGCCTGGTTCCGTCATAGAATATACATTATTTAGTAATATTGATTATTAATGTAAATGTAAATAATAATATTTAATAAGGCAAATATGTAAAATTTTGTAAAAAAAGCTGTAAATTTGAACCAAAATGGCAATAAATAAATAAATATATATAATATAATTATTATAAATTAAAACTTTCAAATTTTTGAAAAAATAAAATATACATTTTTAAATTTGATAATAATTTTAATTATATTTGCCATTTGGATCCAAATCTATCTTTGTCCAGTTTTTTCATTGATTAATTAAGAAGTTAATATTTAAATAATTTTTAAAACTAATTGTAAATTTACTTGGTTTAATCAGTGAATCCGCAAAGCTATTTAATTATTTATTTAATTTATTAAATTATTTAACTATATTAATTAATCTAATTCTTTTGTTAATTAAGAATATTAGAAGAAAAAAAAATTAGAAAGTTTTTTTTTTGTTTTCTTTTACTTTTGCCTTGCCTCTATTTAACTTGTATTATGAACTAAATAAGGATTTTCCCCTACACATCTTCCTTCTCCTTGCTCTCCCCCTCCCCCTCCTAGTAACTTTAAAACATAAGTACATATTTACTTAAAATATTAAATAAAACAAAAAATATATAAAATTCCCATTATCGGGTCCCCGAAATACTCTTGCTACCGCATTCTTATATTTACTTATCATTTCTCAAACAGAGATAAATATTTCATTCTATTTGTAGATAATATTTTTTTTTTTTTATTTTTTGCAAAATCCATCAAATAATTTGCATCTTGATGAAAAAATATTTACTCTTGCTTATTTTTTTTTTTTTTTAATTATTTATTATTTTTTTAAAAAGAATATATATATATATATATATAGTTACGTCAATGATTTTATACAGGTTTTGTGTGTCTTACTTAAAGCTCATTAGGGTAAAGAAAAAAAAAATTCAGGTGTTAATCATCTGGTTTGCTCATCAATCTTGTTAATTGAATGGTCAAACTAAAATCAAAATGAACAAGAAAATTCTGTTGCGAACATCACAGTAATTTCATTCAATAAAACTATAAGTAAAATACTTAACCTAATTTATTGAAAGTCCCCTTTTTTTGTTTAAACAGAATTATAATCAGATTATATAATAAATAACACAAAATAACGATTACATTAATAATAGAAAGTAAAAAACAAATGATTAAAATTTTTATGGTATTTTATTAGTTTTGTGAACATAATAATAAATATTCTCAATAAATTTAAAAGGGGAAATTTTGAGAAATAAGAAAGTTTATATATATATATATATATATATATATATATAACAGTATACAATATTAAAAAAAAATGAAAATAAAAAATAATAGAATAAGAAGATATAATAAAGGGAAATGAGTTGATTACTATCTCGCCAGAGCAAAGACTTAGAATCATGAAATTTAGTACATTGACATAAAAATTTAATAAATCTAAAAAGAAAAATTAACTGGAATTAATTTATCAAGTGAAGGATGTAATTAATTATTGTTACTATGAGGTTAGTTAATATTCAATATTCTTCGGAGATGAATTGGTTACTATGGTGAATGTTGTCTATGATTTTTTACTATCTCGCCAGAGATAGTATTGCGATCACGAAAATTTTCGTGATGTTTTTGTACGTTTTGATGGTTCCAAGGTTCGAAAGTGTCTATGTGTGTGTATATATGTAGGCAAGATTACTCAAAAACGGTTTGAGCTAGATGATGAATTCATCATTTGGTACATGGGCATTATTCAAAATTCGTAGTTTTCTATCAACTTTTGAGAAATGAAGTTCAACCGGAAAAGGGTCATTACCTACAGCGTTTTGATTTTTTTACCTCTAAAGTGACCGTAAAAATAAAGATATATGTTTGATAATTTTTCCCATGATTAAAAATTGTATAAAACTGCTAAATATAGAATTTCAGCTTGATTGAATCGCTGAAAGTACCATAATTAATTTTTACTATCTCGCCAGAGATAGTATTGCGATCACGAAAATTTTTGATGTTTTTATACGTTTTGAAGGTTCCTGAATCATTTTCACTAAGGTTGAGAAAAATGTCTGTGTGTGTGTGTGTATGTGTGTATGTATGTAGGCAAGATTACGCAAAAACGGTTTGAGCTAGAATGATGCAATTTGGTACATGAGCATTATTCAAAATTCATAGTTTTCTATCAACTTTTGAGAAATGTAGCTCAACCGGAAGAGGGTCATTACCTACAACGTTTTGATTTTTTTTCTTCTAAAGTGACCGTAAAAATCAAGATATATGTT
The DNA here is from genome assembly GCA_963082975.1 of Labia minor. Classification (NCBI taxonomy): domain Eukaryota; kingdom Metazoa; phylum Arthropoda; class Insecta; order Dermaptera; family Spongiphoridae; genus Labia; species Labia minor. The sequence continues at coordinate 12,553,018 of OY720345.1, forward strand.
TGATAATTTTTCACATGATTAATACTTGTATAAAACTGCTATATATAGAATTTCAGCTTGATTGAATCGCTGAAATTAGCAGAATTAATTTTTTTAACACTGCAAATCTCACGCGCCAACACGTAACGTGGTGCCATCAACTCGCGCTGTTTTAATAATATTATTTATTAATTTTAATTTATAATATAATATATGTTATTTAATCCAATTCAAATTTGCGAGATAGTCGAGTGGAGACACTCCAGCTTATTTTTAAAAAGGATTCACAATGGGACACCTAGAAAATTTCACAGAAAAGGTCAGTACGTTATATGAAATAGATCAGTAACGTAAAGCATTTATTAAAGAGTTTTTAAGAACGAAAAAACGAAAAAATAGTTGGATGTGGCTTTGAATAAACACATTCATTTATATTTTATATAATCCACAAAACAAGAGTATGCCGATTCACAACCAAACGTTACCATTCCTGTTTACAATAACATTCCATCATCTAATAAACAAATTTTAATTTTTCAAAAAATAAATATTTATTTCTTATGAGATTACAAAAGTGAGAGATATATATTATATACCTTTATTATTTTCTAGTAATTATTTCGATTATAAATTCTAATTGAAATGAATTATTATATTTAATAATTTATCAAATACAATCGAATTTAATTAATATACCTATATATATATATATAAAAACCTCTGACTTTTGTACTTCCTACGCAAGGACAACGCCTATCAAGTTATATAAATGATGAGGTGTCCTATGATCAGTAGAACGGGTCCTCTCAACTTTTACCTTGATTTTCTTGATCGGAGGCGCTACTTTTTATCAAGTTGCTATTCCCCAATGTTGATCCCGGAGGCTGGGTTGAGATTCCCTCGCTAGGCCCGGAACTTGAACCCGGGACCATGTGAATGTGAGACAGCGAGGCTAGCCTCTCACCTAATGGCGTCTGTCAAATATATATATATATATTTAAATATTAAAAGTAAAATTTAAATAATATTATATGTATATATATATATATATATATTTAGAGTCAACGAGAAAAATATATTGGTGGGGAGACCAATTGGGAAACGTCCGCTTGGAAGACCAAGGAATCGGTGGATGGACAATGTAGGAAGGGACTTGAGAGAGATGGGAGAGGGTAGGAGTTGTATGGTTGTAGCTCAGGACACACACACAGGGACAATTAGATTAATGGGGCCAAGAACTTTCGAGTTCCGTAGAGCACCAAAGTTAGATAGATAGTAAAAAAAAATTAAATCATATGAAAATGAAAGAAATTACATATCAAGACTTATAGTGCTGTAAAACTCATATATAAAAAAATATGATTTGATAGAACTTAAGTATTTCTACAAATATATTAATAAAAAAACTAAAATTAAGAGTTTTCCATTGTGTTTAAGGAGATCGGAAGAGGTTAGAAATTAGATGGAAATATGCGATTTTTCGGCCAAAAACTATTTTGATTCCCCTATGTCATATAGATGAATATTAAATTGTGATTAATTAAGAATAATTAAATAAATTATATATATATAAGTTTTGTCTATGAAATTAATTGAATTTATTTAATAAATATTATCAGTGGTGGATTTACCCCCACAGGCAAAGAGTCCTAAAACGATAAAAAAAAAATCATAGAAGTATATTATGAATTATAACTTTAATTTAGTATCCTTTTTAAATGTATAAAATAATAATATATGGTTTGCAATCAACTTTTCCAAACAAATAGACAGTTTTAAAAGACTTTTTATTGGGAAATTGATCTCTTTTTCCGTTTTTAAAAAAAAGAATAAAAAATTATTTAACAGTATTATTTTCCAAACTTTTCAATAATTTTTATAAAAAAGAATATTACACAACATTTAAATTATGCCAAGTAATTTGCTGCGTCTAAAAGCCGAAAAGTGTGCAATTATAAATAAAAAAAAATTATGTTATATCAACACTGTTTATTATAATTTCAAATGATTTATTTTTTTAATTAAAGATATATTTATATATAAATTATATAAAAGCAAGAAATTGTTTTATGATATGTATAATATTTATAAATATATTTAATTTTGAATAAAAATAAATAAATATACGAATATTGTGCATAATTGTTTTATTTTTTATTGTGGTTTCAAATTTTTGAAAGTTAAATAAGCAATTACATTTTATATTTCATTTGATTTTTATTTTACTTGAAGATTGATATAATTAAAGTTGGGATAATAATTATTATTATTATTATTAATATTATATTAATTTTATATTTAATTAATTTAATTATTACATTTTTAAATAAATAAAATTAAATGTTATTATAATTAATTAAATCTAAATTATTTAAATAAATTTAATAATTCTCTTAATTATGTGGATATATAGATATTCTATTCTAATTTGAGAATTGATTATATATATTTTAATATAATATATTTAATTTTATTAAATTTATATAATCTAGAATTAAAATTATTATATTTTTTGTTGAATGTCTGTATGTGTGTAAGAGAGAGAGAGAGAGAGAAAGAATGTCCGTGAGTTAAAACACTTGCTAAAGGTAACTAACTCTCTCTTCCTCTTCTTTTTCTTCTTGTTGGTCATTAAAACTCATGTTTGCATTGAAATTCCCTCTGCTTTCATCTTGAGTTAATGTTGCTTGGTCTGCCTGTCTGCCTCTCATTCTCCTTTTTTTTATTCTGACTTAACAAAACAGATGTTAGTTTTAAATCAGAATTTTTAAACAAACTAACCCTTCCTTTTGATGTTGCCCAAACGCTCAAGGGATTCATTCCTATTAAACAGAAAAAAACAGAAATTAATATATCATTTTATTTATGAAATTTCTCCTTTTCTCATCTCTCAATCTATCTATCATATGGGTATATAGGTATATATATTTATGTATTCTCATCTGTTTTTTTTTTTTTTTTTTTTAGAATATTAAGTGAAGAAGAAAAACTGCCATTTATTGAAGAAGCAGAAAGGCTACGTAATGCACATAAAAAAGATCATCCTGATTATAAGGTAATATATATATATGATATACATCAAGAACATTTGACATTATTTAATTTCTAATAATTAGGTCCAAAATATTTTCCTTTAAATTATAGTATCTGGTTCATCGAGCCGCGGCTCGGTACTTTAAAAATAATATTCCTTATGAACTATGAATATATTTAAAATTCAAATTATTATTTAAAATAAATAAACGACAAAATATATGAAATAATATCAAATAATTTAAAAGAACATCAATTAAAAAAAATAGTCTTAATACAGCCCTTAAACGTAGGAATTAATGCACCGAAAGACAGTAAAGTATGGCTTGTAGATATAACATAATCTATATTTCGTAATTTAATTTTATTTGTATTTATATTTTTTTTATTTAAGGAAGCGCTGTCTCACGTAGTTGCTGACGTCATTTAAATTTCCTATTTTAAATTAAGAAAAAACTAATAAAGATGATTTTCCCGAGGCTGAAACCAATACAGATCGATTTTTATAAAAATTATCTATGGTGTGAATTTTAAAAAAATCCTTCGAGCGGTTTAATATTTAAAAAATACAAATATATATATACAATTTTTGATAGTAAATACTGATAAATTCAATAATTTAAAAAGAAATTTAATTTATTAAATGAATTTAAATAAAAATATTATTCTATTGTGGGAATTAAGAATGTATATTGTATTATAAATATTTTATTATATAAATTTTAAAATAAATAATTAAATTCTATTATGCTATACTAAATTGAAATGTATCTGTATTGTCTTTTATAAATGGAAGTTAAATAATAATAAATAATTTTTATTTATTTGTAGTCGGTGTCTAGTTTTTAATGTGGTGATGGGAAGGGGTAGTGTTATGAATGTTGGTATTCAAATAAACATGTAGAATTGTATTTTTGTGTTTCATCTGTTGCCAGTATCAACCCCGAAGACGCAAGTTGGCCAAATGTTCTAGCAGCCTCGGGGCGTCCGTTTCTACAAATGAAATAGCTGGGCCCTCCGGGGTATCTTCCGTTTCCGTTGTCCCAGAAATGAACCGCCAACAGCATCATCATAGGTAAATAAATAAATACCTATCACAAAATAATTTATACTTTGATCCTTAATAATAGAAAAATAATTATTAATTAATTTATTTATTTTATTTTATATTTTTTGTTAAATTTTATTGTATTTTTTAATTCATTATTTTTTTTTTGGGTTTACATTTTCTTTAAATAATATAATTATATTATTTAAAGAAAAGCAGTTGAAATTTTTTTATTTATTATATTATACTTTTGATAAAAAATAATTATATTATCTTATCGTTATTTATTTTTTATTATTTAAAGAATGAAATTGATTGTGAATGAATCTTCTCCGGGTCCTGATTGCAAATATGCCAAATTGTATGAACGTGGAAGTTTAGACTCTCACGGCGTTTTGGAAGATATGGCACATAAAGCATATCAATGGTTAGTAATTGTTTGATTTATTATTCGATTGATTTGTTTATTTATTGGTAAATTTATTTTATTTATTCAGTGGTCATTCACAATTTGGTATGGCGTCACCAGAGATGTCTGTATCGGGTGAAGCTGCGGCGGCTGCCGCTGCTGCTGCCGCTGCAGCTGCTGCAGCGGCCGCAGCAGCAGCCCGGCATCCGACTTATCGCACCAATTCATATCAAACAACAACAGGTGGACCATCCTCTTCGGGATCATCTACAACCTCCAATAGCGGAAATATACCTACGGCTATCTCATCATCTACAGGTGGTTATGGTGGACCAAGTGGCAGTGATTACAATATTCATCATCCACAGCCAACAACAGCTCCTCCTAGTCATTTTACAGGTCCACCAAATTTTCCCACTCATCATCATCATCATCATCAGGCATTTTATCCATATGGACATCCACAACCACCCTATTATATGTCACCACGGTGATAATTCTACATTTCTTCACTCTTTTTTTCATACCCTACTGTAAATAATAATAAAGATAATATACCTAGGGAAGGTTAGGGAAATTGTTTATTTATTTTTTATTAATTAAATTACAAAAGTGTTATTTATTTAAGAATAAATGAACTATATAAAAAAAATCTTCGATAATTGTGAACAAAAAAAAAGAAAATAATTAAATTTAAAATTGACGCAATCAAAACGGTTATATATATTTATAATGACCAATTGTAGTGTGCAATCCAAGATGTATCGTTTATTTGTTGATTATTACATTGGTAATACAAAGTATATATTAATTATTATATATCAATAAATATATAGTGAAATATAATTTTACTCTTCGATATATAATAATAAATAATATAGTATTTGTTTATTTCGTTTTATTGATTAGAAACCAACAAAAGTGGTCCTATAAATATAAACATCTTGGTAAAGTTAATCTTATTATTTCCCTTACTATTTTTTTAAAAATGATTTTTCCTTAAAATTGAATTTTCATATTTTGAGACATTTAATAGTATAGTTTGCTATTGGTTTTTTAAACAAAAATTAATCTTTTTGCGCGAGTTATTTTAAAAAAAAATTTCCCATTCCCTGTGCCATTCACTTATTTATAATACAAAACTAAAAACAAAACAGATCTCGACTCTCTCTTCATGTTTAGTAGCTTTTAATTAATATAAAAAAATAAATAAAAATAGAAGTTCCTTATTTAAAAATTAATTCATTTAATGTTAAAAATAATAATTATAACTTTGGTCAATTGATTATCTCCCTTATTATTCTTGAATTACATAATTATAATTAAAATAATTGCTAAATGTATTGTATGTACTAAAAGTTATTTTCTCTTTAAAAAAAAAATAAAAAATAAAATATACTGATTTATATGATAATATATATAAGTAAATTTATATATAATAATCATATGTTAATTTATTATTTAGATTTTTAATTTTCAAGATATTGTTTAATTAAGTATTATATTTATATTATAAGTTGATTATTATAAATAAAATAAAAAAATTTTAAAAAAATTTAATTTTTTTTAATTAATTTATATTTCCTATAGAATTATATAATAAATTTTTGGTAATGTTGGTATTATATTATTACTGTAGTATTCTATATATAATTCTGTATTATAGCAGCATGATTGTCAGGATTGTGAGTAAAATATAAATGAATATAATAGATATCTTTATATCTTTATACTAGACAAATGACAATAATGAGAATTCTGTAGATTCATGACTTGAAATAAAACCGGAAAACAGTCGATTATTGAGAATATAAATCAAAATTAACCCTTTTATTCACTTATATCTATTTTATAACTCTTTTTTACTCCAATTCCGTAACTACCCCATCCCATCGTCATAATCTCTTGATCACACACAACTAAATGGAACCTTTCCTTACTTCCAATAATTAATAACTATTTAATAATATAATTTAAATTTGAATGTATTTCTTTCGGTAACGAAAAAATAATTATTTTTAAACATCTTTGAAAATATTCTTCATAGTTTTATTAATTATAAATTAATAACAAAAAATATATAATTTTAATATTTATTTTTATTTAACTTGTATTAAAATTAATTGTTTTTAAATAATATTTCATTTATTATTTTACATACATATTTTAAAGAAATAAAAAATATGTTTAAGCCAAATCTAAATTTCACTCAATAATTTTCTATTAATATTATTCTACGTTTTTTGAATTATGAGACTAAGGTAACTGTTGAGGGTTCGGGTTGGTTCGGATAGGCTCGCTATGATTCGTATATGCTAAGTGGGCTTGGCGCGTGGCTTGGCGGAGACATATTGGTTGGGACTGGCTTGAGGTTGGCCGGCAAGACAACAGCTAAAAGACAACACGTTTCTCTACACAACGAATTGTATTAATTATTCTTTCTTCAATATTCACATTTCAACATGTATATCAGGATTGTATAATCGTAATGTATTATAATATAACATATTCCAAATCGAAAGGTATTTATTTAATATATATATATACGAATGATTCGCTCAACGCTGGCCCAACTTACTGTGACGCCATTACGAACGATCATTCAATGCATTTATATCAGGCCTATTGGCTATTATCATATAACAGACCTCTTGATCATTACTATATACAATTAACATTTATAACAAACACACTCCTTTACGTATGCATATAGCTTTCATCAAATGTTAAGTCTTCAGGGAGTTTTTTCTTTGGCCACGCCAAGGTTTTCTCCCTTCATGGGGCTAATAAATTCTTCAATATACACCCCAAATTGAGCATAATTATTTAATAATACCTATTCATATTTAATCCTTCTCCAAACATTTATTTTACAGTAAACAAAAAAAGGGTTTAAAACTGAAGCACGAGAATTAGGCTTAAGGACTAGTTTTCGACGAAACAAAATGGTGCCTCCTGTGAGGTTATGGACTGATAATATCTACATACAACGAGATTAAAAATTGAAAAACATTTCTAAATCAGTGCCTGATCTCCATCAACATCGTGAAACGCAATCAAATTAAGATAAGTTACAAATTTAACTTATTAACAACGCTGTATCCTTTAATTCTATTATTTAATTATTATTATTAAAATTTAATTTTCAATCAATTATCAATTTTAAAATTTTCAATTCCAACAATTAAATCTTATAAGGATTAACAACGCTATAGTCTTTAATTCCATTATTTAATTATTATTATCATTATAAAATTATCAATTTTAAATTTTCAATTCGAACAATTAATTCTTATAAAGATTAATAACGATATATTCTTTAATTCCATTATTTAATTATTACCAAAATTATCAATTTTCAATTCGATCAATCAATTCTTATAAAGATTAATAACGCTATATTCTTTAATTCCATCATTTACTTATTATTATCAAAATTATAAATTTAAAAATTTGTCACTTCCATCAACTAATTCTTATAAAGATTAACGACATTAAATATATCAATACATTATTAATTGGTATTTTTGTTATTATAATTAATTAATATTTCTGCTATTGATATTTAATTATTGTTTTTTAAATACTCTTTTCTAATAATAATATTACTATAGTTATTAAAACATTTCAAAATTATACAAGAAATACTATAGTAACTATAGTTATTAAAACATTTCAGAATTATACAAGAAATAGCAATTTTGCAATTTGCAAAGTTAACAAAACCTTCTTTATAGAACTCTTACAAGGGTACAATATGTAAATATATATATATTGTATCAATTTTATTCATATATAAACAGTAGCCTTTTTATAGAGCTATGACCAGGATACAATATTTAAACATGTGTATTGTATCAATTCATTCATATAATTATTAAAACGTATCTTATGGTATTCCCATCATGGGACACTATTAAAACATACGCCTGCTCACCTGCTTGCGACTTTCATGCCCGTGGCTGAAGTATGTCTGGCCCACGGTCATCATACATTCGATCCGTGATCGTTGTTATAAAACAAACATACGCCTGCTCGTCTGCTTGCGACTTTCATGCCCATGGCTGAAGTATGTCTGGCCCATGGTCATCATACATTCGATCCGTGATCGTTGTTATAAAACAAACATTCGCCTGCTCGCCTACTTGCGACTTTCATGCCCATGGCTGAAGTATGTCTGACCCATGGTCATCATACATTCGATCTCTCAAACGTTGTTATGAACGATCTGTTTCCACGAAACATACACATCGAACAATTTATTCAATAAACCCATTTGGCTAAAGTATATTTAGCCTCATAGTCTCCATACATATCATACTAATTAATTTTATAATTAGTGAACTTTTCATGAGACACTTTTTACAATACATATCCCTAATTCATTCATATAATTAGTATCTTCCTTTTTCCGATATTTAACCATATACATTACACAAATTCATTCATTGAACCTACTTGACTATTCATTCATTAGGCCCACTTGGCTATAATACACCCATTCTCCTGGCTATCATATACTCTTTAAGTGTCCATCTTTCAACTCTCTCTCTCTCGATTGATCAACGCATATATGATGTTTATAAAATCCTCAAAACACTACTCATCATTTAACAGTATTTCATAATGATACGTCTAAATGATTGGTCACACACAATCTCACGACTTATCTTAAACATCCCAGATTCCAATCAATGATGAATGCCATTATAATGATGCAGGATTCATCAGGTAATTTCATACCAGCTCAATGAGTGCACGATACCTGTGCGACTGCTAATTTCATTATTGAATCGTTAACACATAAATTTTAAATTCCCAAACAAACACGTTCTCTAAGGGAATTTTGTGGATTGGACCGCGTATTGGTGCTTGTTGTTGTGGGTTTGTTCGGGGGATGCGGGCGTGTGCGCGGCGTTTCGGTTGCTACTTCCGCGGACGTTTGGTGGCGATCAAGGGGGTGACGGTCGGGGCTTTGTGTGTGTGTTTGTGCTCTTTGGATGGATTCGCGGTGGCGGGTGTCGGTGTGTGGTTTGGTTTGCGGGGTTCCATTGTAAATAAAAACAACCACCAAAGCTTTAATAAGTAAACATGTTCTATTCCTATAGGAGTAGTTAATGAAATGCAAACTTTCTCAAAAAATCTAATACAAATCAAGTGCAAATCCATGAATAATAACTTTTAAAGATCATTATCCTTCTTGACAGTTAATCAAATTGCTGATCTGAGTACCAGTCAAGTTTTTCCACGTGACATGTCAACGTTTCCACGAAACATTAAATTAACTGATCCACAATTCCATTTACCACGTCCAAAAGATGTTCTTATTGGCTCAGGAACAAGTTTCTCTCTTCTATCCATTGAACAGATCAACCTTTCAACACATGATTGTTATTTAATTTTGCAAAAACAACCTGTGTCCTGACAACTGACTGATCTGTCAAATCAATTAACTCAATTTTTGGAAAATGAAAACATAAATCAAAGGTGCTCTAAATCTTTAGATGATTTCATATTTGAAACTTATTATCAAATTCACACTACTCGCAATCCATATGGTCAATATATTGTTAAATTGTCATTCCTTATAAATAATATTGAATTTGGAAATTTTAGAAATCAAGCTTATCGACAATTTTTATCTTTACAGAGGAGATTGAATGCTAACTCACAATTAAAAACTGAATATTGCAAGGTAATGCAAGAAAATATTGATATGGGCCATATGATATATGTCCCCGATGTCCAAGAGCCAGGATGTTACAAGCCTCATCATCCAGTAATCAAAACCTCCAGCACCACTACAAAGGTGCGGGTCGTGTTCGATTTCTTTTGCCAAATCAGAGAAATATCTCATTGAATGAGGTTCTATTGATTGATCCTACTATCCAAGATGGTCTATTCACTATGCTGCTACGTTTTCGATCTTACATCTGTGTTATGACTTCAGATATCGCTCAGAGGTATTGACAAATCCAACCATCGTAAGTTTCAAAGGATTCTATATTATCATAATAATGTTATCAATATCTTTGATCTTCAGAGAATTATCTTTGGAGTCTCTGCTCCATACTTCCTTGCTATTCGAACTGTTAATCAGTTTGTTGATGACCAAGCTCATAACTCTTCTAGAACTTTCGAAATTCTAAAAAAGGGATCTTTATGTAGACGATCTCTTAACTGGAACCAATTCTCTGGCTGAAATTCTTCGACTGCGTGTTGATATTAATCAATTGACAAACAAGGTGTTTTAACAATTGGATGGCGTTTAAAACATGCCGCACTCTCATTCACGAAAAGAAAAAACATCTTACTCTCTTACCTTCTCATCATCACGTGACCGATTTGATTATCCGTGATATTCACAAATACACATTTCATGCCGGAATCCAAACTACTCTATACAATCTTCGCCAGACTTTGGATTCTGAATGGTAAGGGTACAGTTCGACGAATCATTCGATGATGCATTGATTGTCTTCGATATCGACCAGTGTTATTGCATGGAAAGATGGCAGATCTGCCTTCTGCTCGGGTCACCAAGTCAGCTGCATTTTCTCATGTGGCTGTCGATTACTTCGGTCTCCTGTACATCAAGGAATGAAAATTCCGTAATCGAACAGAGAGTTTTTTATATGGATGTCTCTTCATCTGCATGGCCACAAAGGCCGTACATCTCGAAATAGTGAGTGATCTAACAACTAACGGTTTTTAGGATGCATTTGGACGGTTCATTGGTCGACGAGGTGTCCCGTCTCACGTGTATCCTGACAATGGTACACATTTCATAGGTGCAAACAATCAATTACGTGAGCTTTATATATTGTTCTCATCTAAATCCCATCAA